>NC_069471.1:2893417-2973321 GCF_026875155.1 Cherax quadricarinatus
TCACTTAACAAAGAAATGTTTTATATCAATAATCTTAGGCATTTGATGTAAAACATCATCAACATGTCTATACCTCTTACCTCTAAGTAATAATTTTGTTAAGTAATCTCTCTTCAAAAAATTCCATCTACAAATTGTTAAGGACAGGTGAGAAAGAAATTCCCAATGCCATACCAAACTTCTGAGAGTAAAACTCACCATTAAACACAAACTTTGCATCAACAATACAAAATTTAATAAGTACAATGATAGTAGGTACAGGCAAAGGTAAATCATAATTACCAAGTTCTTCTGATAGCAAACTTAATTAATCATCAACTAGAAATTTTGTAAACAAAGAAGTAACAAAAACTAACCACATGATTTAAATCGGCCATGGTGCTTAATTTATCAACTAAATTAATATTACAGTGGAACCTCTACTTGCGAGTTTAATCCGTTCCATGACCTTGCTCGCAACTGGATTTGGTCGTTTGCAGAGTCAATTTTCTTCATTTAAATTAATTGAAATGCAATTACAGTGGACCCCCGCATGACGATCAGCTCCCAACTCGACCAATTATGTAAGTGTATTTTTGTAAGTGCTTTTGTAGGTGTATTTTTAGGGGTCTGAAACAGACTAATCTTATTCACAATATTTCTTATGGGAACAAATTCGGTCTATAACGGCACCCAAACAGACTTCTAGATTGAAATAATATCGTTATTCAGGGGTCCACTGTAATCCATTCCAGTGAAATTCTGTACTTCAATAATTTTGCTAATATCAACAGCTTATTTATCTATCTCACTTCATCTAATATGACATAATAAACAACATAAATAATATACAAACCTGATATATACTCTAAAATGAATAAAATACATCATTTATGTTGTGGTATGGGTGGTGTCGGAGATGGACGAGTTTGTCTGGAGACCAGGCAAAATACTTCATGAATAATTTTGCTAATATCATCTACATGGCTTATTTATATATCACAGTTCATCTAATATGACATAACAACAAAAAGTTGTTTGGCTTTTTTGAGGCTACATGGAACTTAACTCTATTTTCCCCATAAGTTCTTCAGTTCACTTTACACGGTTTTACCTAACACAGCATTGTCAAGAACATAACTGCCATCTCCTGTATATATACAGCTTCTCCTCACTTAATGATAGAGTTCTGCTCCTGAGACCACATTGGTAAACAAATTCATCACTAAACAAGGAGGATATTATAATGGTAGTGGGTTTGTGTCAGCCATCTTTGATATTGTTTTATTGTCACTTTGCACAATTCATAACATTCTTATAATATTTTTAAATGTTTATACAGTAGTGTACTGTATATCAGAATAAAGAGAATAGAGGAAATCAGCTCTAATATACATTATTTAAGTATAAATATTGATTAGAGAGCCTGTTGTAAGTCAGAGTCGTTGGTAAACAAGTACGTCACTATGTGAGGAGAGGCTGTATATAAATATATATATACACACAATGATTTTTGCAAAAATTAAGAATGTTGTTACCTAATATATTGTTAGATTTTCTTATGTATACCTGCATTACATATGTTTTACATATAGCTGCATTATGTATGATTCTGTTATGTATAACTATTAGAGAATGAAGTCTTGAATATCATCATAATTTTCATTCATCTTTATATAGATAACCCTTTCAGGGTTTGTGCCTTAGTTCTACAGCCTTGAAGCCAGGGTCCAAACCATAGACCTAGTGGCCTCAAATTTAGTGCAAGAAGACAGGTAGGCCTTCATCTAAGAGAATGAGTCTGTATGGTGCTGATCAGTAACAACACTACACACACGTTCGTGGGCACATTAATGAAAAAATACTGCTCGTTGTACTAGTACACCAAACAGGAACTAGAATGAAATTAGCCTAGAGTCATCCACACCATTGTATGTCCTTGGATAGCAAGTACAACATTCAGTTCCCCTGGATATGCTACCCTTAAGAATTGTATTGTCCAGAGGATTAGGGTGTCATGAGTTTTTGCCCACCATGAGGCAGGCCAATGCAGCATGGGTTCGAGTCCTTGGCTAGTGCAGTGTTTTTATTGATCAATACCACTCATTTGTGGGCACAATAATTTAAAAATACTGCTCGTACTAGTACACCAAAAAGGGACTAGAATGAAATTAGCCTAGAGTCATCCACACCAGAGGCATTGCAAGAGTTGGTGTCACCCGGGGCAGAATCTCTGGTGCCACCCGGGGCAGCATCTGTGTGTCACACCCATGAAATTTGAGGGTGGGGGAATGGGGGGTAAACTCCATGTTTAGCAATGAGAACGTTTAATGGCCATTAACTGAACAGGAGAATACTTCTCAACTTTATTAATGATAAAATAAATAATCGTAGTAATATTGAGGAAACATAAACTCAAATGCCACTTTGAGTCAGCCAACAAATCCTACCTTTATTTATCTTCAACAATTACAAAACCACCTACTCTAGGTAGTAGGTTGGTAGACAGTGGCCACCCAGGGATGTACTACTGTCCTGCCAGATGACTGTGAAACAGAAACCTGTTACCTTTTTACATGATGGTACGATTGCTGGTGTCTTTTTCTGTCTCATAAACATGCTAGACAACAGGGATATCTTGCTACTCCTACTTACAGTTTGGTCACACTTCACAGACATGCACATGCATATATACATACATCTAGGTTTTTTCTCTTTTTTCTAAATAGCTCTTCTTCTTTATTTCTTCTATTTTCCATGGGGAAGTGGAGAAGAATGTTTCCTCTATAAGCCATGCGTGTCGTATGAGGCGACTAAGATGCTGGGAGCAATGGGCTAGTAACCCCTTCTCCTGTAAACATTTACTAAAACAGAGAAGAAAAACTTTATAAAACTGGGATGCTTGAATGTGCGTGGATGTAGTGCAGATGACAAGAAACTGATGATTGCTGATGTTATGAATGAAAAGAAGTTGGATGTCCTGGCCCTAAGCGAAACAAAGCTGAATGGGGTAGGGGAGTTTCGGTGGGGAGAAATAAATGGGATTAAATCTGGAGTATCTGAGAGAGTTAGAATTAAGGAAGAGGTAGCAATAATTTTGAAAGATCAGTTATGGAAGGAGAAAAGAGAAAATGAATGTGTAAATTCAAGGATTATGTGGATGAAAATAAAGGTTGAATGTGAAAGTGGGTCATAATAAGCGTGTATGCACCTGGAAAAGAGAGGAATGTAGGTGGAAAGAGAGAGATTTTGGGAGATATTAAGTGAATGTATAGGAACCTTTGAACCAAGAGAGGGGGTAATTGTGGTAGGGGACCTGAATGCTAAAGTAGGAGAAACTTTTAGAGAGGGTGTGGTAGGTAAGTTTGGGGTGCCAGGTTTAAATGATAATTGGAGCCCTTTGATTGAACTTTGTATAGAAAGGGGTTTAGTTATAGGTAATACATATTTTAAGAAAAAGAGGATAAATAAGTATAGAAGACATGATGTAGGGCAAAATGACAGTAGTTTGTTGGATTATGTATTGGTAGATAAAAGACTATTGAGTAGACTTAAGGATGTACATGTTCATAGAGGGGCCACAGATATATCAGATCACTTTTTAGTTGTAGCTACACTGAGAGTAAAAGGTAGATGAGATACAAGGAGAATAGAAGCATCAGGGAAGAGAGAGGTGAAGGTTTATAAACTAAAAGAGGAGGCAGTTAGGATAAGATATAAACAACTATTGGAGGATAGATGGGCTAATGAGAGCATAGGCAATGGGGTCGAAGAGGTATGGGGAATTGTTACGCAGAAATGTGGGATAGCTGGGGCTTGAGCCTGGTCTAAGGGCAAAGGTAAAAGTTACACACATCTCAAGCCCAAACCGGCCACCCAAGGCTATCGCAGTCAAAACAGAAAGCGCTAAACTGGTATGTGTACTTCAAGGGGTTGGGTAACAGAGGGTTAGGCAAAAATCCCAATTAGGAAAATATATCTATTTAGTCACCATAACATAACATAACAGAAAAACCTTAATCCTAAACGCCCAAATGAGGGTACACACAACAGCTGGCTGGAGGTTCAGCCACCATAACCACTAGGCTTCGTCAGTGTCAGGCCGTCATTACACTACAAACCTCATTTCTTATTTCCTCACTCATCCCACAGCACCCTGACCAGGTCAGAGCCTGGGTGAACATACAGGTAAGCCATATGAAAGCCTATGGCTTGAGTTGGATAAACAAAATGAGTGCACAACTACAAACTTATCTTAAATACACAGCATCTCCGACGCCAGCCTCTACACACCATCCTAACATCACGCTTACTCCGCGTACCCAAACATCCTTGGAAAATAAATCATTAACAGAATTTCTTTATAATTACAGTTAGAGTACTTTACAGTACCCCCAAATGCACATTATCAATTATAAAATTATTCTTTACAACTATAATATTCATACTATTATGGCACACTTCTCCAGTATATGTACATTACGATGTCATGCAGAACCCTGCATAACACCCCCACCCCCAGACCATAGGTCTCACTCTGCTAGCAGGGTCCCTATGGACACCGCTAGGCAAAAAGAAAAAAAAAGAAAATAAACCCCACATTAAGGTCTGAGGCAACGGGCAAAATGATAACTGGGGAATGACCACCATACAATCACGGTCTTTTGGTACTACAAATATGCAATATTTACAAACTGAGGTACTAGATTGCAGACATATGAAACTCGTCGAACATAAAAGCGATCAAGTTCTATGCCCAACGAGCTCACAGTCACACTCTTAGACAGCTGTTTTAGGAAAAGGCACCATTACAACACAGCGCTGGCCAGGCACTGGCGTTGATGCATTTTACCTAAATTACATCAAGCAAACTTATAAACAAGCAAGTTAACTTTGTACAAAAGTGCCCCTGAGGAATGCCGTTTTATGACGTAACACCAAAGTTTAGTATGTTGCAAGGCAGACCAAACTGTAGGTGCCACCAAAAAAAACTTTTATACAGTAAGTACGTTTTCCAGGAGTTCAAAGAAAAGAAAAACAGATGTTACATGTTAAATTCTACTGAGAAAACAACAACACATTATCACTCCCATCTCACAGCAATCTTTAGTAAACAAAACTGGTTCCCCATGACACACCTCTGTGAGAATCAGGAGAGGGGGAAATATCAGGCCCCGAAAAACAACGGGTGGATAGGCACATAAATCTTGTTGGTGGGACTGCGGCCGTAAAACCCTGGAGTCATCACTGAAGACCCCCAAAAGGTGGACCTCCCAGGCTGCCACCTACATGTCATTCCAAGGATCCTGGAGTCACCCCAGTGGTGATCCAAAAAGGAAAAATTGAAAAAGAGTCCTGGAGAACCAAAACACCTCGGATCAAAAGACATGACCAAAACAGTGGAGGGCATCACCGCCAGCACCACATTCACTAAAACGTTAGGTCCAACAGTCCCTATACCAACATAAAACAGAGGCGAGGCATGCCAGCCAACACCTATAAAACGTAGCATACCTTACCTAGGCATGGTCTTTGATGTGACTACCCCCCTAAATACACACACACTAGGGAATCCTGATACCTCCAGCTCCAGCTCAACCTGCCCTTCTCCTTTGAGTGGTTCAGGGTTCCATCTACTTGTCTACCGCAAATCACTGCAAAATAAGAATAGATAAGTGATCTATACACTACATTGTGCACTTTAAACACAAGACATGGTATTAGCAACCACATTCTCTGCTCGCTTCACATAATGAATCACAAGATTAAGAAGTTGGAGAAACAAGGCCGACCTTGTAAGTTTCTGATTGTGGTGCCTCATTAAGTGAAGGAAACGTAAAGGAATATGGTCACTATACACAGTTATAGGGTGAACTGATGAAGATATATGCACCTCAAAATGTTGCACTGCCAACACTAAAGCAAGAGCCTCCTTTTCTATGGAGGTATAACTTCTTTGGTGCCTGCTACTTTTTGCTGAGAAGTAGCTGAGTGGCATTACTTCTCCCGCTCTACCCTGAAAACAAGACTGCCCCAACCTCTGTATCATTTTGCAAAACCCGGGGTGGGTAACTCAGGATTACACATAAATGATCTTGAGAGTTAATGGCATAAAAAAGGTACATGCACAGAGATATTAAAGTTACAAATATGGGTGTGTCCTTGGCACACATGGTCATGGGAAGCAGATGACCCACCCACTGTTCATTCACAAAATTTTGGGCATGTAGTTCATAAAGAGGAGACAAAACCTTATTTTTTAACTGTACCTGGCGGCAGTCAGTGCACGTTTTCAAGGTATCACATAGTGTGATACCAGTAAAAATCAACGTCCACCGACTCTCGCTGGATACAAACACAGTCTCTAGAAATAAACACTTCACTTCCTTCATGGAACCTATTTCACCCCAGCCTACATCATGCCAGGCCTGCTGACATTTCACAAATTCGGAAACCTCTACCTCATGGGGGTTAACATGGCCCCATTTTTCAGCATCCCAAAATTCTTTGAGGCTGGGTCCCTCCAAACCAGAGGTTCCTCACTTTCAAGACAACCCATGACATTATTGCCTAAGAGTAGGTCAACCCCTGCACAAGGTATATCCTCTGTGATACCTACAGCTAAGTAACCACACTGGTATGCAGACTCTACCCATAACCTGTGCACTGGAGTCTTGACAGGGCATCTGGAGTTTACCTGGAGTTTACCTGGAGAGAGTTTCGGGGGTCAACGCCCCCGCGGCCCGGTCTGTGACCAGGCCTCCTGGTGGATCAGCGCCTGATCAACTAGGCTGTTGCTGCTGGCTGTACGCAAAACCAACGTACGAGCCACAGCCTGGCTGATCAGGAACTGACTTTAGGTGCTTGTCCAGTGCCAGCTTGAAGACTGCCAGGGGTCTGTTGGTAATCCCCCTTATGTGTGCTGGGAGGCAGTTGAACAGTCTTGGGCCCCTGACACTTATTGTATGGTCTCTTAACGTGCTATTGACACCCCTGACTGCTTTCATTGGGGGGATGGTGCGTCTGCCAAGTCTTTGCTTTAGTAGTGAGTGAATTTTCGTGTGAAGTTCGGTTAACTAGGGTCCCTCTAGGATTTTCCAGGTGTATATAATCATGTAACTCTCCCTCCTGCGTTCCAGGGAAGGAGGAGATATGATTAGATACACCTGGAAAATCCTAGAGGGACCTAGTACCCAACGACTTTCTTCGCAACACACGAAAATCACTCACTACGAAAGCAAAAGACTTGGCAGACGATGACACCAATCCCCCCAATCCTTGTCATTCTTTGAGCAAAACGTACTCCAAACCCTTTGTATGTGTCATCCGACACTGCAGTATGCCCCTATGATGCAGTGTATGTGCTACCAGTGTCCCTCAAAGGACATAACACCTGGTACCCCTACCTTCATTTTGGTTGTAAGGCTATGTTGGACTTGCTTGTAAGCCTTCATCCGAGGGTCCAAACCTGCTCCCGAGTTACCTGGACATACCCGGAGGTGAGGTGGTGCTTCAATATTGCTACGTTGTGGGTACCTGGTGTGTATCTTACCTGAGGAAAAACTTCCAGCAGCGCTCTGATCTCTAACGCCTCTTCTTGCAATTTCGTGGCTGCAGTGGCCGTGTTTATGACAATAAGTACCAGTGAATTAATATGGTTTGAAGGACCCCTGCCCTTTGACCTAGGTTGGATCCCTTGTTCTGTAGAACTGGTCGTCCCACTGTTCCTTGTTAGTCCTGGACTGTGACAGCTGACTTAAAACCTACTCGTTGTGGGTACTGGAAAATTAGGGTTATTAAAAACTCTCTGTGGTCTTTAGGCTGATAAATGGGTGGCTTAAACTCCGATAATTTCTTATTCCTATGGGGTGGGTGGAAAGGAAAGGAAAACTTACCATTATTGAGTTGGGGGTGTGGTAACTACTTACCAAAATTTTTGGTTAGCTAAAATTCTGTCACCCCAAATCTTAAGCGTTATTAAAATCATCAAGATCCTTCTCCTCAAGATATGCCTTAAGGTCAAGAAGGCACATTTCCCATAGATCCTCTAACAAATTTAAGGGTAATTACACCTTCATAATTGCCCTACCACCTTTTGAGCGACTCCACCTATTAGAAGTGGAACATATTCTTCCTTACCAATATTCCACCAAAGGACTGCCCTACTGAAACTATAGTCCTCCTGAATTTTGCCTGTACCTTTCGGCAACATTTGAGAAGCCAGTAAAACTACCTCTTTAGCTTTATGATAAACAGAAAAGGAGATCCTTTCTAAAGAACTAATAGCCTGTAACCCTTTACAACTAATGGGTTCGTGCTAATGTCGCCCATTTCCTTTTACGACCAAATTGGATTTGGCCTTACTTTCAAATAACAGAAAAAACTGGTCTGGGTCTTTCCTAGGATTTGGGCACAAATTTTATGGTTTATCCAAATGAAAAAACATCTACCTTGTGTCTGGGGTTGTTGGGTGGAGAAGCAAGCTGCCTCTCTTTAGCTCTTTCTTGAGCCCTAAGCTCCTCTAAGGCTCTCTGTTCCTGGATTTTGTATGCTCAATCCTCTAAACGTTCCTTTTCATTCTGCAACTAGGGTAAATTTTCATTTGTAAAATTACTGCTTCTTATCCAGGTCCCCTTTAGGGGATTTGATTCATTGTATTTCCAATGCATGTCATCTCAGAATTTTCACCAGTTGTCAGCCATTTTGGGATAATAATAGCACCAAATCATACTACAGCCACAGAAACTTACTGATATAATATAATAAAGAACACTGCAAGGTACTATACTGAAGTAGTATCATTCACAAGGAGTTGTCATGTGACTCCCTCAAATTAAACAGGATTGCAAACAAAAAGAAAATCTCTGGCTAGAAAAAAAAAATAAGAGCTACTGCAAACCTGCAAAGGAAAATTATTTCCAGAAAGAATATTTTAGGTGAGCATAACCCCCTAAAAATCAGCAAGATTGTACCTGCAAGGGTAAATTATGCAACAAAATATCAAGTATGTAATAACACCTAAAAATCAACATATGGTATCAGAAAGGTAAATGATTTATAGAGTATTAATTAATTATAACACTTAAAACAGCAATGTATATACAGAAAGGTAAATTATTCACTGGGTATAATTAATAATAACACCTAAAAAACTAGCAATGTTGCACACTCAAAAATTATTCACAGGGTATTAATTAATAATAACACCCTAAAAAACCAGCAATATTGAAACAAAGTAAATTATTTCACAGGGGTCTTAATTAAAAATAAAACACCCTAAAACCAGCAATATTGCAAACAAAGGTAAATTATTATTTTAGTGTGTGTGTTATAGTGAAATGCTCCTCTCTGACAACCCAGTAATAGAATGATTATTGACTTTCCAGGTTGCAAACTTGAATTCACAAAATTTGATTAATTCTCCCACTATAACAGGCCCCATGTTATGCAGAATGTGGAAAGCTGGGGCTTGAGCCTGTGTTCTAAGGGCAAAGGTAAAAGTTACACACATTCAAGCCCAAACCGCCAGCCCAGGGCTTTCCAGTCAAAACCTGGAAAGCGCTAAAACCAGTATGTGTTACTTCAAGGGGTTGGTTAACAGTGGGTTAGGCAAAAATCCAATTAGCGAAAATATATCTATTTAATCACATAAATAAAAAACCTTTAATCTTCAAGCTAATTGAAGGTACTACACAGCTGGCTGGAGTGTTCAGCCACCTATAACACTAGGCCTTCGTCAGGTAAGCCGTCATCATTGGCACCACAAACCTCATTTCTTACTTCATCATTTCCTCCCACAGCACCCTGACCATGTCAGTGCATGGGTTAACATACAGGTAAGCCATTTGAAAGCCTATGGCTTGATTTGGATAAACAAATGTGTATTATTGCTAACTTAAACTTTTGTATAAGAGGTATAGGTAGCCGGCAGCGGCGAAACGGTTATTCCTAACCCAGCTCATCTTTTCTCAAAAAACATCGCCTCAATCAAAACTGTGATGGCTAAGTGGAAAAGATCAACTACATGAACCCACGTAGACCACTATCAATGACCCAAGGAATACTAGAATGTAACCAATCTTGACAAATTAGACGATTAAGGAAGACAGCCCTGCTAACCCAAACACTGCTACGCTGCCAGAACAATCACTTAACCCAAGCTCCGAGGAAAACAAGCCTTTCCTCCATTGCTACCACAGATATTACTTCAGTGTACTATGAAAGGATATCGCAGAGGAAGAAACAACATCAAGTATAAAAGAATAACAACAAGGCCCTAGAACCCTCTACTTGTCTACCCAGAGGAGCCGTGTATCATCAATCCCCCTCACCACCGCCTCCCAGGGAAACAACAATCAACAACAACAAACTGATGGCTGACTCCCCTCCAACTCACTCCCTTCAAAGGGATTCACCCCATTATAACTCAAGTAGGATTATTCCTGACAATATCAAAGGACTACAGCGTTGCTCTAGAAAATTAAATCAAAGATTTCAAAGCAACACTCGAGCGACGAGAATCCAAGATAACCAACCTCGAGACGAATTAGATCCAAAACCTTGAAGAGAAGATTACATCGGGAAGTGTTGACACAGAAATCTCTCAAGGGCTATAGCCAGTCACACTGAGCAAATAACAATAATAAATAATAAGGTTGACGATGCAATCAAGGACAACTGGAATCAGAACATAGCACACTCGACTAAATGAATACTTGATTTACAAGACGACAAAACTGAACAGGATTAAGTTGTCTGATGCAGTACTAATTAAACAGTCCACCACTTTCCTAGTGACATAACACAAGCACAGTGCAAAGAAACTGCTATACAGGTAAATACAGAACCACGTACAAGTCCATCGTGCAAACAATGACATCATAGAAACACGTTTTTGCTAGGAATAACCAGGAAGTAAACAACAGTATAATGATCAGACTTCATTCTACGATAAGAGAAGGACCTAATTGAATCGCATTTACAATGAAAATTGGAGTTGTACATAATTGAAGTAGTGTCTAACCAAAAAAAACGTTCAAAACCTTCTGTTCAGGCTGAGAGACTCTTAAACAGGAAAACAAAATACATCAGTGTTTCACGCGAGAGGATGGGGAAATACAGTAAGGAAAACATCAACAGGACAAACAATATTACTATTTCAAACGAACACGATTTCTCTACCATCTTAGAAAAGCTGACATTTTCTGTAAACAAGATTAGATAAGTGCCCTTAATAATAATATTCGGGGGTGCATATAGTGTACGTTACTATTATATTGTACTTTATTTTTTTTTATTATTTTTCATCACTAGCTAATGAAATACTCCAATACTCTATGCCTTCCTTATCTTACTGCTATTAATTGATCATAATTTTAAAATTACAAGTCAAAATCTTGCTCCAAATTAATAATATTCAATTATCTTACTGTCCATTTAATTTTTTGTTTATCATCTTGTTTTTTTTTAGTCACTTTCATTGTGTATGCATTTATTAGTGTATATTTCCAATTACTGTTTTACAAGTACCAAAACTATCTTTTGGTAGCTAGTCCAACTACCGCATTTTTTTTACTTTTATTGTGAAATAAACTGCTCATTTATTTATTATTACAAATCAGATCATACTCCTAAAACTAATATTATTTCATAGTGACCACCTGTCCATTTAACGTTTGTTTACCATTACTTAATTTTAGTCCCTTATATATTTATATCCTTTATTGTAGCCTTGATATAACTACCTAGTTTATATATTCAATTGTTAAAATAATCAAAGGTCTATTCTCAGGTGAATAAGTAGAATAAGTTCACAAATTTTGCCATTATATTCAAAAGCTTCATTTTTTGATTTTAACCACTTTATTGGTTCACCACAACTTATATTTAGTCACTTTTATATTATTATTTTATACTATAATTCTAACTTTAAAGAATTACCTTTTTATAGTACTCCTACTATCATATTCCCAAGCTCCATTATTTGATATCACTTTATTTGTATTAGTCTCTTTTATATTGTCTCCTTTATTTTAGGTTATAAAAAAAAAAAAGCTCACCTTAGTCATTATTTTAAATTTGTTAATAATTCCTGGTGCTATTTTTCAGCTTAAGACTATTTACTTTGTTTTATACTTAATTCTACAATAGATCACTACAATTCTTATGATTACAAGCATTGATCTTGTTACCAACCTCTTATTTATGACTTAAATGAATCAAAAAGTTACTGTAATAATACACTGCAGAACAATCAAAGGCACTGTCTCTGTGCCAACAACAAACCATAACTACTTTAACTTACAATATCAGATCTTTAAGCAAGCATTCGATGACCTCATAGCATTACTAAATTCCTTACTGCCAAATATGTCCATCATTACTCTAAATGAAAACCTGGCTAAAGCCTGATAGTAACAGATGTCTATGCCATTCTGGTTTACACAGCACTTACACAACTGTAGCCAGACCAAACATGGGGGTGGCACTGCCTTATACTACTCAGACAACTAGAATGTATAACTAATAATTGCAAAGGGATTGAAACCATGGGGAATATATTATAGCCAAATTTCAAATCCAAATACCTACAAAAACCTCTCAATTGATAACATCTTCAGAGTTCCACAGTCAAACATTTTAGCCAATTAGTCAAAACATAGGAAGTTATGATAACTGATGCACGCATGAACCAAAGATCACTTACTACTCTCAGGTGACTCATATAAATCTACTGCAAGACCAGGACCCACACAGTTATGAATTCACAACACAATGAGTAACTGTATGTTGCTACCAACATAACAAAACCTACAAGAGTTACAGAGATTAGGTTTCCTACTTGACACATCTGGACGCCAACACCACAAAAAACTTATCCCCTTTCAAATCAGGCATAATTACAGATAATAACACGAACCACTACCTACTTTTCTCATACAACTCTGGTAAATTTACCCCAAGACATACTAAAGTCACCTTCCAGACTTCACAAGGGGCAGACCATTAATATACTTCACAACAGCAGTAGCAAAACATTGGGACTGGCACAATGAGCTAGAAATCTATACAAGATATTGTCGATTGTATTAATAATTTTCTAAAAAAGACCCATACCTCTATAACAAGCACTGCCCTAAAAAAACTAAACAGATGACAGCTAAGAGACTGAACAGTCCCTGGTTAACACCCAGCATTCTCAAATCCATAAATACAAAACACCAATATGAAAAACAGTACAGAATGGGTCACATAACCAAGAGACAAACAAATCGTTATCGGTCAATCCTAACAGCCGATAGAAGGCAAAAAAATTTATATGAGAACAGATTATCAACTTACGTGGTGTATAAATAAAAAACAAGACCTGAAAACCATGTTGCCCTGGGTTGTGTAACTGATGGGATTCTAGATGGGTGGTGATCTTGCTTCTTAGGACCCTTTCAAAGATTTTTATGAAAGGGTCCTTCTTAGGACCCTTTCATAAAAATCTTTGAAAGGGTCCTAAGACAAGATCACCATCCCATTCTAGAATCCATCCGTAATACACAACCCAGGGAAATGGGTTTAGAACAGGTCGCTCTGTCTGTCTCAACTACCTGGAATCACTACGGTCAAGGTCCTAGATGCACTGAGACAAAAAGAATGCAGATGTTAATATATACAGACTTTGCAAAAGCCTTCGACAGTGTGACATGGCATAATAGCGCACAAAATGCTCCGCTTCATGGAATAACAGGAAAGTCGGCGATGGATCTATAATTGCTCACTAACGCATACAGAGAGTAGTCGTCAACAGAGTAAAGTACGAGGCAGCTACGGTTTTGAAAAGCTCTGTTCCACTAAGGCACAGTACATAGCTCCATCTTGTTCCTCATCCTCATATTCCGACATAGACAAGGATGTCAGCCACGCACCGTGTCTTCCATTGCAGACCTGACACCGGAATCTGCATGACAGTGTATTCCAGCAGGACACCTGCAAGCTCCAGGCGGACATTCAACCAAATCTTTCAGTGGGCTGCAGAATACAATATGAAGTTCAACGATGAGAAATTTCAATTACTCAGACTTATGGTAAACATGAGGATATAAATCTTCATCAGAGTACAAAACAAATTTCTGGTCACAAATAGAGCGAAACACCAACGTTCAAAAGACCTGGATGGAGTGATTATGTCGGAGGATCTCACCTTCAAGGACCAAAAATTGTATCAATCGCATCATGCTAGAAATGACACGGATGGATAATGCGAACCTTCAAAACTAGGGAGGCCAAAGCCTTGATGAAACTCTTCAGGGTCACTTGTTCTATCTAGGCTGGAATATTGCTGCACTCTAACAGCACCTTTCAAGGCAGGTGAAATTGCCGACCTAGAAAATGTACAGAGAACTTTCACGGCGCGCATAACGGAGATAAACACCTCAATTACTGGGAGCGCTTGAGGTTTCTAAACCTGTATTCCCTGGAACGCAGGAGGGAGAGATACATGATTATATACACCTGGAAAATCCTAGAGGGACTAGTACCAAGCTTGCACACGAAAAATCACTCACTACGAAAGCAAAAGACTTGGCAGACGATGCACCATCCCCCCAATGAAAAGCAGGGGTGTCACTAGCACGTTAAGAGACCATACAATAAGTGTCAGGGGCCCGAGACTGTTCAACTGCCTCCCAGCACACATAAGGGGGATTACCAACAGACCCCTGGCAGTCTTCAAGCTGGCACTGGACAAGCACCTAAAGTCAGTTCCTGATCAGCCGGGCTGTGGCTCGTACGTTGGTTTGCGTGCAGCCAGCAGCAACAGCCTGGTTGATCAGGTGCTGATCCACCAGGAGGCCTGGTCACAGACCGGGCCGCGGGGGCGTTGACCCCCGAAACTCTCTCCAGGTAAACTCCAGGTAAACCCTATCAGAAATTCTAGGAACATAAAAGATATCACGAAATAGCGAAATAAAATTAGCAAAATCAGATGAACCCCAACTCCCACCAACAGAAACAGCAAACAGACTCATTGACTTCTTCTCCACTATAGGACAAAACCTTGCCAATAAAATCCCAAGCTCAGATACCCCACCAAATGACTACCTCACCGGCAACTACCCGAACACACTGTTCCTAGCTCCGACTAACCCATACGAAGTCTCCCTTATTATCAACACACTAAAAAACAAGGCAGGAGATTTAAATACCTTACCACCCTTTATATACAAAAAAGTGTCACAAGTGCTATCGCCAATCATTGCAACACTCTTTAACAAATCCATTGAATCCTCCACCTTCCCTACAGTACTCAAAATAGCAAGGGTCACCCCGATCCACAAAGGAGGAGACCAAACAGAGTTGAATAACTATAGGCCAATATCCAACTTACACCCTCTCTCAAAAATCTTCGAAAAATTAATTCATAAACGAATCGACCGTTCGTCATTGTAGGAGTGCCAGCAGTCACCGGCTCTTCAACACGCAAGTTATACTTTTGTATCAATCAAATCACATATTACTCGGGTAGATAATTTCCAGTAGATCCTTCATGTGTTAGCTCAAATCACCGACCAGTATGGTTTAAATAAGTGACCCACTGATCAGATCAGATAGACTGGTCCAAACCCTTGACTGGTCCGAACCCTTGACTGGTCCGAACCCTGGACTGGTTTCAAACGGTTTCGTTGTGCACCACCTAGCAGGTTATTAATAGAATTATTCAAGAGGTTGCTAGTAGAATTGCAGTAAATCAACCATTCAATCATTATGAAGCTGTGTGTAGTCTGTGGTCAGTCAAACAAACGGGCTTCCACATGCATAAATTGTCATTCTGTGGAAAATTGGTGTCACGCCCCTTGTGCAGATATCCAAGAACTAGCTACAAGCAGTATTAAAACAGGGAAGTGTTTTTGGGTATGCCCAAATGAGATAAATCTGTGGACTAAAATCACAAGGGTATTAAAAGAGGTCAACATCAAAGCTGCTTTCATAGAATCTGGAAGTCTAAACAGATGGGAACATAAAAAGTCGGCTGAATGGTATGCCCTGATACTGGCATGTAGTCAAGAAAAACTTGTAAGGCTGGAGATGATGTTCCTGGTAGTCAGTAAAATGGGGGGCTGATAGCGCTGTCTGGGAGACAGTAACGGGGAAGCTGGAGGTGCTGTCCTGGGAGACAGAAATGGTGAAGCTGGAGGTGCTCGTCCTGGGAGTACAGTAATGTGAGCTGAGATGACTGTCCTGGGAGACAGTAATGGGGAAGCTGGAGATGCTGTCTCACCCCCCCTCGGAGACGTAATGGTGAAGTGGAGATTTTGTCCAGGTAGTTCGCGGAATTATGTACGAATGGAAGGAATTACATATGAATGGACCGCATAGGGACAGGAAGCCATAGTAGGGAAAACAAGTGTAGTCAAAGATAAGTTTAAAACTCCATTATTGCAAAACTAGAAAATACCGCAGGAAATAGGCAGGAGAAAATACAGAGGACTTCACTAGCAATAGTGAGGATATATTACCAAAAACAAATGGTGGGAGCTCCATTGTTGGTGATAGGGCGGATAGAAGTAGACAGGGAAACATGCAGTCCAACAGGGAATACAGACACAGAAACCAAGGCGAACGGAAACCAAGCCTGTGCACATACTGTGCATCTCGGTATCTGCTGGCATGGGAAATCTGGAAAAAACAGATGGGAGGTGCAACTATGACCACCCTAGGGAAATGCCATGCCCATTGACAACAGGAAATTGCAAACTCACCTTTCCTGTAAGCTTTTGCACCTGAACTGTGTACCTTTCAGTACAGGAAAGCTGTGCTATAATTAAATTGCCACGGCATACCATCTAAAGGGGACTAAAAGATACAAAACATCCAGGCATGGGAAAACTGGTAGCCACAGCCACTCCAGAGGGGAGGTTTTTTAGTGCCCAGGAAGGGAAAAAAAAACTGGCAGGAAATGGCAGAAATCGTACCCAAATCGTCATTCCTGGAGCTGGGAACCACAGTCGATGGCCTCCACTCCAAACCGACAGATAAGATACTAATGACGGAAAAAAAATCCGACCCCCAGTACCAACAATACCACCAGTCCGTTGTAACATTCTTCTTTGCAAAATATACAGGTGTCTAAAGCCAGCAACAAACAACAATAATTACCTTTCATCCGTGGACTGCTTGCAGAGGCACAAGGCAATGTTCGCGGCTAATCACTGAGGGACCCATAAAGGATTCACTTGGACAAGAAATTATGGATCTCCAGTTTTACAACCTATACAGATGTGACTCTGGAGTGATACAGGCCAAAGGGGGTGGGGGATAAACTACGTTGCCCTCTTTCTGGCCGCTGTACATTGCAGAGTCACTTGTTTGCCACAGGAAATGCTAAATGCCTCAAATGATGTAGTGAAGTTTTAGCAGTAAAGGTCGAGAACCAAACCTAGTCATTGTGATAGTCTACAAGCCTCCGGATGCAACATCCCACGCAATTTCCAGGACAGCTGTTAAAAATTGGACCACTGTTCTGGAAAACCTTCCAGCCATCCCTGCACCAACATCTTGCTCCTGGGGGATTTCAAACTTAAGCACCTAAAATGGAGGAATATAGCAACTAACTATTGTTGCCCAGTAATAACAACAGGAGGAGCGCTGATGAAAAAACTCACACTCACCGCGAGCTCCGTTTAATTTCGCCACAAAATTCAATTTGCCAAACCAGCAAATAATAGTCGCCTATAGACGGAGATACACTTGACCTCATCTTCAATGTAAATGATGATCTGATAAGGAATTATCACCATATCAAAAACAATATACTCAGATCCACAAAATAATTGAGGTTCAGTCATGTATGCGCGGAGCCCCAGACCGACATAAATGAGATTTAGTCACAGACGGGAGCATTCTACCAAATTCAACTTCAATAACAAAAATATTGTGGGACCAAGTAATCCAGTCCTAAACCGATATAAGCTGGAAGATATACTAAGCAACACAGACCCCAACTTATGCTAGATAACAGATTAACTCGGTAGCACTCACAGTATGCACTTGCAGGCTTATTCCTCTAAGTAAAAGGAGGAGTAGATGTAAAAAACAGAAAGAGACAGGTCGCTCCCTGTACAGGCCGACGAAAAAAGTAATAACAGAGCGGCCTATAAAAGAGGTCAATATATCTGAAATGGTTAGGAGGACACTGGTCTGAGAAATTAGTCACAGCATCGAACTTAAGCTAAAGAATCCTTTTTGGAGTCAGGAACCCTCGGTGCGAAGAACTAAAAAAAGCCATAAATGAAATCGAAAGAAACCCAAAGTATTTCTTCTCCTATGCCAAATCAAAATCGAGAACAAACGTACCATATTGGGCCTCCTACTTAAACAAGATGGGTCCTACCCAGATGACAACAAGGAAACTGAGTGCAGCTCTAACTCATAGTCCACATTATTTGACTCGTTTTTAGCCCCCACCCCTTAAGCCGCTAACAGACTGAGGTCGAAGATTCAAAATGATTTTTTATGAGAGAGCCACAAAATTTTGATAACACAAGCCTATCCGGATGTCTATCCTGACGCCAAATGACTTCGAAACAAGGCGATAAATGCACATGCCCATGCACTCTGCCAGGGCCAGATATGGAACTCTGTGTTCATCAAGAACTGCAAGAAGCCCTATCACGAGCCCTTCTTCCATATATGGAGGAGGGAGCATGGACACGGGGGTCGCTCCCACGATACTAAAAACAACAGACATAGCCCCACTCCCACAAAGGGCGGCAGTCAAAGCAACAGCAAAGAACTTACAGACCCAATTGCACTAAACATCCCATTATCATAAAATCTTTGTAAGGGTCCTAAAAGCAGATCACCAGGCATCTAGAAACCCATCAGTTACAAAACCCAGTGCAACATGGGTTTAGACAGGTCGACTCTGTCTTCTCAATATTGGACCACTCCGACAAGGTCCTAAATGCACTCAGAAGACAAAAAGAATGAGATGTAATATATACAGACTTTGCCATCATAGCCTTTCGACAACGTGCTGACCATGGCGTATAGCGCACCAAATGCGTGCTAAAGGAATAACAGGGAAAGCTCGGTCGATGGATCTATAATTTCCTCACTAACAGAACACAGAGAAGTAGTCGTCAACAGAGTAAAGTCCGAGGCAGCTACGGTGAAAAGCTCTGTTCCACAAGGCACTCAGTACTCGCCTCCATCTTGTTCCTCATCTTATATCGACATAGACTAAGGATGTCAGCACAGCACCGTGTCTTCCTTTGCAGCATGACACCGAGAATCTGCATGACAGTGTCTTAGCCATTGCAGACACTGCAAAGTCCAGGCCGACATCAACCAAATCTTTTCAGTGGGCTGAAGAAATACAATATGAAGTTCAACGATGAGAAAATTTTCAATTACTCAGTTATGGTAAACCTCGACCCGGAAATTTAATCTTCATCAGAGTACAAAACAAATTTCGGCCCAACAAATAGAGCGAATCCCAACGCTCAAAGACCGGGAGTGATCATGTCGGAGGATCTCACCTTCCAAGGACCATAACACTGTCTCAATCACATCTGCTAGAAAAATGGACAGATGGATTAATGAGACCTTCAAAACTAGGGAGGCCAAGCCCTGGATGACACTCTCAGGTCTCTTGTTCTATCCTAGGCTTGGATATTGCTGACACTACAGCACTTTCAAGAGCAGGTGGAAATGCGACTAGAAATGTACAGAGAACTTTCACGGCGCGCTACGGAGATAAAACACCTAAATATTGGGAGCGCTTGAGGTTCTAAACCTGTATTTCCCTTGAATGCAGGAGGGAGAGATACATGATTATATACACCTGGAAAAATCCTAGAGGGAACTAGGACCGAACTTGCACTCGATGAATCACCACTACGAAAGCAAAAGACTTGGCCAGACGGATGCACCATCCCCCCGCAGAATGTAAACGCAGGGGTGTCACTAGCACGTTAAGAGACCATACAATAAGTGTCTGGGACCCGCGAGATGTTCAAAACTGCCTCCCAGCACTATTAAGGGGATTACCAACAGTCACACATCGCCGACAGTCTTCAAGCTGGCTCTGGACAAGCACTAAAGTCAGTTCCGGATCAGCCGGGCTGTGCTCGTATGTTGGTTTGCGTGCAGCCAGCAGCAACAGCCTGCTGATCAGGCTCTGATCCACCAGGAGGCCTGGTCTCAGACCCGGGCCGCGGGGCGTTGACCCGGAACTCTCTCCAGGTAAACTCCAGGTAACTACCTTATCTCCCAAAAACATAGCTCAACCCCTGCAAGTTTGGAGTCAGGCCAAAATAAACAATACTAAATGATGCTATTATACACATGCTAGACTATATATCACTGCAATAGAGAAAAAAGATGTCCACTGGGGTCTTCATTGACTTACGCTAAGCTTTTGTTACAGTTAACTCATGCCTTGTCACGTAAAATTGTCACACATGGTATAAGAGGGCACTCCTTCAACTACCTCATGTCATACCTCAGCACAGAAGCCAATATGTGTACGCAATGGGGCAAACTCTTCTGCACACCAACCAATTACAGTTGGTGTACCACAGGAAGTGTCCTTGGCCTCTTACTCTTTATTTATACATAAATGACCTACCAATGCTCGCAATTACTCAAAACCCCACACTATTTGCATATGACACTACATAGTCTTCTCCCACCGAGCCCAGTCACGCTAGCCAATACTGTAAATACCGAATACAGAAAATATCTCCTGATGAGGACCTTAACAAAATACACTAAACATTTACAAAACCGACTTCATTCAGTTTGGGTAACAGAGTACAGATGTCCCTTACATAATGATAACGGTCACTTTCACAAAGCATAAAGGGAGAAAACTTCTAGGAATCCAAATTGATAATTTGATCAAAGTTCATACACATATACAACAAATTTCTAGAAAATTTCCAAGACTGTAGGCTTACTATCGATGATACGGTAATATGCTCCACAGTAGCCCTCCTGCCCTATATCACTCTCTTATTTACCCCTATCTCACCTACTGGAATTTGTGCATGGGGTCAACAACAATTAACATCTCAGACACTAATTACCAACAAAAGGCTGCAGTTAGAATGAATAACAAATTCTCATATAGGCAGCAACTCCACTCCAATATTCAAAACACTAAACCTACTCATCCTACCAAAACATCATACTTATTACTGCACCTATTACATAACATAGAACAATTAACTCTGATATTACCTCCTCAAAATCTCCTTGCCACTCAAACAGAACACCATGACCATTAACAAGGCACAGATCACTCTTTGATGTTCTCTCGTGGTCCATCTACACTATGTAAAAATCAATGAACATAAAAGCCCTAATAATTGGAATTCATTACCTGTAAATATAAAAGTAACACTACCTGTTATAAATTCCAAGTCTCTTCTCAAGATCACTTACTCACCCCAAAAACCAAATAAATACTGAATAACTGAACCTTATAAATTGTATATCTTATATGTTTCTCACATTATATCCATAAATGTTAAACCTAGGACCCAATCTAACTTTATTTTTTTTTTAAATACACTACCAACAAAATCCAAAAGCAAAATGTACAACAATGCATCAACCATATGATGTTTTTGTAAAACCCCCTTTGTGCTTTATATTATCTGTTTACTTTAATTTTTTATCACTGATTTCTCTTGTTAGTTAATCTTAGTTAATTTTAAGCCACCCCGAATGCTATGCATAGTAAAGGGCTTTGGCATGTCCCTTTACTGTATTTTTTTTTTCCTCTTTGTGTGCTCAAAATTTTTAAATAAAAAAAAATAAAATAAAAAATAAATATACAGCATCTCCGCGCCAGCTTCTCCGCCAGCAACGTCACGTGCCCTCCTCCCCACGCTTACTTGGTCCCAAAAACACCCTTTGGAAAAAAAATCACAACCCCATTCTTTAAATTATAGTTAGAATACTTTACATACCCCAAAAGACATTATGAATTATAAAATTATTCCTTACAACTCCCAATATTCATATTATTATGGCCACTTCCCCACTAATATGTACAACGATCCCCAGCAAAACCCCTATAAATGTATGGCAATAACATTCATACACAACAAAACACTGATGATGAGCAAAACATTCATACAAAACTAACATGATAAGGGCAATAACATTCACTACAACTCACACTGGTATGAGCAATAACTTCACTACCAACAACACTATAATGAGCAAAACATTCACTACAAAACCCCAACGGTGTGAGCAAAAACATTCCTACACAACTCCACTGGTGATGAGCAAAAACTTTCCTACACAACTAACAGGGTGATGAGCAAACATTCACTACACAACTCACATGATGATGGCAATAACATTCATACAAACAAACACTGGTGAGGGACCCAATAACTTTCACTACACAACTCACACGGTGAGAGCAATAACTTCACACCAACTAACCTGATAATGAGAAATAACATTCACTACAAACTCAATGGTATGAGCATAACATTCTTACACAACTCACACTGGTGATGAGAAATAACATTCACTACACAACTAACATGGTGATGGCAAAAAACATCATACAAAACTAACATGTAAGAGCAAAACTTCCTCACAACTCACACTGGTGAGAGAAATAACATTATACAAAACCCCACCGGTGTGGCAAAAAATTTCACTACACAATAACACTGGTGATGAGAATAACATTCACTACACAACTCACATGAGATGACAATAACATTCACACACAATAACATGATGTGAGCAAAAAAAACACTACAAATCACATGGTGTGACAAAAACTTCACTAAAACTCACACTGATGATGGAAAATAACATTCACTACACAACTAACCTGATGATGAGCAATAACTTCACTACACAACTAACACTGATGATGAGCAAAAAACATTCACTACACAAAAACCCCTGATGATGAGCAAAAACATTCACTAACAACTAACACTGATGATGAGCAAAAACTTAACACAAACTAACACTGATGATGGCAATAACATTCATACACAATCACACTGATGAGGCCCATAACATTCACAAACCAACTAACACTGATGTGAGAAAAAAAATTCACTACACAACTAACACTGTGAGAGCAATAACATTCTACCAACTAACATGAGATGAGCAATAACATTCATACAAAATCCCTGTGAGGAAAATAACATTCACTACACAACTAACACTGTGATACAAAACATTCACTACACAACTCACACTGATGATGAGAAATAACTTTCACTACACAATAACACTGGTGAAGCAATAACATTACACACAACTCCACGATGAGGCAATAACTTTCACACACAATACACTGATGTGGAAAATAACTTTCACTACACAACTAACATGGTGATGAGCAATAACTTCACTACCAACTCACACTGTGAGAGCAATAACATTCCTCCAACAACACTGATGATGAGCAATAACATTCACTACACAACCCCCACTGTGATGGCAATAACATTCACTACACAACCCACACGGGTGAGAGCAATAACATTCATCACAACTCACACTGGTAGCAATAACTTCACTACAAAAAATACTGTGATGAGAAATAACATCACACACAACTAAATGTGATGAGCAAAAACATTCATACAAAACTCACATGGTGATGAGCAAAACATTCACTACAAACTAACGATGAGAGCATAACTTTACTACCAAAACCTGATGTGAGCAATAACATTATACACAACCCCCTGATGTGAGCAATAACATTCCCAAAAACTCCATGGGAAGAGCAAAAACATTCAACAAAACACTGGTGAGAGCAAAACATTCACTACACAACTCACACTGATGATGGCAATAACATTCACTCACAACAACACTGATGATGAGAAATAACATTCCTACAACTCACACTGATGATGAGCAAAAAACATTCACTACAAATCCATATGATGAGCAATAAATTCCTACAAAAACTCACACTGATGATGAGCAATAACATTCATACCAACTCACACTGTGATGAGAAATAACATTTCCCAAAACTCCAGATGATGACAATAACACACTACACAACTCACACTGTGATGAGCAAAACATTCATACAAAATCACACTAATGAGAAATAAACATTCACTACACAACAAAAACATGTGATGGCAATAACATTCATACAAAAACTAAACGGTGTGAGCAATAACATTCACTACACAACAAACACTGATGATGAGAAATAACTTCACTACACAACAACATGATGATGAGCAATAACATTCACTACAAAACCACACTGAGATGACAATAACTTTCATACAAAAAACATGGTGATGAGCAAAAAAATTCACTAAAAAATCACCGATGGGAAATAACATTCATACCAACTAACACTGATGATGACAATACATTCACTACACAACAAACCAAAGATGAGCAATAACATTCACTACACAACTCACACTGGTGATGGCAAAAATTCACACACAAACAAACATGGGTGAGCAATAACTTTCACTACACAACTAACATGGTGATGAGCAATAACATTCACTCACAACTCACATGATGATGAGCAATAACATTCACTCCCAAAACTAACACTGGGAGGGCAATAACATTCCTACAAAACTAAAACGTGATGGCAATAACATTCACTACACAACAACACTGATGATGAGCAATAACATTCATAACAACTCACACTGAGATGAGAAATAACATTCACTACACAACTAACATGGTGTGAGAAATAAAATTCATACACCTCCCTGATATGAAATAACATTCCTACAAACTAACACTGATGGACAAAAAACATTCACTACAAACTAAATGGTGATGAGCAAAAAACATTCATACACAACTAAAAAGATGATGACAATAACATTCACTACACAACTCACATGGGAGGGCAATAACTTTCATACAAACTCACATGGTGATGAGCAATAACATTCACTACACAATACATGTGATGACAAACATTCACTCAAAAACAAAACACTGATAGGAAAAACATTCACTAACAAATCTATGAAAAAGCATATACATAAAGACATTAAAATAAAAAAACAAACTACAGTGCTTCTACGTACGTTGTTTCCAAGTAACAAGTACAAAATACAAAGGTTCATAAAGTGGAATCAGTTTTGTTACACCCCCCCCCAATGAATACTTTTTTATTATTATTATTATTTAAGACGAAAATCATTATTAAATAAAGTGTACATATCGATCATACAATTATTTTTTAAAATCAATGGGAAGCGCTAAACCCGGAGGATTATACAGCACCTGGGGGGGGGGATGTGGAAGGCATTCAGGCTTAATTCAGGGAACTGGAGCACAGATCCAATTCCCTAAATCAAAAGCCCCTCACCAACATCAAGGAACCTTCCTTGAGGGGACGGATCATACACAACCAATATAAATTCTTTATTATCTAAACACACTGCAAGTTTTACTTCGCCCTTACACAAAATTTCCCTCATCACCTGTACAGTTCACCCCTTAACACTTATGCTAAATACAAGTTTATACAATGTTAGGCATGACAGCAAGCAAAACTATGTCAAATATATACACTTCACTAAACTTATAGATGTATTATGCCATTAGACATAATTCCATTAATATAAGACTGTGTAATTAATACAAAATAGAGACAACCCTCTTACTCCTTCCCATCCGCTAATTACAATATACGTACACACTGAAATACTGCATTCAGTAAAAATTCAAACAGTAACCCCGCCCCTTTAACCCCATTTCACCATATTCTACAACAACTCACCATTGTTCATTTAATTAACTACTCGACAATAGTTATAAAAGCCTCTTGCTATCCTAACATCACTGTTGATATTAATACAAGAACATAGTATCGGATCTTCCACATTCAATATTAATACAAGAACACAGTATCGGATCTTACACATACAATATTAATACAAGAACACAGTATCGGATCTTACACATACAATATAAAACTAACAGTGCCACAAATAATACAAGACACAGTCACATTTACACTCTGTACGAACACAAACAAAAAATTCCTCGTCACTGTACAGATTGTCCCGTTACATCGATGACATAAAATTGTACACAATTTTAAACAACACATCTATCAAATAATATACATTGCAATATGCTTTAATAGGCAATTAAATATGTCACTCCACAGATAGATGTATAATACCATTATCGAAATCCAAAACCTTTTCACTGCTAATTACAAATACACTCAACAAGTACTTAATAAAAATCCATACTTTATAACTTCATCAATCTCAAAAAATGATCGAAAAAAAAATAAAAACCCTGTATCACAGCCTAACCATATATCTGTGATTAACAAGAGTACTGCTGCATGGCGGCTTCGGATAGGATTGGCTCTGAGTCGGGCCAGTCGGGCCTGTGCAGAAGGCCTGGCTCGGCGCAGGATGGCGAGCGAAAGAGAACATCAGCAGTCTACAGTCATCAGTTATCAGTCAGCCCGTCAGATGTGTGGTCAAACAGTTCTGTTGCTCGGCTGCTGCTGCTGCGGCTGCTCCCGAACCGGAGCTCTGACGGCGTGTTCCTGTCCCTTCCAGTGGAAGCGCTGAGCTGCTGGGGCTGGTAGTCTCGGGTGGGTGAGGGCGGAGGGAGGGCATAACAGCGTACTCGTACAGTCAGTTAACCACTCCGTTACACAAAATATGTTGCAATTATAAACATAAATTATACCTTTGTATGCATACGTGCCCCCTAAAGTTACAATTGAAACGGCAATGTACGAATCACTTCCGATGGAACGCTAAGCTGGTTTGATCGTTATATCCTCGGGTGGGTGAGGCGGGAGGTGATGGGCAATAACAAGCGTACACCGCTACTGCAGATCATTAACCACTCCCGTTACAACAAAATATGTTGCAAATTATATATTAACATAAAATAATACCTTTTTATAATGCAATACGAAATACACTTAAATTACAATTGAAACATAAAGTAACGAAAAGGAAACATACAACAAGCATGTATTTAATATATAAAAACTTCCCTTCACATACACCAGATTATACTATCTTTGTATAGCATCTTTGAAAACAAAAGGAGAATCCAGACAGACTTAAGTCATGCTTTGTGTCACGTCATACCATCAAACACACAAATACTGTATGAAGTGCCATCACACACCTTATACACAATAATGTAGTACAACAACACTACTTACATATTTTATTCAAAACCGTCTAAAAACAATGTGAAAAACATATTTTACACAACCACCCAGACCACACACACACACACCACAAAAGAAGCATATTTGTTATATTACAAAACATACCTCACACACTAACACCTAAACACACTTCCACACTCAAGAAACTAGCCCGCCGCTACCCCTTACTTTATACTTAAATCTCTTAAATCCTTCAACCTAAATCTACGATAACCTTCAGCAAATGCTGTCTCCCATCTTCCCCCATAAAGATCCTTATTGCGACACTTAGTTCTATATATTGTAGCCCCTAACACTTTTATCCTTTCCTCGACTCCCACCTCCCTCATGGCCCAACATGTATAAATAAAATCAGTGACCACATACGCAACCGCATTCACCACCTGCTGACTCCCCCCACCTATATCTAAACTTAACACCCGCAACACCTGTAACCCTTCCCCACCCACTAACCTAACTACCCTACTTAACCATACCCTCACATCTTCTAAACAATTACAAAAGTACACGGCATGAAATATAGTTTCCGGACATCGGCACGCTTTGCACTCCCCACCCTCCCTTAATCTCCTATTAAATAACACAACCCCAGACGGCAAGATCCCATGTAAAAACCTAAACATAACCTCCCTGACACTTGGTTTTACACTTAGTTGCTGAAGACATTTCCATACAGAACCCCATGCATACATAGGGTATGCCCCCTCAACTGCCGCCACCACTGACCCACCCCCCGTCCTCTCAAGAACCTTCAATTTAAGCTGATCCGGATCCCTCACAGTCAGTAAAACTCGCAACATAGCCTCCCCAAACATTAAATCCCTACCCCTCCACCACCGTTGCATATCCTTGTGCAGTCTTTCAAGCCCCCCTCCCCCCCTCCCCTCAAAACCCCCTTTTTAAAAAACACACTCAACATACGCTTCTCAAGAGGTATAAGCCCCAGCCCCCCCTGGCTAACGGGAAGCGACACCACCCCTCTACTTAGCCAGTCACAACCCGATCCCCATATAATTCTGAATACTTGCAGTTGCAACAGTTGCACCTCACACCGTCTCAACAGATATATTGCCACCACGTGCCATAGCTTCCTATACAACAGGACATTCGTGACTATAACCCTCTGATGCAATGTTAACTGCACTGCCCTAAAACCTCCCAATCTTTTCAAAACCCCATCCACGGTGTGCCTCGAATTTGCCTCTTGTGCATCCCTATCATTCGAATTTGCCTCTTGTGCATCCCTATCATTCGAATTTGGCTCTTGTGCATCCCTATTATTCGAATTTGCCTCTTGTGCATCCCTATCATTCCGCATGTACACTATCCCACATATCAACAGCTGATCCACCACACGCCACCCACCCTCAACAGTCTCACCATTATGTACGCTATCCCCTAGATCCAAATATTTGGACTTTACTACATTAATTTTTATCCCTGTAACATCACCAAAAACGTCTATCACCCTTCCTACCTTATGTAAATCCCTCACATCCCTCACCAAGACAGTCGTATCATCCACATAACCCACTATACCCACCCCCCTTCTCGTGCAATACCAACCCTCCCTCTCGCTATACTCCACCTAACTGCCCTATAAAAGGGTTCCTGAAGACATGCAAACAATATTTGCGACAGAGGGCATCCCTGTCGCAAACCCCTTCCCATCTGTATGCTAACACCTAGTCTTCCATTAACCTGTACTCTCATAACTGCACCCAGATACAAAGTTTTTGCCTAAGAAACAATTTCCCTCCCAAAACCCAACCAACGCATGAAACTCCATAATGCATCCCTCTCCACGCTATCGTAAGCAGCTCTCCAATCCAAAGCCAAAACACCCCCGCCCTCTCCCCCCTATGCTCTATAAAACTCCTAATAACTCCATGCCCTTCATTCATTGACCTAACCGGTATTCCATATTGTCCTCTATCAATTACTTTACCTAACATCTGTTTGATTCTGTTCCCTAATACCCTTGCAAATAACTTATAATCACCGCACATAAGCGATATTGCATGGTAATCCTCTACCGTCGTCTGTCCACCCTTCGGCACTAATACAACAACAGCAGTACTTTGCTGCTCACCCATTGCCCCATCTTCCTTCATTACAATGAACAATCTGACTAAAAATCTTCTCAAAACTTCTCAGTTCTTAACATAGAAATCATTAGACAACCTGTCTACACCCGGTGCCTTACCTAAACATGCACCTGTTATAGCTTGCCAAATTTCCCCTTCCATAATTTGCCCTTCCAAAGTCTCCCTATCTGTACCATCAAGCTCGCATTGCACATAACCTCCCATTTCCCTTAAAGCATCATCTTGCTCCTGGGGGATTTCAACTTAAGGCACCTAAAATGGAGGAATATAGCAAATAATATTGTTGCAGTAATAACACCAGGAGGCAGCTCTGATGAAAACTCACACTCACACGAGCTTTTAAATCTCTGCACAAAATTCAATTTAAGCCAGAAAATAATAGAGCCTACTAAACTGGAGAATACACTAGACCTCATCTTCACTAACAATGATGATCTGATAAGAAATGTCACCATATCAAAAACAATATACTCAGATCACAACATAATTGAGGTTTCAACATGTAATGTGCGGGCCCAACCGACATAAAAGAGACTAGTCACGAGGGAGCATTCACCAAAATTTAACTTCAATAACAAAAACATAAAGTGGGACCAAGTAAACCAAGTCCTAACCGATATAAGCTGGAAGATAACTAAGCAACACAGACCCCAACTTATGCCTAGAACAGATTAACTTGGGGGCACTCGATGTATCACAAGGCTTATCCTCTAAGAAAAAGGAGGAGTAGAAGTAAAATAGAAAGAGACAGGCGCTCCCTTTACAGGCGCCGGAAAAGAATAACAAGCGGCTAAAAGAGGTCAATTTTATCTGAAATGCGTAGGGAGACACTGGTCAGAGAAATAGCAAGCATCGAACTTAAGCTAAAAAAAATCCTTTAGGGGGTCAGGAATCGCCGGGAAGAACTAAAAGCCATAAATGAAATCGAAATAACCCAAAAATATTTCTTCTCCTATGCCAAATCAAAGTCTAGAACAACGTCCAGTATTGGGCCCCTACTTAAACAAGATGGGTCCTAAAACAATGACAGCAAGGAAATGAGTGAGCTACTCAAGTCCCAATTGACTCAGTTTTTAGCAAGGCTAACCAGACTGAGAGTCGAGATCAAAATTAATTTTTTATGAGAGAGCCAAAAAAATTTGATTAACACAAGCCTATCCGATGTTATCCTGACCCCAAAATGACTTCGAACAGGGGAAAAAATGACATGCCCATGCACTCTGCCCCAGGGCCAGACTCATGGAACTGTGTGTTCATCAAGAACTGCAAAAAAGCCTATCACGAGCCTTTCCATCCTATGGAGAGGGAGCATGGACAGGGGGTCGTCCCTCAGTTACTAAAAACAACAGACATAGCCCCACTCCACAAGGGGGCAGTAAAGCAACAGCAAAGAACTACAGACCAATAGCAATAACATCCCATATCATAAAAATCTTGAAAGGGTCCTAAGAAGCAAGATCACCACCCATCTAGAAACCCATCAGTTACACAACCCAGGGCAACATGGGTTTAGAACAGGTCGCTCCTGTCTGTCTCAACTATTGGATCACTACGACAAGGTCCTAAATGCACTAGAAGACAAACAGAATGCAGATGTAATATATACAGACTTTGCAAAAGCCTTCGACAAGTGTGACCATGGCGTAATAGTGCACAAAATGCGTGCTAAAGGAATAACAGGAAAAGTCGGTCGATGGATCTATAATTTCCTCACTAACAGAACACAGAGAGTAGTAGTCAAAAGAGTAAAGTCCGAGGCAGCTACGGTGAAAAGCTCTGTTCCACAAGGCACAGTACTCGCTCCCATCTTGTTCCTCATCCTCATATCTGACATAGACAAGGATGTCAACCACAGCACCGTGTCTTCCTTTGCAGATGACACCCGAATCTGCATGACAGTGTCTTCCATTGCAGACACTGCAAGGCACCAGGCGGACATCAACCAAATCTTTCAGTGGGCTACAAAAAAACAATATGAAGTTCAACGATTAGAAATTTCAATTACTCAGATATGGTAAACACGAGGAAATTAAATCTTCATCAGAGTACAAAACAGATTCTGGCCACAAAATAGAGCTAAACACCAATGTCAAAGACCTGGGAGTGATCATGTTGGAGGATCTCACCTTCAAGGACCATAACATTGTATCAATCGCATCTGCTAGAAAAATGACAGAATGGATAATGAGAACCTTCGAAACTAGGGAGGCCAAGCCCATGATGTCACTCTTCAGGTCACTTGTTCTATCTAGGCTGGAATATTGCTGCTCACTAACAGCACCTTTCAAGGCAGGTGAAATTGCTGACCTAGAAAATGTACAAGAACCTTCATGGCGTGCATAACGGAGACAAAACACCTCAATTACTGGGAGCACTTGAGGTTCATAAACCTGTATTCCCTGGAACGCAGGCGGGAGAGATACATGATTATATACACCTGGAAAATCCTAGAGGGACTAGTACCGAACTTGCACACGAAAATCGCTCACTACGAAAGCAAAAGACTTGGCAGACGATGCACCATCCCCCAATGAAAAGCAGGGGTGTCACTAGCACGTTAAGAGACCATACAATAAGTGTCAGGGGCCCGAGACTGTTGAACTGCCTCCCAGCATACATAAGGGGGATTACCAACAGACCCCTGGCAGTCTTCAAGCTGGCACTGGACAAGCACCTAAAGTCGGTTCCTGACCAGCCGGGCTGTGGCTCGTACGTTGGGTTGCTTAAGAGACCATACAATAAGTGTCAGGGGCCCGAGACTGTTGAACTGCCTCCCAGCATACATAAGGGGGATTACCAACAGACCCCTGGCAGTCTTCAAGCTGGCACTGGACAAGCACCTAAAGTCGGTTCCTGACCAGCCGGGCTGTGGCTCGTACGTTGGGTTGCGTGCAGCCAGCAGTAACAGCCTGGTTGATCAGGCTCTGATCCACCAGGAGGCCTGGTCACAGACCGGGCCGCGGGGGCGTTGACCCCCGGAACTCTCTCCAGGTAAACTCCAGGTCCAGATACCCACATGTTGTGCATGTGACATAAACCATGCATCGAGATATCCACTCATACCCTCAGTCGACATCAATACCTGCCCCTCCCTATACCCTCCCATCCTCACATGAACAGTTAATCCCATCATCTCCGTAGCCACTCTTCTCTTACGCTGTCTTCTCAACACACACGCCAAAGGCCTATCATCCCATAACACCTCCTCCAACCCCGCCAAAACTCGCGCACCATCAAATCTTTCATTTTGCAAATCCCTTATACTCTCCTTTATTCCCTCAATATCTCCCACTGGATAACTAACACTCCCACGTTCGTAGCAAGCTCCTAACTGCCCCTCAAGATAAGATTGAAACCCATACTTTAACCTATTATATTCCTTCCCACTACGTACATAAAAATCCTTAATACCTGATTTTGCCACTGATGTCCCACCAACTAACCAGATCACCATTCCCAGGCGCCTCTGCCTCCAGCCCCTCCCAAAATTGTTTAAATAACTGTCTAAATTCTTCTTCCCGCAACAATTTTACATTTAACTTCCAATACCCCTACACCTTCGTGACAACCCCTCTCAACCTAAATCCACCAAAACACCCCTATAATTGACCTCATCGCTCTAGGGCCGTGAGGTTGTGCTGCACACACGCTCCTGGTTGAGAGGCCTTCCTGCGCAGATTGATTTTCACAAGATGGCGCAGAATACAAGAAGGTGTGTCAACACTGTGTGCTTTGATTTAGTGCGGGGTGTAGTTACACCTCAGTCTGCACAGGTGATTCTACCTTTGATTATTCGCGACACATACGGCATTGCTGATCAAGATTTGCATGGAGTATTGCTCAACGGGGCTTGCTGGATATTTGTCAAGCTACGATCAACAGCAGTGTATGAGCGCCTGGTGGAGCAGTATCAAGATGGCTGTGTGGACGTTAACTCGGCAATACGAGTTCGTCTAATTGATGTGTCGTGACACTACACTTGGGTGAAGGTACGTAACGTGCCTTTCGAAGCTGACGAGGCAGACTTACGGAATGTTTTTGAACATTACGGTACTGTGCATCTGGCAACAGCAGGTACCTGGGTGGATAGGGTGTACGCTGGCTTGCCGGAGGGTACGTTCAACCTGAAGATGATGCTGAGGCATTCCATCCCATCGTTTGGCATCCTGGAAGACTTCCGGACACAAGTGATGGTGTATTATGCAGGGCAGCGCAAGACTTGCAGGCTATGTGGCGCTTATGACCATATGGCAGCCCAGTGTGGGAGGCAGCAGCAACGACAGGATGCAGACAGAGGGATGGAGCGAGGGCCTGACCCGATGGCGGGGCCTGTCAGTGGGACACCTGTAAAGGGCCATAGTTCTTCTTGGAGCGAGGAGGTGGAAAGAGAGTTCCCGACGGTGGGGTTGAGCCCATCAATGCCTGCAGGCTCTATGGTCTCTGCCACAACACCTCACGTTCAACACTATCATATGCCGCCTGCCAATCTAACAACAATAAGACACCCCCCCTGCTCCCCTCCCGACCCTTCCACAAAATTCTTTATAATACTATGCCCGTCATACATCGTCCTCCCAGACACACCATATTGTCCTCTCATAACCACTCTATCCACCACACACTTCAGCCTATTTCCTAAAATTTTTGCAAAAATCTTATAATCAGCACACAGCAATGATTTTTTATTATTTTTTTATTATCACACCGGCCGATTCCCACCAAGGCAGGGTGGCCCGAAAAAGAAAAACTTCCACCATCACTCACTCCATCACTGTCTTGCCAGAAGGGTGCTTTACACTACAGTTTTTAAACTGCAACATTAACACCCCTCCTTCAGAGTGCAGGCACTGTACTTCCCATCTCCAGGACTCAAGTCCGGCCTGCCGGTTTCCCTGAATCCCTTCAAAATTGTTAACTTTCTGCTCCCACTCTCCAACAGCACGTCAAGTATTAAAAACCATTGTCTCCATTCACTCCTACAAACACGCTCACTGCCATGCCTGCTGGAAGTCCAGCCCCTCGCACACAAAACCTCCTTTCACCCCCTCCCTCCAACCCTTCCTAGGCCGACCCCTACCCCTGCCATTCCTTCCACTACAACCTGATACACTCTTGAAGTCATTCTGTTTTGCTCCATTCTCTCTACATGTCCGAACCACCTCAACAACCCTTCCCAGCCCTCTGGACAACAGTTTTGGTAATCCCGCCACCTCCTCCTTAACTTCCAAACTACGAATTCTCTGCATTATATTCACACCACACATTGCCCTCAGACATGACATCTCCACTGCCTCCAGCCTTCTCCTCGCTGCAACATTCATCACCCACGCTTCACACCCATATAAGAGCGTTGGTAAAACTATACTCTCATACATTCCCCTCTTTGCCTCCAAGGACAAAGTTCTTTGTCTCCACAGACTCCTAAGTGCACCACTCACTCTTTTTCCCTCATCAATTCTATGATTCACCTCATCTTTCATAGACCCATCCGCTGACACGTCCACTCCCAAATATCTGAATACGTTCAGATATTATCCTAAAGTCCCGCACCGTGTCTTGTCACTTACCTTTTGGCATTAAAGCCACAACTGCAGTTCCTTGCAACCTGCCCATCCTCCCCTCCCTTTTCATCGTATTCATTAGTTCTACTAAGAAGGACTTCAACACATTCCATTGGCTCACATAAAACTTGCAGGGCAAGCCATCCAAACCTGGTGCCTTGCCTCGTGCCATCCCCTCTAAAGCCCTCCACGCCTCCCCTTCTTCAATATCCCCCCCGCAATGTGGCTCGTTTAACTTTTGACAGCCGTGAACTCCCATCCTCAGTTTATGTAGCAGGACATCGGTTACAAGTTCGAAAGGTGATCCCTACACCGCAACAGTGTAGAAATTGCTGGCGATTTGGCCATCCAGCGAAATATTGCAGATCTATCGCCGAATGCCGAGTCTGTGGTGCCGATGACCATTCTAATACGTCTTGCAATCGACCTCCCTCTTGCCTTAATTGTCATGAGGCTCACCCTTCGTACTCTCGCCGTTGTCAAGTCTACTTAAACGAGCGGGAAATCCATTATCTCAAAGAGGCAGAAGGTCTCCCTTATGCCATGGCAGTTTCTCATCTCCGCCTCCAAGGGAGACTACCTCATGTTTCTTATTCCCGTGTTTCAAAACGTCCCCCCACTTCTGGTATCCCATCTTCTGCAGCCACCTCTGTGGTTACCTCTCCCATAGTCACTCCTGTAGCTAATTCTTTTGCTGTCCTCGGCTCAGACGTCCCTACTTCAACGTCTCAGTCTGATCTTGCTTCTTCGTGTTCTCTCTCACAAACCTCAGTACCGACGAGATCTCAAATGACACCTCCTCCCAATCGTCCCTCTGCTTCTCAAAAGTCAAAGAAAGGTCCGTTAACACCTCCTACCCATCTTCCACCTCCTCATTTTCCCTTCCCTGTCTCTGTACCTGGTTCTCCCCCTCTCACTGGCTCTGTTACAAGTGTAGAAGTTCACCCTCCTCCTCGTACTGTACCTTCCTCCCCTGTTCCCTCCCAAGTTTCTTCCTCTTCTGCCACCTCCCAGGTTTCTGCCTCTTCTGTCCCTTTCCACACTTCTCCAGTTCCCTCCACCCTTTCGCCCCCCCTACCTTGGTACAGTTCATTAAAGTTCCAATCTTTACTCATCCTCCCCCTACCATTTCCAATATTGTCTCCCATACGACGTTTCTGAATTCTGAAACACTTGAAGCAATCTCTGAATATATTGCAGAGACCAAACCATCAATGGACACTGATCCACCCTCCTCTCCTTCTCTCTCCTCTACTCCATCTGCGCAACTCCTTTCTTCACAGCGCACCGTTCCTTCGCTGCTTGAACGTTTTCCACTGCCTCCGCATGTGGACTTTTCTAACCCTTCTAGTCCATAGGAACCCTTACCTGCAGATTTCATGTATCTTTATCATTGCCAATCATGGCCTATTTACAGTGGAATATACGCGGCCTCAGGGGTAATCGGGGTGAGCTTCAGATGTTACTCTCCCAGTTTTCCCCTGTCGGTGTTTGCTTACAGGAACCAAAATTACATTCTGCTGTTATCTCTCCCATCTCAGGCTATAATTTATTGTATTCTTCAGATCCTTTTCCTGATGGGACCTTTAATAAAAGTGCCCTTCTTCTACGCACTGATATTCCGTACCATCAGCTATTTGTTCGTACTTCACTGCATTACACAGCAGCCCGTATCCACTTGCTTAGGTGGTATACACTCTGTTCTTTATATCTCTCTCCTTCTCGGGCATTATCTATTCCCCTTCGCATCCCACGCTGGCAATTTGATCAGGCAAATTGGAACCTTTACTCACACCTAACTGTTTTTAGAGAGGTTCCTTCTTCGTCCTCCATCGATGAGCTTTTACACCTCTTCTCGTCCTCCGTTTTAACCGCAGCTTCTCATTCTATACCCCAAACTTCGGGCAGGCATTCTCAGAAATGCGTGCCTTGGTGGTCTCCTGCTTGTGTTCGTGCAGTACGTTTGAAACACGCTGCATGGGCCAGGTACCGGCACAATAGAACCACAGAGAGACTTCTTGATTTTAAGCAGAAGTGTGCGATCGCTCGCCGTGTCATCCATGACGCTAGACGCACTTGTTGGCAAGATTATGTCTCCACCATCACCTCTGCTTCCTCTATGAGTGCAGTCTGGAAAAAAGTACGAAAACTGAGTGGTAAATATTCTCCTGACCCGGCTCCTGTTCTGCGGGTTGCCGGTGTTGATATAGCAAACCCACTAGATGTTGCCAATGAAATTGGCAATCATCTGGTCCGTATTTCTCAGGGACTCCATCTATGCCCCTCATTTCTTTCCTCAAAGTCTGCCATAGAGTTAGAACCCTTGGACTTTTCTTCTCTCAGAGAAGAACAGTATAATGTGCCTTTTACACTTCAAGAACTGGAGGCAACACTCTCAGCTTGCCGATCATCGGCAGCTGGGCCCGACGACATTCATATTCGTATGCTACAACATTTACATCAGTCAACCCTTGCAGTCCAATTACGTCTTTACAATCTTATTTGGTCACAAGGAGTTCTTCCACAGCAGTGGAAATCCACCATTGTTCTCCCTTTCCTCAAACCAGGCACTACGGGACATGAAACCTCCCACTATCGTCCCATTGCTCTTACCAGTGCAGTTTGCAAAGTGATGGAACGCCTAATAAATAGATGTTTAGTGTGGTATTCAGAGACACACAACAGTCTCTCCACTCGTCAATATGGCTTTCGTAAGGGACGCTCTACCATAGACCCCTTACTACGCTTGGATACGTATGTTCGTAATGCCTTTGCGAATAACCACTCAGTTATTGCCATATTTTTTGACCTTGAGAAGGCATATGACACAACTTGGAGGTATAATATTTTAGCCCAAGCCCACTCCTTAGGCCTTCGAGGCAATCTACCATCCTTCCTTAAGAACTTTTTACTGACAGGCATTTCCGTGTTCGGGTTAATAATGTGCTCTCCCCGGACTTTATCCAAGCTGAAGGTGTTCCCCAGGGATGTGTTCTGAGCACGACACTTTTTTCTCTTGCTATTAATGATTTGGCCTCTAGCCTTCCATCAAATATTTGGTCATCACTCTATGTTGATGACTTCGCTATTGCCTGTGCAGGCGCTGACTGTCACCTTATTACAGTTTCTCTTCAGCATGCAGTCGACCGTGTTTCCAATTGGGCCACCACACGTGGGTTTAAATTTTCCAGCACTAAAACCCACCAAATTACTTTCACTAGACGCTCTGTCATCTCCGATCATCCTTTGTACCTCTATGGCTCCCGTATCCCTGAACGTGATACAGTCAAGTTTCTGGGCTTCCTCTTTGATCGTAGGTTATCCTGAAAACCTCACATTACCTCTCTGAAGGCAACTTGTCACAGCCGGCTGAACCTTCTTAAAACCCTTGCTCATCTTTCATGGGGAGCTGATCGTCGAACCCTCCTTCGCCTACATTCCACCCTTATCTTATCGAAACTTGATTATGGTGACCAGATCTATTCAGCGGCATCTCCTGCTACTCTCTCTAGCCTTAACCCCATTCATCACCATGGATTACGTTTATGCCTTGGTGCTTTTCGCTCTTCCCCTGTTGAGAGCCTCTATGCAGAAGCGAACGTTCCATCCTCATCCGATCGCCGTGATGTCCATTGCCTTCGCTACTATGTACGCTCTCATGATCTCCGCAATCCTTCCATTTATAGAATGGTCACTGATATTAGTAGACATTCTTTATTTGTTCGCCGCCCCTGTTTACTCCGTCCCTTCTCTCTTCACCTTCATTCGCTCTTGTCTTCTCTTCAATTACCACCTTTCTATGTACATGTAGCATCTCACTTTTCCCTACCCCCCTGGGAAGTTCCAGCTGTTCGAGTCTGTTCTTTCTCTCTCCCTTGCTCGAAAACCCAACTGTCTACGGTCGCTTCCCGCTCTCTTTTTCTTGACCACTTTCACTCTCATTCTCATGCCATTGCTGTGTACACAGATGGCTCTAAGTCTTCTGACGGCGTAGGATTCGCAGCAGTGTTTCCGGACGCGTTGTACAAGGGCATTTACTATCTTCGGCTAGTATTTTTACTGCTGAATTGTATGCCATCCTTACAGCACTTATCCGTATTGCATCTATGCCTGTGTCATCATTTGTGGTTGTCTCAGACTCCCTTAGTGCTTTACAGGCTATACAGAAATTTGATACACCTCACCCCTTAGTCCTCCGTATCCAACTTTGGCTACGCCGCATCTTTACCAAGCATAAAGATATTGTTTTTTGTTGGGTCCCTGGTCATGTTGACGTACAGGGCAATGAACAGGCAGACACTGCTGCGCGGTCAGCAGTACATGACCTACCAGTTTCATGTAGAGGTATTCCATTTACGGACTATTTTGCTGCAATATCTTCCCAACTTCACACCCGTTGGCAACAACGTTGGTCTACTATGCTTGGCAACAAACTTCAATCTATTAAACCGAGTATAGGTTACTGGCCATCTTCTTATCACCAGTGTCGAGGTTGGGAGAGTACTCTCTCCCGTCTTCGCATTGGCCATACTCGTCTTACTCATGGATATCTCATGGAGAGGCACCCTGCTCCTCTCTGTGAGAATTGCAAAGTTCCATTATCAGTCAGCCACATTCTGTTGGACTGCCCACTTTATCAACGAGCACGCAGAATTTACCTCCGTCGTCGTCTTCGCTCTGCTGCTCTCTCTTTACCTTCCCTTCTCGCTGATGGACCCACCTTTCATCCGGACTCTCTCATTGACTTTTTGACAACAACTGACTTACTTCACAAATTCTGATACCTTCAGCCCTTTCTACTTCAATCTCTTGCTACCCTCTACCCCCGTACTATCCCCTGCCCTGCTGTTTTCTGTAACCTACTGATCATCCCTCCTCCCTTCTGCCATCCAATACCCTCGCTTCCTTCCCTACCCTGCAGCGCTGTATAGCCCTTGTGGCTTAGCGCTTCTTTTTTATTATAATAATAATAATTTACCTTGAGTTTTTAACATTGCAAACCTTTATCATAAACCTCAACATATCTTCACATTCCACTAAGACCCTGCCACTCCACCATTTGCAGACATCTCCCATCACCTCCCCCACTCGAAGACCCCTTTTCCCCCCTACCCAAATATACCTCTGCTTCACATATAGTGCCTTCACCCTAGATCCTAATGCCATCAATCCCAATCCTCCCTGTCTTACCGCAGTCATTATCACATCTTCGCCCAACTACGCCCTCCCAAAACCCCACACATACCTTAATACTCTCCTTTGTAATTCCATAATATCCTGACTTCGTAAGGGATAAATTTCCGCCACTCCCCACACCTTACTATAAATTAGTGTATTTATCACCACAACCTTTTGATGCAAGGTTACGTCACCGGCCCAGAAACTCCTAAGCCTACTCAAAGCTCTGTCCAATACCATTTCTGAATTAACCCTCCTGCTCTCCTGTGCATCTGCCAAATACAAAATCCCACAAATCTTTAGCCTTTCTACAGTTATCCAGCCAAACTTCTCTCCTAAGGTCCCGCCTACCCAAGTGCCTACCTCCAGCAACCGTGATTTCTGCTTATTAACTCTCATCCCAGCAGCATTCCCAAAAAGCTCAAGTACCCTTCCCACTTTACTTAAATCTTCTATCTCATTAAGTAAAACAGTTGTATCATCTACATAACCCACAATATTCCCACAAAAGTCTCCACTCTCCCCCATCCTTCCCGTCCCACCATCAACCAGAACATAGAAAGGATTCTGCATACATGCAAACAGTATTTGGGAGAGCAGACACCCCTGCCTCAAACCCCTCCCCATGCTTATAGGACTACCCAACCTACAATTTACCTGTACTCTCATCGATGCATCAGCATACAAAGTCCTCACCCTTCCCACAACCCTCCCTCCAAAACCCATTCTCACCATACTCTCAAGCAAAAAATCACTATCCACGTAATCATAAGCTCTCTCCCAATCCAGACCTAGAATACCGCCCTTACTACTACCCTCAAGGAAATCCCTAATCCGTCCATGACCTACCCGCATACTCCTCCCCGGAATTCCAAACTCTCCCCCATGTATCATCGACCCCATGACCTTCTTCAGTCTATTTCCTAAGATTTTCGCAAAAACCTTGTAATCTGCGCACATCAGAGATATTGCTCGTTAAGCACTCAAAACTCTTCCCCCCCTCAGCTTTGGCACCAAAACTATGACACCCGTACTTTGTGATTTGGCCAACTTCCCACTAGTTAACATATGATTCAATACCCCAACAAAGCACTGCCTAATACACCTCCAATGTGCTCTATAAAAATCATTTGGTATACCATCTATCCCCGGTGTTTTCCCGGTACTCATCCCTAAAACTGCCTCTTCCACCTCAGCCTCACTTATAACACCCTCCAACCCCACTCTATCCTGCTCACTTAAAACACTATGGAACCCCCCTCCAAAAATTCCTTCCCAGGAACCCTCCCCCCCTCCTACTCCATTTCTCCGTAAACCAACTTTCAGCATAGAGACTCATACTTTCCGTGTTGGATAGGACCCGACCCTCTGTGTACCCTCCCACCCCAGGGCTTGTCTCCAATTGTAGTATGATGGTTACCATCTGACGGTCTCGAAATTTACGTAAAACAAACCCGGAGGGCTTATCACCCCACAATACATCCTCTAACCCAGCCTTAACCCTGATTGCATCAAACCTATCATTGTGTAATTCAGCTATTCTACTCCGAAGACTCTCCATGTCATCCCTCCTACCACCTCCCCCATCATAACAGTCTTGCAACTGTCTCTCCAGATAATTTTGCAACCCTAAACGCCACCTCGCCTCTTCTCGTCCCCTAACCTTAAAAAAATTCACTATCTTAGGCTTGGCCTGCATTTCCCACCAATCTAACAGATCTATCTCCCTATCCCTAGCCTCCCAAAAATGCAACCACTAATCACAGAAAAAAGGCCCCTCCCCCTTCGCCTTAAGAAGCCTTACATTTAATTTCCAGTACCCAGAATAAATACGCACTACTCCATCCCACATCAGATCTGCAATTACCGCCCTGTGATCAGAAAACCCCACATCGAACGCTCTCACCCTCACCACATCTATACCCTGCTTAACATAGATTCTGTCCAATCGCGCCTCATATCCCCTATGGACGAACGTATGCTCCACTAGGTATTCCCCCTCCCCACAACATCAACAACCCCAATATCCCGCAATACATCCCTCAGAACACTCAACGCACAACCCGCCCCTCTCGGTTCGACATCACCACTCCGTATCACACAATTCCAATCACCTCCTATTACTGTTATAGCAGGTAAACCTCTCAAGTGATACAGCAATACCTCCCTGACAAAATCTACTTTTACCCTGGTATTGCTAGTTGCTGGCATGTAAACACCTACGAAACTAGCCCGACTGTCACCCCAGACACCATCCACCCTCCCTACCCTCCCACCCCCCCTCTTCCCAACCCATGACACGCAAGGGGCTGGTCCCCTTTTTACCGCTACTGCTACCCCACCTTTCAATTGCAAACCACTGCTAACATACATCCGATATCCTTTCAACCTCAACTCACTTCCAGCCCTATGATTATGCTCTTGCAAAAAACAAATGTCAACATCAAACCTCCGTAAAAACCACGCCAACCAAACTTTCTTGACCTCTGTCTTAAGGGCATTAACATTAAGTGTGGCACTCATTTTTTCCTGTACATTCACCTCCCCCTCCCCCCTCCCCCTCCCACTGTGCCACTCAGGCTCGCCTCTACCACTATGAGCCATCGGCTCCACCACACCTGCCCATGACTTCTTCCCCTGGCTCTGCCCCAGGGTGATGACCTCGTCTATCTCTGACACAGCAGTTCTTTTCCTAGAACTTCTGCTTTCACACACATATCACTATCATTCGAATCCTCCTGGTGTACCTCCAAGACCACCACCACATGCTCCTGTCCTTTCTTACTCAAGGCTTTCTCCACGTTTTGTTGTCCCTCCAGCGCTCCGTCCTCACATAAACTGAGAACACCTTCTGTACAGGGCTCCTCCCCATCCAAAAAATCCTTGATCACATCCACAAATAAACCATCCTGGGACATAGCTTCCTGAACTAAAGACTCCTCAGGTGTCACCTGCATCTCCCCGGACGCCCCTGAGAGAGTAACACACGTCTCCGCCGCCGCCACCTCCCTTTCGACCTCCTCGCTCCAGAGATCAGTCCTCTGTCCTCCCATAGCACCAGTGCTAGGCACCAAAATCACACGGCTGCAGAATCACAAATGGAGGCCCCAGAACTCGAGGAGCCTGCATCCTAGGACACTGGGCTGCCATGTGCTCATAGGAGCTACACAAAAGACAGGTTTTCCTCTGACCAGCATAGTACACAAAAAACTGTGTCCTATAACCGGTCATCGTAATGTTAAAGACATTTTGAGTGTGCAAGAACCCTTCGGCAGCCCTTCATACGGACCATCGCTCCACACTCCCATGGTAGCAGAATGCACTGTCCCATAACTGCTGAAAAACTCCTGTAGACCATACGCCTTAGCCTCGAAAGGTACATTTCGTAGCTTCACCCATGTGAAGTATTTAGAGTCGTCATATAAAACGACATCCACCGCTGAATTCACACTCACGTGTTATTACTGGTAATTCTCGACGGTTCACGTGTAGAAGCCGGCTCGTACAAATTTCACGAAGATTCTTGTCAAACCATTCAGAGCGACGCCATACAAACCCTCATTGGGAATATCATATGCATCCCTTATGATGCCAGGGAGAAAGACGTTCATCGTAGCGCCACTTAATGTACCACGAACCAGCTCAATGCAGACAGTATTTATCCTCCGTCATGTACGTTCCGCCATTTTGGTATCCAAATGAAAAGAGGTAAACTGCGCGAAAACCAACACTATACCCATCCTGTGGGTGGCAGTCACAATATACCCATCCTGTGGGTGGCAGTCACAATATACCCATCCTGTGGGTGGCAGTCACAATATACCCATCCTGTGGGTGGCAGTCACAATATACCCATCCTGTGGGTGGCAGTCACAATATACCCATCCTGTGGGTGGCAGTCACAATATACCCATCCTGTGGGTGGCAGTCACAATATACCCATCCTGTGGGTGGCAGTCACAATATACCCATCCTGTGGGTGGTAGTCACAATATACCCATCCTGTGGGTGGCAGTCACAATATACCCATCCTGTGGGTGGCAGTCACAATATACCCATCCTGTGGGTGGCTGTCACAATATACCCATCCTGTGGGTGGTAGTCACAATATACCCATCCTGTGGGTGGTAGTCACCCATACCCACCCTGTGGGTGGTAGTCACCCACTCCCAATCCTGTGGGTGGTAGTTACCCCATAGCCATCCTGTGGGTGGTACTCTCCCCATACCCATCCTGTGGGTGGTAGTCACCCAATACCCATCCTGTGGGTGGTGGTCTCCCCATACCCATCTTGTGGGTGGAAGTCACCCCATACCCGTCCTGTGGGTGGTAGTCACCCCATACCCATCCTGTGGGTGGTAGTCACTCCATACTCATCCTGTGGGTGGTAGTCACCCCATACCCATTCTGTGGGTGGTAGTCACCCCATTCCAATCCTGAGGGTGGTAGTCAACCCAAACCCATTCTGTGGGCGGTAGTCACCCCATCCCCATCCTCTGGGTGGTAGTCACCCCATCCCCAGCCTGTGGGTGGTAGTCACCCCATCCCCATCCTGTAGGTGGTAGTCACCCATACCCATCCTGTGGGCAGTAGTCATCCCATCCCGATCCTCTGGGTGGTAGTCACCCCATCCCCATCCTGTGGTCGGTAGTCACAAAATACCCATCGTGTGGATAAAAGTCACACTATACCCATCTTGTAGGTGGTAGTCACACCATACCCATCCTGTGGGTGGTAGTGACCCCATACCCATCCTGTGGGCGGAAGTCACACCATTCCCATCCTGTGGGTGGTAGTCACACCAAACCCATCCTGTGGTTGGTAGTCACCCAATACCCATCCTGTGGGTGGTGGTCTCCCCATACCCATCTTGTGGGTGGAAGTCACCCCATACCCGTCCTGTGGGTGGTAGTCACCCCATACCCATCCTGTGGGTGGTAGTCACTCCATACTCATCCTGTGGGTGGTAGTCACCCCATACCCATTCTGTGGGTGGTAGTCACCCCATTCCAATCCTGAGGATGGTAGTCAACCCAAACCCATTCTGTGGGCGGTAGTCACCCCATCCCCATCCTCTGGGTGGTAGTCACCCCATCCCCAGCCTGTGGGTGGTAGTCACCCCATCCCCATCCTGTAGGTGGTAGTCACCCATACCCATCCTGTGGGCAGTAGTCATCCCATCCCGATCCTCTGGGTGGTAGTCACCCCATCCCCATCCTGTGGTCGGTAGTCACAATATACCCATCGTGTGGATAAAAGTCACACTATACCCATCTTGTAGGTGGTAGTCACACCATACCCATCCTGTGGGTGGTAGTGACCCCATACCCATCCTGTGGGCGGAAGTCACACCATTCCCATCCTGTGGGTGGTAGTCACACCAAACCCATCCTGTGGTTGGTAGTCACCCCATATCCATCCTGTGGGTGGCAGTCACTTTATACCCATCCTAAGGGCGGAAGTCACCCCATACCCATCCTGAGGGTGGTAGTCACCTAATACCCATCCTGTGGGTGGTACTCACCCAATACCCATCTGGTGGGCGGTAGTCACACCACACCCATTCTGTGGGTGGTAGTCAATCAATACCCATCCTGATGGCGTTAGTCACCCCATCCCCATCCAGTGAGCGGTAGTCACCCCACAACTATCCTGTCGGTGGTAGTCACCCCATACCCATCCCATGAGTGGTAGTGACCCCATACCCATCCTGTGGGCTGAAGTCACACCATATCCATCCTGTGGGTGGTAGTCACACAATACCCATCCTCTGGGCGGTTGTCACTCCAAACCCATCCTGTGAGCGGTAGTCACCCATACCCTTCCTGTGGGGGTAGTCACAATATACCCATCCTGTGGGTGGTAGTCACCCCATACCCATCCAGTTGGCGGTAGTCACCCCATACCCATCCAGTGGGTGGTAGTCACAATATACCCATCATGTGGGTGGTAGTCACTCCATACCCATCCTGTGGGTGGTAGTCACCCCACATTCAGTGGGTGGTAGTCACCAAATACAAATCCTGTGGGTGGTAGTTACCCATTCCAATCCAGTGGGTGGTAGTCACCCCATACCCATCCTCTGGGTGGTAGTTACCCCATACCCATCTTGTGCGTGGTAGTCACCACATACACATCCTGTGCATAATAGTCACCCCATACACATCCCGTGGACGGTAGTCACCCCATTCCAATCCTGTGGGCGGTAGTCACCCCATTCCCAATCTGTGGGTGGTAGTCACAATATACCCATCATGTGGGTGGTAGTCACCCCATACCCATCCTCTAGGTAGTAGTAACCCCATACCCATCCAGTGAGTGGCAGTCACAATATATCCATCCAGTGGGTGGTAGTCACTCTATACCAATCCTGTGGGCGGTAGTCACCCAATACCTATCCTGTGGGTGGTAGTCACAATATACCCATCATGTGGGAGGTAGCCACCCCATACCCATCCTGTAGGTGGTAGTCACCCCATACCCACTATGTGAGTGGTAGTCACCCCATACCCATCCTGTGTGTGGTAGTCACCCCACACTCATCTTGTGGGTGGTAGTCACCCCATCCCCTTCCTGTGGGTGGTAGTCACAATATACCCATCCTGTGGGTGGTAGTCACCCCATCCCCATCCCCATCCTGTGGGTGGTAGTCACCCCATACCCATCCTGTGGGTGGTAGTCACCCCATACCCGTCCTGTGGGTGGTAGTCACCCCATACACATTCTGTTGGTGGTAGTCACCTCATACTCATCCTGTGGGTGGTAGTCACCCCATACACATTCTGTTGGCGGTAGTCACCTCATACTCATCCTGTGGCTGGTAGTCACCCCATCCCCATCCTGTGGGTGGTAGTCACAATATACCCATCCTCTGGGTAGTAGTCACCCATACCCATCCTGTGGGTGGTAGTCACCCTATCCCCATCCTGCAGGTGGTAGTCACCCCACAGCCATCCTGTGGGTGGTAGTCACCCCATCCCCATCCTGTGGGTGGTAGTCATCCCATCCCCATCCTGTGGGTGGTAGTCACCCCATCCCCATCCTGTGGGTGGTAGTCACCCCATACCCATCCTGTGGGTGGTAGTCATCCCATCCCCATCCTGTAGGTGGAAGTCACAATATAACCATCCTGTGGGTGGTAGTCACGTCATACCCATCATTTGGGTGGTAGTCACGCCATGACTCATCCTGTGGGTGGTAGTCAAGCCACACTCATCATGTGGGTGGTAGTCACCCCATACCCATCCTGTGGGTGGTAGTCACCCCATCCCCATCCTGTGGGTGATAGTCACCCGATACCCATCCTGTGGGTGGTAATCACCCCATACCCATCCTGTGGGTGGTAATCACCCCATCTCCATCCTGTGGGTGGTAGTCGCAATATACCCATCCTGAGGGTGGTAGACGCAATATACCCATGCTGTGGGTGGTAGACACACTATACCCATCCTGTGGGTGGAAGTCACACTATACCCATCCTGTGGGTGGTATTTACACAATACCCACTCTGTGGGTGGTAGTCACCCCAAACCCATCCAGTTGGTAGTAGTCGCCCCATACCTATCCTATGGGTGGTAGTCACCAAATACCAATCCTGTGGATGGTAGTCACCCCATACCCACCCTGTGGGTTGTAGTCACCCTATACCCATCCTGTGGGCAGTAGTCACCCCATACCCATCCTGTGGGTGGAAGTCACACAATACCCATCCTGTGGATGGTAGTCACCCCATACCCATCGTGTGGGCGGTAGTCACCCCATACCCATCGTGTGGGTGGTAGTCGCCCCATACCCATGCCATGAGTGGTAGTCACCCCATATGCATGCTGTGGGTGGCAGTCACCCCATACATATCCTGTGTGTGGCAGTCACCCCATACCCATCGTGTGGGTGGCAGCCATCCCATTCCCATCCTTAGGATGGTAGTCATCCCTAACCCATTCTGTGGGTGGTAACCATCCCTTACCCATCCTGTGGGTGAGAGTCACCCCATACCCATCCTCTGGGTGGTAGTCACCCAATACCCATCCTTTAGGCGGTTATCAAACCATACTTATCCTGTGGGCAGTAGTCACACCATACCCATCCTGAGTGTGGGAGTCACCCCATACCCATCCTGTGGGCGGTAGTCCTACTATACCAGTCCTGTGAGCGGTAGTCACGCCATACCCATCCTGTATGCAGTAGTCTTCCAATTCCCATCCTGTAGGTGGCAGTCACCCCATACCCATCCTGTGTGCAGTAGTCACACCATACACATCCTGTGGGCGGTATTCGCTCCATACGCATCATGTGGGCGGTAGTCGCTCCATACGCATCCTGTGGGCGGTAGTCACCCCACACCCATCCTGTTGGCGGTAGTCACATCATATCTATCCCGTGTGTGGTAGTCACACCATACCCATCCTGAGGACGGTAGTCACTTGTACTCATCCTGTGGGCGGTAGTCCCACCATACCCATCCTGGAGTTTACCTGGAGAGAGTTTCGGGGGTCAACGCCCCCGCGGCCCGGTCTGTGACCAGGCCTCCTTGTGGATCAGAGCCTGATCAACCAGGCTGTTGCTGCTGGCTGCACGCAAACCAACGTACGAGCCACAGCCTGGCAGATCAGGAACTGACTTTAGGTGCTTGTCCAGTGCCAGCTTGAAGACTGCCAGGGGTCTGTTGGTAATCCCCCTTATGTGTGCTGGGAGGCAGTTGAACAGTCTCGGGCTCCTGACACTTATTGTATGGTCTCTTAACGTGCTAGTGACACCCCTGCTTTTCATTGGGGGGATGGTGCATCGTCTGCCAAGTCTTTTGCTTTCGTAGTGAGTGATTTTCGTGTGCAAGTTCGGTACTAGTCCCTCTAGGATTTTCCAGGTGTATATAATCATGTATCTCTCCCTCCTGCATTCCAGGGAATACAGGTTTAGGAACCTCAAGCGCTCCCAATAATTGAGGTGTTTTATCTCCGTTTTGCGCGCCGTGAAAGTTCTGTACATTTTCTAGGTCGGCAATTTCACCTGCCTTGAAAGGTGCTGTTAGTGTGCAGCAATATTCCAGCCTAGATAGAACAAGTGACCTGAAGAGTGTCATCATGGGCTTGGCCTCCCTAGTTTTGAAGGTTCTCATTATCCATCCTGTCATTTTTCTAGCAGATGCGATTGATACAATGTTATGGTCCTTGAAGGTGAGATCCTCCGACATGATCACTCCCAGGTCTTTGACGTTGGTGTTTCGCTCAATTTTGTGGCCAGAATTTGTTTTGTACTCTGATGAAGATTTAATTTCCTCATGTTTACCATATCTGAGTAATTGAAATTTCTCATCGTTGAACTTCATATTGTTTTCTGCAGCCCACTGAAAGATTTGGTTGATGTCTGCCTGGAACCTTGCAGTGTCTGCAATGGAAGACACTGTCATGCAGATTCGGGTGTCATCTGCAAAGGAAGACACGGTGCTGTGGCTGACATCCTTGTCTATGTCGGATATGAGGATGAGGAACAAGATGGGAGCGAGTACTGTGCCTTGTGGAACAGAGCTTTTCACCGTAGCTGCCTCGGACTTTACTCTGTTGACGACTACTCTCTGTGTTCTGTTAGTGAGGAAATTATAGATCCATCGACCGAATTTTCCTTTATCACGCATTTTGTGCGCTATTATGCCATGGTCACTCTTGTCGAAGGCTTTTGCAAAGTCTGTATATATTACATCTGCATTCTTTTTGTCTTTAGTGCATTTAGGACCTTGTCGTAGTGATCCAATAGTTGAGACAGACAGGAGCGACCTGTTCTAAACCCATGTTGCCCTGGGTTGTGTAACTGATGGGTTTCTAGATGGGTGGTGATCTTGCTTCTTAGGACCCTTTCAAAGATTTTTATGATATGGTTTTACAACCCAGGATTCCAAATGTCCTGTTACCCCGGGTGTAATGGGAGCAAATAAACACAGTAGAAAAAGTTTAGACTTATATTATCCTTCACCAATTTAGAACAGCAGTATGTACACTATGTACAGTGATAAGTATATTGCACTCCACGGTAAGCAAAGCAGAAATAGAAGCCACAAGATAGCAGACCGTGCTTCAACCAGCTCTAGAATGGGAATGACAAGGGCAGACAGGAGAGCGGTACCCACATAACCTCTGCGATTGCCAAAACCATCTTCTTATTGGCTAGAACCTGGTCACTAGTTGAACGACGGGGCCCCATCATCAACTCTTAGCAACCTGGTTCGCTGGTTGGGGGAGATAGCCTGTAAATGAGGGTGTGTACATGCGCCGAATAAAGGTTACGTACTCTTTGCATGCCACATATGGGATGTTAGTGCTATTGGTCTGTAGTTCTTTGCTGTTGCTTTACTGCCCCCTTTGTGGAGTGGGGCTATGTCTGTTGTTTTTAGTAACTGTGGGACGACCCCCGTGTCCATGCTCCCTCTCCATAGGATGGAAAAGGCTCGTGATAGGGGCTTCTTGCAGTTCTTGATGAACACAGAGTTCCATGAGTCTGGCCCTGGGGCAGAGTGCATGGGCATGTCATTTATCGCCTGTTCGAAGTCATTTGGCGTCAGGATAACATCGGATAGGCTTGTGTTAATCAAATTTTGTGGCTCTCTCATAAAAAATTAATTTTGATCTTCGACTCTCAGTCTGGTTAGCGACTTGCTAAAAACTGAGTCATATTGGGACTTGAGTAGCTCACTCATTTCCTTGCTGTCATCTGTGTAGGACCCATCTTGTTTAAGTAGGGGCCCAATACTGGACGTTGTTCTCGATTTTGATTTGGCATAGGAGAAGAAATACTTTGGGTTTCTTTCGATTTCATTTATGGCTTTTAGTTCTTCCCGCGATTCCTGACTTCCTGGCTTGCTATTTCTCTGACCAGTGTCTCCCTACGCATTTCAGATATATTGACCTCCTTTAGCCGCTCTGTTATTCTTTTCCGTCGCCTGTAAAGGGAGCGCCTGTCTCTTTCTATTTTACATCTACTCCTCCTTTTTCTTAGAGGAATAAGCCTTGTGCATACATCGAGTGCCACCGAGTTAATCTGTTCTAGGCATAAGTTGGCGTCTGTGTTGCTTAGTCTATCTACCCAGCTTATATCGGTTAGGACTTGGTTTACTTGGTCCCACTTTATGTTTTTGTTATTGAAGTTGAATTTGGTGAATGCTCCCTCGTGACTAATCTCATTATGTCGGTCTGGGGCTCCTCGCATACAAGACTGAACCTCAATTATGTTGTGATCTGAGTATATTGTTTTTGATATGGTGACATTTCTTATCAGATCATCATTGTTAGTGAAGATGAGGTCTAGTGTATTCTCCAGTCTAGTAGGCTCTATTATTTGCTGGTTTAAATTGAATTTTGTGCAGAGATTTAAAAGCTCGCGTGAGTGTGAGTTTTCATCAGAGCTGCCTCCTGGTGTTATTACTGCAACAATATTATTTGCTATATTCCTCCATTTTAGGTGCCTTAAGTTGAAATCCCCCAGGAGCAAGATGTTGGGTGCAGGAGCTGGAAGATTTTCCAGACAGTGGTCAATTTTTAACAGCTGTTCCTGGAATTGCTGGGATGTTGCATCCGGAGGCTTGTAGACTACCACAATGACTAGGTTTTGGTTCTCGACCTTTACTGCTAAAACTTCCACTACATCATTTGAGGCATTAAGCAGTTCTGTGCAAACAAGTGACTCTGCAATGTACAGGCCAGCCCCCCCCCTTTTGTCTGTTCACTCTGTCACATCTGTATAGGTTGTAACCTGGGATCCATATTTCGTTGTCCAAGTGATCCTTTATGTGGGTCTCAGTGAAAGCCGCGAACATTGCCTTTGCCTCTGCAAGCAGTCCACGGATGAAAGGTATTTTGTTGTTTGTTGCTGGCTTTAGACCCTGTATATTTGCCAAGAAGAATGTTATCGGACTGGTGGTATTGTTTGGGTACTGGGGGGGGGATTTTTTTTTCCGGTATTAGTATCTGTATCTGTTGGTTTGGAGTGGAGGCCATCGACTGTGGTTCCACTCCAGGAATGACTGGATTTGGTGTACGATTTCTGCCATTTCCTGCCAGTGATCGGTAGTCACCCCATTTCCATCCTGTGGGTGGTAGTCACTGCATAACTGTCATGTGGGCGGTAGTCACACGATACTCATCCAGTGGGCATTAGTCACCCCATACCCATCCTGTGGGCAGTAGTCACACCATACTCGTCTTGTGTGCCGTAGTCACCCCATACCCATCCTGTGGGTTGTAGTCACACCACTATTATGCTGTGGGTTTTAGTCACCCCATACCCATCCTCTGAGCGGTAGTCACACCATACTCATCCTATGCGTGGTAGTCCCCCATACACATCCTGTGAGCGGTAGTCACACCATACTCATCCTATGCGTGGTAGTCCCCCATACACATCCTGTGGGCAGTAATCAACCCATACCCATCCTGTGGGTGGTAGTCCGTCATATCTATCCTGAAAGCGGTAGACACCCCATACCCATCCTGTGCGCTGTAGAGACCCCATACCCATCCTGTGGGCGGTAGTCAACCCATACCCATTCTGTGGGCGGAAGTCACCCACATTCCCATCCTGTGGGCGGTAGTCACCCCATACCCATCCTGTGAGCGGTAGTCACCCCATACCCATCTTCTGGGTGGTAGTCACCCCATACAAATCCTGAGGGTGGTAGTCACCTCATACCAATCCTGTGGGTGGTAGTCACCCCGTACCCATCCAGTAGGTGGTAGTCACACCATACCCATCCTGTGCGTGGTAGTTAACACATGCCCATCCTGTGCGTAGTAGTCACCCCATACCCATCCCGTGGGCGGTAGTCACCCCATACCCATCCTGAGGGCGGTAGTCACCCCATACCCATTCTGTGGGTGGTAGTCACAATATACCCATCATGTGGGTGGTAGTCACCCCATACCCATTCTCTAGGTGGCAGTCACCCCATACCCATCCTGTGGGTGGTAGTCACATTATATCCATCCTGAGGGTGGTAGTCACTCTATACCAATCCTGTGGGCGATAGTCACCCCATACCTATCATGTGGGTGGTAGTCACAATATACCCATCCTGTGGGAGGTAGTCACCCCTTACCCATCCTGTGGGGGGTAGTCACCCCATACCCACTACGTGAGTGCTAGTCACCCCATACCCATCCTCTGGGTGGTAGTCACCCCATACTCATCCTGTGGTTGGTAGTCACCCCATCCCCTTCCTGTTGGTGGTAGTCACAATATACCCATCCTGTGGGTGGAATTCACTCATACCCATCCTGTGGGTGGTAGTCACCCCAACCCCAACCTGTGGGTGGTAGTCACCCAATCCCCATCCCCATCTTCTGGATGGTAGTCACAATATACCCATCATGTGGGTGGTAGTCACCCCATACCCATTCTCTAGGTGGCAGTCACCACATACCTATCCTGTTGGGTGGTAGTCACCATATACCCATCCTGTGGGTGTTAGCCACCCCATACCCATCATGTGGGTGGTAGTCACAATAAACTCATCCTGTTGGAGGTAGTCACCCCATACCCATCCCGTGGGTGGTAGTCACAATATACCCATCCTTTGGGTGGTAGTCACCCCATGCCCATCCTGTGGGTGGTAGTCACCCCATACCCATCCTGTGGGTGGTAGTCACCCCATCCCCATCCTGTGGGTGGTAGTCATAATATACTCATCCTGTTGGTGGTAGTCACCCCATACCCATCCTGTGGGTGGTAGTCATCCAATCCCCATCCTGTGGGTGGTAGTCACCCCATACCCATCCTGTGGGTGATAGTCACCCCTTACCCATCCAGTGGGTGGTAGTCACCCCATACCCATCCTGTGGGTGGTAGACACCCCATCCCCATCCTCTGGGTGGTAGTCGCAATATACCCATCCTGTGGATGGTAGTCACATCATACCCATCCTGTGGGTGGTAGTCACGCCATACTCATCCTGTGGGTGGTAGTCACCCCATACCCATCCTGTGGGTGGAAGTCACGCCATACCCATCCTGTGGGTGGTAGTCACACTATACCCATCCTGTGGGTGGAAGTCACACCATAGCAATCCTGTGGGTGGTAGTTACACAATACCCACCCTGTTGGTGGTAATCACCCCATTCCCATCCTGTGGGTGGTAGTCACCCCATACCCATCCTGTGAGTCGTAGTCACACCAAATCCATCCTGTGGGTGGCAGTCACCCCATACATATACTGTGTGTGGCAGTCACACCATACCCATCTTGTGGGTGGCGGCCATCCCATACCCATCCTGAGGATGGTAGTCATCCCTTACCCATTCTGTGGGTGGTAACGATCCCTTACCCATCCTGTGGGTGACAATCACCCCATACTCATCCTGTGGGTGGTAGTCACCCCATACCCATCATTTAGGCGGTAATTAAACCATACTTATCCTGTGGGCAGTAGTCAAACCATACCTATCCTGAGTGTGGGAGTCACCCCATACCCATCCTGTGGGCGGAATCTCTCTATACCAGTCCTGTGAGCGGTAGTCACGCCATACCCATCCTGTGGGCGGTAGTCTCCCAATACCCATCTTGTAGGTGGTAGCCACCCCATTCCTATCCTGTGTGTGGTAGTCATCCCATATCCATCCTGTGGGTTGTAGTCACACCATACCCATCCTGTTGGCGGTAGTCACCCCACACCCATCTTGTTGGCGGAAGTCACATCATACCCATCCTGTGTGTGGTAGTCACACCATACCCATCCTGTGAGCGGTAGTCCCCCATACCCATCCTTTGGGCAGTAATCAACCCATACCCATCCTGTGGGTGGTAGTTCGTCATACCCATCCTGTTGGTGGTAGTCACCCCATACCCATTATGTGGGTGGTAGTCACAATATACCCATCCTGTGGGTGATCGTCACCCTATACCCATCCAGTGGGCGGTAGTCACCCCATACCCATCCTGTGGGTGGTAGTCACAATATTCCCATCCTGTGGGTGGTAGTCACCCCATACCCATCCTGTGGGTGGTAGTCATCCCATATCCATCCTGTGGGTTGTAGTCACACCATACCCATCCTGAGGATGGTACTCACCCCATACTCATCCTGTGGGCAGCAGTCTCACCATACCATCCTGTGAGCGGTAGTCACCCATTCCCATCCTGTGGGTGGTAGTCACCGCATAACTGTCATGTGGGCGGTAGTCACACGATACTCATCCTGTGGGCATTATTCACCCCATACCCATCCTGTGGGCAGTAGTGACACCATACTCGTTTTGTGGGCCGTAGTCACCCCATACCCATCCTGTGGGTTGTAGTCACACCCCACTTATGCTGTGGGTTTTAGTCACCCCATACCCATCCTGTGGGCGGTAGTCACTCCATACCCATCCTGTGCGTGGTAGTCCCCCATACCCATCCTGTGGGCAGTAAGCAACCCATACCCATCCTGTGGGTGGTAGTCCGTCATACCCATCCTGTTGGCGGTAGACACCCTATACCCATCCTGTGATCTGTAGTGACCCCATACACATGGTGTGCGCGGTAGTCAACCCGTGCACATCCTGTGGGCGGTAGTCACCCTATTCCCATCCTGTGGGTGGTAGTCACCCAATACCCATCCTGTGTGCGGTAGTCACCCAATACCCATCCTGTGAAGGGTAGTCACCCCATACCCATCCTGTGGGTGGTAGTCACAATATACCCATCCTGTGGGTGGTAGTCACCGCATACCCATCCCGTGGGTGTTAGTCACCCCATACCCATCTTGTGGGTGGTAGGCATAATATACCCTTCCTCTGGGGGGTGGGCCCAACCCTTATACCCCCCTGGGGAAAAGAAGTCACCCCTTTCCCCAAACCTGTTTTTTGGAAAATCCCCCCTTTACACATTCTGTGCTTTGGTAGTCCCCCCAAATACTAAAACCTGTGGCTGGTAGCCACCCCACCCCCATCCTCGGGGCCGGTAATCACAAAAAACCCATCCTGTGGGTGGTGTCACCCAAACCCATTCTTGGGGGGTAGTCACCCCAAACCTTTCCGTGGGTAGTAGTACCCCATACCCATCTTGAGGGGGTAGTCCCCCCCGCCAACCCCCAAAAGTCCGGGTGGGTGGAAAGTTCCCGGGGCCCCCCATACCCTTTTGCGGGGGGGTTTAAGCCCACCCCATACCCATCCTGTGGGTGGTAGTCACCCCATCCCCATCGTGTGGGTGATAGTCGCACCATACCCATCCTGTGGGTGGAAGTCACACCATACCCATCGTGTGGATGGTAGTCACCCCATACCCGTCCTGTGGGCAGTAGTCACCCCATCCCCATCCTGTGAGTGGTAGTCACCCCATACCCATCCTTTGGGTGGCAGTCACCCATACATATCATGTGTGTGGCGGTCACCCCATATTCACCCTGTGGGTGGAAGTCATCCCATACCCATCCTGAGGGTGGTAGTCATCCCTTTCCCATTCTGTATCTCGTAACCATCCCTTACCGATCCTGTGGGTGACAGTCACCCCATACCCCTCCTGTGGGTGGTAGTCACCCCATACCCATCCTTTAGGCAGTAGTCACACCATACTTATCCTGTGGGCAGTAGTCACACCATACCCTTCCTGAGTGTGGGAGTCACCCCATTCCCATCCTGTGGGCGGTAGTCACCCCATACCCATTTTGTGAGCGGTAGTCACCCCATACCCATCCTGTGTGTGGAAGTCACAATATACCCATCCTGTTCGTGGTAGTCACCCCATACCCATCATGTGGGTGGTAGTCACAATATACCCATCCTGTGGGTGATAGTCACCCTATACCCATCCTGTGGGCGGTAGTCACCCCATACCCATCCTGTGGGTGATAGTCACAATATTCCCATCCTGTGGGTGGTAGTCACCCCATACCCATCCTGTGGGTGGTAGTCACCGCATACTCATCCTGTGGGCAGTAGTCTCACCATACCCATCCTTTGAGCGGTAGTCATCCCATTCCCATCCTGTGGGTGGTAGTCACCGCATAACTGTCATGTGGGTGGTAGTCACACGATACTCATCCTGTATGCATTAGTCACCCCATACCCATCCTGTGGGCAGTAGTGACATCATACTCGTTTTGTGGGCCGTAGTCACCCCATACCCATCCTTTGGGTTGTAGTCACACCACACTTAAGCTGTGGGTTTTAGTCACCCCATACCCATCCTGTGGGCGGTAGTCACACCATACCCATCCTGTGCGTGGTAGTCCCCCATACCCATCCTGTGGGCAGTAATCAACCCATACCCATCCTGTGGGTGTTAGTCCGTCATACCCATCCTGTTGGCGGTAGTCACCCTATACCCATCCTGTGATCTGTAGTGACCCCATACACATGGTGTGCGCGGTAGTCAACCCGTACCCATCCTGTGGGCGGTAGTCACCCCATTCCCATCCTGTGGGCGGTAGTCACAGCATACCCATCCTGTGTGTGGCAGTCACCCAATTCCCATCCTGTGAGCGGTAGTCACCCCATACCCATCCTTTGGGTGGCAGTCACCGCCTACATAACCTGTGTGTGCAGTCCCCCCATATCCACCCTGTGGGTGGAAGTCTCATCCCAGAAATACCCCATCCTGAGGGTGTGAGTCAGCCCTTACCCTTCTGTATCTCGTAACCATCCCTTACCGATCCTGTGGGTGACAGTCACCCCATACCCCTCCTGTGGGTGGTAGTCACCCCATACCCATCCTTTAGGCAGTAGTCCACAACCATACTTTATCCCCCGCCGGGCAGTAGTCACACATAACATCCTGAGTGTGGGAGTCACCCCATCCCCATCCTGTGGGTGGTAGTCCCACTATACCAGTCCTGTGAGCGGTAGTCACGCCATATCCATCCTGTGGGCGGTAGTCTCCCAATACCCATCATGTAAGTGGTAGTCACTCCCATACCCATCCTGTGTGAGTAGTCACACGATAACACATCCATGGGCGTATTCACATCCTACCGCATCCTGTGGGCGTAGTCACCGCCATATCCTTCCTTTTGGTGGTAGTACACACAATACCCATCCTGTGGGTGGTTATCACATAACAAACAAATCACCATGGCGAATGCCCCATCCAGAGGATGGTAATCATCCCATACTCATCCTGTATCGGTAGTCCCCACCATACTCATCCTCTAGCGGTATCACCCCTTTCCCATCCAGGTGGGTGGTAGTCACCGCTAAAACTGTCATGTGGGCGGTAGTCCATGAATACTCCTCATTCCTGTGGCATTAGTCACCCCATACCTCATCCCTGTGAGTGGCAGTCTCCCATACCATCCTGTGAACGGTAGTCACCCCACACCCATCCTGTAGCGGTAGTCACCACCACACACGAACATCTCCTGTGGCGTAGTCACCACCCCACAACCCATCCTGGGGCGTAAGTCACCCCACACCCATCCTGTGGGCGGTAGTCACCCCACACCCATCCTTGGGCGGAAGTCATCCCCCACAACCCATCCTGTGGGGTGCGGTAGTCACCACCCCACACACCCCAACTGTGGGCGGTAGTCCCAACACCCACACCCATCCAGTGGGCGGTAGTCACCCCACACCTCCATCCTGTGGGCGGTAGTACCCACGGCCGCAGCGACACCCATCCTGTCGGCGGAAGTACACCCCCCACACCATCCTGTGGCGGTAGTCACCCCACACCCATGGGGGCCTGTGGGCGGTAGTTGCACCCCACACCCAGTGGGCCTGTGGGCGGTAGTCACCCCACACCCCATCCTGTGGGGCGAAGTCCTAAAAAAAAAGATTAAAGGTAAGAACTAGATGTTTACCTGGATTTTACCTGGAGAAGTTTGGGGGTCAAACGCCCCCGCGGCCCGGTCTGTGATCCAGGCCCTCCTGTGTGGATCAGCGCCTGATCAATCCAGGGCTGTTTGCCGCTGCTGCACGCAAACCAACGTACGAGCCACAGCCCGTCTGATCAGAACTGACTTTAAGGTGCTTTGTCCCAGTGCCAGCTTGAAGACTGCCAGGGTCCTGTTGTAATCCCCCTTAAGTGTGCTGGAGCAGTTGAACAGTCTCGCGGGCCCCTGACACTATGTATGTCTCTTAACGTGCTAGTGACACCCCTGCTTTTCATTGGGGGATGGTGCATCGACTGCCAAGTCTTTTGCTTTCGTAGTGGGTGATTTTCGTGTGCAAGTTCGTATCTATCCCCTAGGCATTTCCAGTGTATATAAATCATTGTATCTCTCCCTCCTGCATTCCCAGGGAATACAGGTTTAGAAACCGCAAGTGCTTCCAGAATTGATGTGTTTTATCTCCGTTATTATGCGGGCGTGAAAGTTACTCTGTACATTTTCTAGGTCGGCAATTTCACCTGCCTTGAAAGGTGCTGTTAGAGTGCAGCAATATTCCAGCCTAGATAGAACAAATGACCTGAAGAGTGTCATCATGGGCTTGGCCTCCCTAGTTTTGAAGGTTCTCATTATCCATCCTGTCATTTTTCTAGCAGATGCGATTGATACAATGTTATGGTCCTTGAAGTTGAGATCCTCCGACATGATCACTCCCAGGTCTTTGACGTTGTTGTTTCGCTCTATTTTGTGGCCAGAATTTGTTTTGTACTCTGATGAAGATTTAATTTCCTCATGTTTACCATATCTGAGTAATTGAAATGTGATGTGGCCTCAATCTTTACCAAGTTACAAAGGTAATGAACTAGATGTGGCCTCAGTCGTTACCAAGTTACAAAGGTAATGAGCTCCAGATAGAGTTGGTCACACTCATGACTAATTACAAAGGTAATGAACTGGATCTGATTACAATAATGAGAATTTACTAAGGTAATATGCCCCAGGTAGAGCTGGTCACTGTCATGACAAATTTCAAAGAAAGTGAATTGTGAACATGTTAATACATGGTTACACACCTGAACAAATTACGGAATAGTGATCAGTTAACATTTTTTTTCATATTTTATTTAAAATATGACATTACATGAAATAAATATTTAAAAACACATGAAATAACCCATAATAGTTATACTACCCTGCCGTCGTCACGCAGAACACACCACACTCACAACTACATGTGAGTACATACCTCCCCTTTTCCCATCCCATGATGTGTCCTAAGTCTACATGGGGTACCAAACTTGTGGGACCTCTTATAGCCACCCCAAACAAATTACACATATATATAAACAAATCGGGTATCATGTACATCCCGACAGAGTGTACACAAAGACAGCAGACACAGCCTCCTCCATCCCACATTGATGATGTACATCCGACTACAGTTAACAAACATTGTAGGGAATTCATCCATTGCCCCAACAACAGACGTTGCTGTGGAATTTCTCACGTGGTCATGATAATTATGCGAAAAAATATGATTTTGGGTTTTGTTTACAGAAAAATAGTGTAAGTATCTGGCAACATTTTGGAGAAACCCTCATGGTAATACGATGTTTCTGAAGCAAATTATAGCCTCTTGAAACTTGTCAAGTGACGACCCTCCAAGTAAATATATGGGTAAGTGCGAGGTGAATTTTTTATATATTTTTTGTTTGTTTTTTAATTTTCTGTCTATTTTTCTTTGTAAAACACTAAATTTACTACTTAACCCTTTGAGGGTTTTGGTCGTACTAGTACGTTTTACGCGTAGGGGTTTTGACTACTCCTAGTACTCATGTAATTCTAGCGGCCTCAAATCTAGTGGGAGAAAAGCTGGTAGGCCTTCATATGAAAGAATGGGTCTATGTGGTCAGTGTGCACAGTCTAAAAAAAATCCTGCAGCACACAGTGCAATAATGAAAAAAAAACTTCGACCATTTTTTTTTAATAAATCAGCGAATTTGCAGTTGTATTTTTCCGTATGGTATTTATTGTTCTATTTCTAGTTCTTCTTGGTCACATTTTATAGAAAAGAAGAACATATTACAGAAAAAATAAGATGAATTTTGACTGTTAATTTATTTTACAATGAAAGGGTGCTTGAAATTGACTCAAAGTAAGCAAAATGTTCGATTTTTACCAAACTTTACAAAAGTAGACAAGATCGTGCCAAGCGTGCAATACACGTCAACTTGGTGAGTCTAATATTCTTTTACAAGTGCAACCAATAAATTAAACCATTTTTTACACTAATGCAGTATCTGGCATAACATTAAATCTTATATTTTGTGAGAATAAAATTTCAAAAGTGGAAAGAAAAAGAAAATAAGAGGGGCCTGAGACGAGACTAATGAGCTAGAGTAAATAACATTTTAGTGCCAAGGAAGGTCTTTCTTGTTTATCTGGAACCCTATTCGGAAATTGGCATCTTTTGAAATTTGTGTGAAATTGCAAATTGCTAAATTTCTGACCACTGTACTGGATATTGAATTTCATAAATTGTGGTTTCCTTGCACCCATTCGATAGAAAAAATGGATTTTCTAGGAAATATTCATGTTTTTTGTCGGCTAGTACAGTGAAATTTGGCCGAAAATTGGGCCAAAGTGGGCAAAATCGCTGATGCGTAAACATTCGCGCGAGACCGCCTAACTTTGGCGAGAGCATAATTCCATAAGTTTTCTATCAAATTTCAAACTTTTGGTGTCTTTTGATCTGGAAAAGATTGCTATCTATTCATAAGAGAAAATAATTTTTTTTTTTTTTTTAATTTGGCCCGACACTGAGAACGAGTTTCGGAGAGGGCCTGTCGACCCTCAAAGGGTTAATGTCATTACAATGTTGGAGGAGCTTATATCAGAGGTGGGAGTAGCTTATATCAAGGTTGAGGAGCTTATAAGCAGAGGTGGGAGGGGCTTAATCAAGGTGGGAGGACTTATATCAGAGGTGGGCAGAGCTTAATATCAGAGGTGGGAGGAGCTTATATCAGAGGTGGGAGTAGCTTATATCAGAGGTGGGAGGAGCTTATATCAGAGGTGGGAGGTAGCTTATATCAGAGGTGTGAGGAGCTTTATATCAGAGGTGGGAGGAGCTTATATCAGAGTGGGACTTATATTCAGAGGTGGGAGGAGCTTATATCAGAGGTGGGAGAGCTTGATATCAGAGGGTGGAGGGGCTTATATCAGAGTGGAGTAGCTATATCAGAGGTGGGAGGAGCTTTTATATCAGGGTGGGAGGAGCTTATAATCAGAGGTGGGAGGAGCTTTATATCAGAAGGTGGGAGGAGCTATATCCCAGAGGTGGGAAGAGATTAAATCAGAGTGGGGGAGCTTATATCAGAGGTGGGAGGAGCTTAATATCACGAGGTGGAGGAGCATAATATCAAGAGTGGGAGGGGCTTCTATCAGAGTGGGATAGCTTATATCAGAGGGGTGGGAGGAGCTTATATCAGAGGTGGGAGGAGCTTATACAGAGGTGGAGGGCGTAAATCCGAGGGGGATTAAGCTTATATCAGAGGTGGGGAGGAGCTTAATCAGAGGTGGGTAGGAGCTTAATATCAGAGGTGGGAGGACTTATATCAGAGGTGGGAGGAGCTTATATCAGAGGTGGGGCAGAGCTTAATATCATAGTGGTAGGAGCTTTATATCAAGTGGGAGGGGCTTAATATCAGAGGTGGCAGAGCTTATATCAGAGGTGGGAGGAGCCTTATATCAGAGGTGGAGGAGCTTATATCAAGGTGGGAGGAGCTTATATCAGAGGTGGGAGGAGCTTTATATCAGAGTGGAGGACTATATCAGAGGTGGGCAGAGCGTAAATCAGAGTTGGGAGAGCTTATATCAGAGGTGGGAGAAGACTTATATCAGAGGTGGGAGGAGCTATATCAGAGGTGGAAGGGAGCTTATATCAGAGGTGGAGGAGCTTATATCAGAGGTGGGAGGAGCTTATAACAGAGGTGTGAGACTTATATCAGAGGTGGGCAGAGCGTATATCAGAGGTGCGAGAAGCTTAATATCAGAGTTGGGAGGATCTTATATCAAGGTGGAGGAGCTTATATCATAGGTGGTAGGAGCTTATATCAGAGGTGGGGAGGAGCGTTAGATCAGAGGAGGAGGAACTTATATCAGAGGTGGAAGGGAGCTTATATCAGAGGTGGGAGGAGCTTATATCATAAGGTGGGAGTAGCCTATATCAGAGTGGAGGAAGCTTATTATCGAGGTGGGAGGAGCTTATATCAGAGGTGGGAGAACTTATATCAAGGTGGAGGAGCTTAAAACAGAGGTGGGGAGGAGGCTATATCAGAGTGGGGGAAGGAGCTTATATCAGAGGTGGAGGAGCTTAAATTCAGAGGTGCGATAAAGCTTATATCAGAGTGGGTAGAGCTTATAACAGAGGTGGGATGAGCTATATCAAGGTGGGAGGAGCTTTATATCAAGGTGGGAGTGCTTTAATCAGAGTGGGAGGAGCTTATATCCGAGGTGGGAGGAGCTTATATCAGAGGTGGGAGGGGCTTATATCAGAGGTGGAATAGCTTATATATCAGAGGTGGGAGTACTTATAAACAGAGTGGGAGGAGCATATATAAAGTGGGAGGACATAAATCAGAGGTGGGAGAGCATATATCAGAGTGGGCAGAGCTTATATCAGAGGTGGGAGGAGCTTTTATATCAGATGTGGGAGGAGCTTATATCAGAGGTGGCAAGCTTATAACAGAGGTGGGAGGAAGCATATTATCAGATGTGGGGCAGAGCTTATAACAGAGGTGGGAGGAGCTAAATATCACAAGTGGGAGGAGCTTATATCAGAGTGGGAGGAGCTTATATCAGAGGTGGAGGAGCATATATCAGAGGTGGAGGAGCTATATCAAGGTGGGAAGGAGCTTCATATCAGAGGTGGGATAAGCTTAATATCAGAGTGGATGAGCATATATCAGAGGTGGGAGGAGCTTATATCAAGGTGGGAGGAGCTATATCAGAGTGGGAGGAGCTTAATATCAGAGTGGGCCAGAGCTTAATCAAGGTGGGAGGAGCTTATATCAAAGTGGGAGAAGACTTATATCAGGGTGGGAGGAGCATATATCAGAGGTGGGAGGAGCTTATATCAGAGTGGGGGAGCTTATATCAGAGTGAGAGCTTATATCTCAGAGGTGTGAGGAGCTTATATCAGAGGTGGGCAGAGCTTATATCAGAGGTGCGAGAAGCTTATATCAGAGGTGGGAGGAGCTTATATCAGAGGTGGGAGGAGCTTATATCAGAGGTGGGAGAGCTTATATCAGAGTGGGGAGAGCTTATATCAGAGGTGGGAGGAACTTATATCAGAGTGGGAGGAGCTTATAACAGAGTGGGAGTAGCTTTATATCAAGAGGTGGGAGAGCTTATATCAGAGGTGGGAGGGAGCTTATATCAAGGTGGGAGGAGCTTATATCAGAGGAGGGAGAGCTTATATCAGAGGTTGTAGAAGCTTATATTCAAGGTGGGAGGAGCTTAATCAGAGGTGGGAGAGCTTATAATCAAGGGGGAGGAGCTTATATCAGAGGTGGGAGGAGCTTTATATCAGAGGTGGGAGATAGCTTATATCAGAGGTGGGAGGAGCTTTATATCAGAGGTGGGAGGAGCTTTATATCAGAGGTGGAGAGCTTATATCAGAGGTGGGAGGAGCTTATAACAGAGGGTGGGAGCAGTTTATATCAGAGGTGGAGTGAGGCTTATATCAAGGTGGGAGGAGCTTATATCAAGGTGGGAGGAGCCTAGAAATCAAGTGGGAGAAGCCTTATATCAGGAGTTGGGAGGGAGCTTATAATCAAGATGGAGGAGCTATATCAGAGGTGGAAGAGCTTATATCAGAGTGGGAGGAGCTTATATCAAGTGTGAGGAGCTAAATATCAAGGTGGGAGGAGCTTATATCAAGATGGGCAGAGCTTATATAGCGTGGGAGAGCTTATATCAGAGGTGGGAGGGAGCTTATATCAGAGGTGGAGAGCTTATATCAGAGGTGGGAGGAGCTTATAGCAGAGGTGGGAGGAGCTTATATCAGAGGTTGGTGGAGTTTATATTAGAGGTGGGAGGAGCTTATACAGAGTGGGAGGAGCTTATAGCAGAGGTGGGAGAGCTTTATCAGAGGTGGGAGGAGCTTATATCAGAGGTTGGGAGGAGCTTATAGCAGAGGTTGCGAAAGCTTGCATGTTGGTGCAACATCCTGTGTCTATGACAACAGTCTGGATCACCCCTCACCGAGGTGTCCTTATACTGACTATTATTACTAATATCATTTTTTTCTGCTTAATGTAATTTTTTCAGTAATGATAATTACATAATATAACTTGGCTAAATGCAATAAGAAACGGAAAAGCCGACCAAATAATAATATCTGTATATTATAACCGGAGGTGGGTGGCTGATCCGTTATGGAATGATTACTCAGTTTCCCCAATATAAAGAGAATCCATTTTCTCTAAAGGTATCTTTGTGCCACTACAGAAAACGGCATACTATAACATGAGAAACAAAAAGAAATTCCTTACAATGCAAAAAAAAAAAAAAAGCCAAATAGCCTGATTTTTTCTTTTCTTTTTTTTTAAATTTCTGAGGTAACTAGCTAGTCGGTGCGTTTACCCCGAATATCTCGATAGTAAATTTCGCTTATTCCTTAACACGCACCATTATAATGATTGGATTGAAATTATTTTTCACAGACAAAATATAAAAAACCAAAAGTGTGTTAGAATTTCTAAAGGACACATTTTTGGAATATCTTAAATACTTTTATTTTTGTGGGGGGGAGGTAAAAGGCATATGGAAAATTTATTGGGTGATTACTTGAACAAACCTCAACATTACATTCATACAAAGAATCTTCTTGGGAACAAAAAGTTATTGTTTATCGAAGTCACCCCGTGTAAAAAAGGTGAAAAAAACTTAACCACCTCGGGCCCACTGAAAGGTGCCCCCCTCGACCCCCCAAAATCTTATCCAATCAATCCGAAAACCATTTATAAATTGGGTAGCCCCCCAAAAGAAACGGCCTACTAATTAATTGTGGACTTAAAAATTATATTTTTTTAAAAACCTAAAAGATGGGGGGGGGGGAGTGGGTTTTACAAAAGGATATATCCACAAGGGAAAAACACTTGTCAAAACCCCAACCACTTACCAATTTTCCCCTCTGGTGTCACGGGGATTTAGCGGACCCACTCATAACCAATCCAATTAAACATACCTAACGGGCCCAAAAATATCAGTCTGCTATGACTAGAAAAGGGTTTACTTAACTGTGGGTGTTGATGCCCCCTTTTTTCCCCCAAATCACCTTTCTTTTTTCCCGTTTGTCCTGCTAAAAACCGACACGGTTTTCTTTTCCAGCGGGACGGGGAAATTTTTTGGTTTGTCCCTTTTAAGAAGTCGGTTTCCCCATAAAATTTTTTCCAAACCCCCGGTGACGAGAACCACGCTTCACTGGGAAAGCAGGGGCGTTTTTTTTCACTTCCCGCATTCTCTTAACTTAATGTTATTATCCTGATTTTTTAAAACCAAATTCACAAGACATTTAAGGCCTCCCCATAATTTTTTATACATTTTAAGGGGTCCCCTCCTTAAGATCTTAGACCGGATGAGTGAGGTTTAAACTCAGGGAAAATTTTTCCCCTGGACACTTTTCCATGCCCGGACCCCGACCCCCCCCAGGTCCTAACAAATTATCCACTCATTTTAACCATTTTATTAGGGGTGGTCACAAAAAATCACAAAAAATCACGTTCCCACACTTTTCCCCCCGGGAACAGTTACGCCCTTTCCCGGTTAGGAAGTGGGGCCCCTATATTAATCCATAGGCCGCCGTGGACGGCCCAATTTTCCTGATCCTATGTTTCACAGTTTTCCCCACAAACATTAAAAACCTGCTCCTCCCTCGTGCCCCAGCTCAACCTATACCCCCCCGCACATCTGCGCAGGCACAGGGGGAAACCTATTTGGGTTTCCCAATTCAAAATAAAAAATAAAATTTTGACCCAAATAAACCACTTTTAAACACTTTTTAGGCACAAATACTTCAAAAATTTAAAATTAATTTCCACACTCCCGGGGGCCGGCGGAAGTCGTTTTTAAAAAACGACTTAAATTGCCCTCTTTTGGATTCCCGCTCTTTTTTTCCTAGTGGGTTTTAAACTACAATTACCGGTCAGTTCTTCAATATACTCATGCCCATTTTTTCCTTAGTTTTTCCATCTGCACTGGATTAAAACCCCCTTTAAATTCAAGGGGAATTAATTTTTTAAAAGGAAACGCAAATTTTCCTGACCGACCCAACACCTTGACTCTCTGACAACCCCCATGTGTTTCCCGGGGGTAAAAATTAAACAACCTTGCCCAAGGCCCCCAATTTTTCAAAGTTGTTCAGTACCCAATTAACACAAGCCCACCGGGTTAAAATTTCTGTTGGTTTTACTGCCTCTGGCGCCCCAAAAAAGTTTTTAAATGTAGTGTATAAAGGGATTTTCTTTCCCGCCACACTTTCGGCCCAAATGAGAAATTTACCTTATTTAACATTTTGAACTTATCATAAACCCAACGGAAACGTTATTGTAATCCTCATCACTTCCCTCGGGATTATCTCTATAGAAAGGTGAGCTTCTAACCTTTCGTCCCATTTTAGGTAGAGGGAGTCATGATCCCGTGTCAGGATTGCCCGCCCCATGTATGCCCAGAGGGCGATTTTTTAAACCAATTCTCTCCCCTCCACCAACCCCTGCACGGAATTTTTTTAAAAATTTTTTTCTTTCGTGTATAGCCCCTTTAAACGAAGACATCTTTTCACTGTACCAATCTTTCCCTTTTCGTAAGTCCCCCCCGCAAGGGGGTTTCTGGGGGGGAAAAAATTTAAATTTTCCAAACAAACCCTCGCTGGGTCAATAAAGATGTACAATCATCACTCCCTTTTTTAACTCCCTCAAGTGTTGAGCAAAAAGCTACAAAATTGGTGGGATTTTCTGAGATCATCAAACTTTGGGCAGGATCTCCTAGCTCAAAAAATTTCCCGGGAAAAGCTTTTATGAACTGTTTTTTGCAAAACAAGCCTGAGCCCTTTTAGATGAACAGCCCTAGTACTGACAAGTAAATAGACATACATACACCTTCAAGGGGAAAACCATCTTTAAGTACCTGTTAAAAAAGATTGGCCCACTATAGTCCACTCCCCGGGCCACATCAAATGGTTTTTTTCCAACTGCACCGGTTTTCCCTTTGGGCAATTGGGGGGGGAACCCGGGTACATGTAGGGTTTTGGCATCCCCCCGGTGGGCCCTTTTTAAAACAAAGCTTGATAAAACCCTTTTTTCACTTTTTCCGTCCTTTTGGAATCCCAGAAGGTTTTCCCCGAATACATTTTTAAAGGGATCCTGGGACCCCACAGTGGGAAACACGTTTTTTATGGGGGGGCCCCCTTAAAGGGCCCAAACAAGGGTTTTTCAGGTGTTTATTTTTGGGGGACAAATAGGGGGGTTTTCCCCGGGTTTACCTGGAAGAGTTTCGGGGGTCAACGCCCCCGCGGCCCGGTCTGTACCAGGCCCCCTGGGGGAAACTCGCCTGATCAACCAGGCGTTCTGCTTTGGGTTTCAAAAAAAACCAACGTACGAGCCACAGCCCCGGGTTTTATCCCGGAAAATGAAATTTAGGTGCTTGTCCAGTTTCCAAACTTGAAGACTGCCAAGGGGGCTTTTTGGGGAATCCCCCCCTTAAAGGGGGGCGGGAGGCAGTTGAAAGCTCGGGCCCCTACCCTTTTTTGTATGGTCCCCTTAACGTGCAAATGACACCCCGCTTTTCATTGGGGGGGATGGTGCATCCCTCTGCCAAGTTTTTTTGCTTTCCCTATGAGTGATTTTCGTGTGCAAGTTTGGGACTAGTCCCTCTAGGATTTTCCAAGGTGTATAAATCATGTATCACCCCTCCCGCGTTCCAGGGAATCAGGTTTAAAACCCCAAGCCTCCCAGTAATTGAGGGGTTTTAAACTCCGTTAAAGCGCGCCGTGAAAGTTTTTTTTGTACATTTTCTAGGTCCCGGGAAATTTTTACAGCCTTTTAAAAGGGGCCGTTAGAGTGCGCAATATTTCCAGCCTAGATAGAACAAGTGACCTGAAGAGTGTCCCCTCAGGGCTTTTTCCCCCAGTTAAAGAAAAAGGGTTTTCATTATCCATCCTGTCATTTTCAAACAGATGGATTGAAACAATGTTTTTTTCCCCTTTAAGGTGAGATCCCCCCGGAAAAAAAATAATCACTCCCAGGGGCTTTGACGTTGGGTTTCACCTCTATTTTGTGGGGCCCGAATTTTTTTTTGTACCCCCTGATGAAGATTTTAAATTTTTTCATTTTTTTACCATATCTAAAAATTGAAATTTCCCCCATTTTGAACTTCATATTGTTTTCTGCAGCCCCTGAAAGATTTTTTTTTAGTCCTTTTCGTGGAGCCTTCAAAGGGGCTGCAATGGAAAACACTGTCATGCAGATTTGGTGTCCTGCAAAGGAAAACACGGTGCTGTGGGCCCGAACCCCCCTTTCTAATTTTGGATATGGGATGAGGAACAAGATGGGAAACGAGTACTGGGCCCCTTTTGGAACAGAGCTTTTTCACCGTAGCGCCTCGGACTTTACTCTGTTTTTAAAGACTAAATCTCTGTGTTTGTTAAATGGGAAATTTTAGATCCATCGACCGACTTTTCCCGTTATTCCTTTAGGGGCGCATTTTGGCTTTATACGCGTTGGTCACACTTGTCGAAGGCTTTTTAAAAATCTGTATTTTATTACATCTGGGGATTCCTTTTTTTTTCTTCTAGTGCATTTAGGGGAAAAGGGTCATGATGGGGGGTTTTTTGCAGTTCTTGTGAAACAGAGTTCCATGGTCGGGCCCCTGGGGCAGAGTGTGGGATGTCTTTTATCCCCTGTTCAAAGTATTTGGCGTCGGAAAACATGGATAGGCTTGTGTTTAAACAAATTTTTTGGCTCTTCATAAAAAATTATTTTTATCTTCGATTTTTGTCTGGTTGGGTTGCTAAAAAAAGAGTCATATTGGGGCTTGAGTAGCTATCATTTTCCCTTTCTGTTTGTGTAGGCCATTCTTGTTTTAAGTAGGGGCCCCCAATTCTGGGCGTGTTCTCGATTTTGATTTGGCTTAGGAGAAGAAATACTTTGGGTTTCTTTCGATTTATTTTAGCTTTTAGTTCTTCCGCGATTCCTGACTCCTAAAGGATTCTTTTAGCTTATGTTCGATGCTTGCTATTTCTTCTCTGACCTGTGTCTCCCTGCGCAGTTCAGATATATTGACCATCTTTTAGCCGCTCTGTTATTCTTTTCCGTTCCGCCTGCTATAGGGAGCGCCTCGTCTCTTGCTATTTTTACATCTACTCTCCTTTTTAGTTAGAGAGGGGAATAAGCCTTGTGCATACATCGAGTGCCACCGAAGTTAATCTGTTCTAGGCATTTGTTTGGGTCTGTGTTGCTTAGTATATCCTTCCCAGATTATATCGGTTTGGGAACTTGGTTTACTTGGTCCCACTTTATGTTGTGTTATTGAAGTTGTATTTGGTGAATGCTCCCTCGTGACTAGTCTCTTTTTGTCGGTCACTGCAGGGGGCTCACTCGGCATACATGTCTGAACCTCAATTTGTTGTGATCTGAGTATATTGTTTTTGATTATGGGGACATTTCTTAAGATCATCATTGTTAGTGAATATGTAGGTCTAGTGTATTCCCAGTCTAGTAGGCTCTATTATCTCTGCTGGTTTTAATTGAATTTTGTGGCAGAGATTTAAAAGCTGTGTGAGTGTGAGTTTTCATCATGGGCTGCCTCTCTGGTTGTTATTTACTGCAAACTATATATTTGCTATAAATTCTCCATTTTTAGGTGCCTTAAGTTGAAATCCAACCAGGATGCTAGATGTTGGGTGCAGGAGCTGGAAGATTTTCCAGACAGTGGGTCCAATTTTTAACAGCTGTTCCTGGAATTGCTGGGATTGGATGTTGCAATACGGAGTCTTGTAGATTACAAAATGTTATGTTTGGTCTCGACCTTTACTGCTCCTATACTTCAACTACGTCATTTGAGGCATTAAGCAGTTCTGTTGGCAACAAGTGGGGGACTCTGCAATGTAACAGGCCAACCCACCCCTTTTGCTGTTCATCTGTCACATCTGTATTGGTTTAACCTGGGATCCATATTTCAATTGTACAACTGATCCTTTATGTGGGTCTCAGTGATGAAAAGCCTCGCGAAACATTGCCTTTGCCTCTGACATGACAGTCCAGGATGAAAGGTATTTTGTTGTTTGGTTTGATGCTTTTGACCTTGTATATTTGCAAAGAAGAATGTTATCGGTATGGGTGGTATGTTGGACTGGGTGCTTAGCATATTCCCCCAACGTCAGCTTTGTGTTTACCTGCTGCCTCTGCACCTAATTACATCATCCTCTAATACAGCTCCAGTTTTCTATTATTGGAGCTTTCACAATTTTTCTGTCCTTCATTAATTTAATCTCATCCATGTAGTTTTCTTCTGGTACCATCAGTAGCAAGTATTCAGGGGATGGGGTAAATTATATGAGATATCATCCTTTATTATAAATTTAAATACACTACTTGTTCACGCTAATCAGTTGGGTAAGGAAGAATACCTATTCTTTTCACAGGGCTCTCAAGTAGGGACCTTACTGACAGATCGGTGCTCCCCGTAATTTTACGACAGCGCAGCAATATGTGCCTTTTGCAACGGCCAAGTTAATTTTGTACCTCCAGCCAACTTGGCACTTTAAACCACGGATAAAGGCTCTCACAAATTTTTCATAAGTCAAGCCTCTAGTCACAGAAGTCAGCCGGATTCTCGTCAAAAGCCAGAATGTGATTTAAAGGTTAACATATGCTGACCCAAACTGTTATTTTCTCCTGAATTTGAAAATTGATTCAGCGTCTCTGTTCTGTACATACACATTCTTACTGTTACCAGTACGAATCCATCGTAAGGATACCTCATCCATCAGACCAATTACACGGTGTCGATGATATTTATCTCTCGCAATTTATTCTTATATAAATTGGCTAATTTGACACCCTACATATTGGCCGTTAATTCCATACTGAGGTAAGGTAAGTGATTTGATGGATCCACCCTAGCCTTAGAACACTAACAAGAGAATGGCACTATTACATGAAGGTAAGCGACTGCTCCATATGCTTAATTTCAAACCATCGCAAAAAATGCGGAGTACATATTTTATCCATCTTGACTGGCCATCCATTACGTGGGGAACTCCAACATTGGTAATTTTACAATTCACTATTAGGTTCTTCCAACCTTTAAACAGATTCCTAGGTAGGGTTTCATCCCAAGCACTATTAAACTTCCATGCTTCTTGTATCAACATTTTCTCTTATTGGTTAGTGGCGGACACTAAGCAGAGTGGTATCGAAGCATTTGATGGAAAACTTCCGCAAGTAAGACTCTCTTGGTTAAATTATTGGGCTGATGTAGTTATTAGACTTTAACGATAACAGTCTCTCTCTTGTCCAAAAGTCAGTCCCAGCCTACATGACTAATTCAGACACATCAACTCCAGTGTTGTCTTTATTTATTTGAGCCCTTAATACTGGACGAATTACTGTTCCATTCCTCTCAGAGGCTTATTTGCACCTTTGCATTTTTCATTAGACCTTTTCTTATATGCTCATATTAGTTCCTCTTCCAGTAGTAGACGTCACCACCAGGAAATTGTCAATTAAAATTGTTTTCCCATTACTCCACTCAGTGGACCACCCGTATGCTTAAAACGGTGTGCATTTTTATCGTTTGACTGGAGTAGGACGGACTGGACGGTAGCACCAAACAATACACTCCTGAAGCGATAGTTTCAGGGGGGTCTAAGTGGCGTCACTAGGATATCGGGCCATAAGAACCTTGTGCAATCCCGGTCAGCCTCTGCAGAACCACTCCAGTGAAATGCTTTACTATGTCTGCCGTAAAGGATAATTCTTAACCTGAACTTTAATAATTTTGTCTCCCAGTTTTTCCGTCACAGACGGACCCTGTCATCAACTACAGTCATTCAAACTAGTATTTTGTTACTCCTGGCACTACAATTAAAAACACAATCCTCAGAGAGTGGTTCTTAGAATCCTTCTTAACTCCGTTATGTGGCAAATTGTGACCATAAATCTGGTGCTCTTGCTCAGGAGGGTACCTCCTCTATGAATTTATTATTTAACTGCTCATTAATTATTAATCATGTAAAGCAGTAAACAGTTTGGTGTTTGACTCGTTTCGTGGTGCTGATGCCTTTTAATAGTCCAAACGCCATACGGTAATTAGTTGGTAGGCTCTGGAGTTCTGCTTCATGGAAGTCTATACACTGTATAGTCCAGTTTCAGAATTTAACATCCTTCTGGTATTGCTGCTTGAGTAAAGGTATCATCTGACTTTTCTTCATTTACATTGATTTCTATGCTGTCATTCCCATAAAATTTATACACAGGTTCAACTTCATTCCCTATTGAAGTATATTTATAATGGGGTGTTATTTAAGGAGTACGGACCACTCAGTAACTGTATTTATGGCTTCCTCAGTATTCATTATCAGTACGAGGAAGCCCTGCAATACATCAACCGTGCACCTTCCGGTCCTTAGAAGGGTGACTACGCATTTCTTTGTCATACCATTTACAAAGGTAGGCCATAATGGTCACTAACCTATCAAAATATCTATTGGCCCCACAGAATCATTATTTACACCAGAAGGTGCAAATTTACCTTACTTGAAAAGACTTTCAGTAGTGTTACCAAGCCCTATTGTAGATTATTTTCTCTGGGGCTTCCACAATTACGAACATTATATACGTTTTCTCTCATTGCCAGCCTGACAAGTTAATAAACGTGTCGTATGAAATGGGCATTCTTGTTCGAGAAAAAGCCAGTTAATTTGAGTATAGCAGGATCTCCTCATTTGTACCTTCATCCCATTAAGGCAATTAGTTTTATGAAGGTACGTTGTGATCCATGATCCAGTTAATGCTGTTAAAGTTTTGGATTTACGCCGTTTATTCATTAATCACCAATTCCTACACAGGTTAAACGCTACCTCAGCTAGGCCATCATTACCGATATTAGCTGCTATCTTTACGTTGGTAATGTTGTGTCCGGGTTATTTTCATATCAGTACTATTCTTACAATTCATTAGATTTGCATCCGCACTTACAATAGCTATGTGGTGTCTCTTCCCTTGTTACACTCGATAACAATGGTGCAAGTTAGTCACGGCAGTCCCTTACATATTAATTATAGGCTTTACAGTTCTTAGGAAATGTGTTACCATTGAGAAGTATACTATCTTTCCATTCTTGCCTGACTCTTCTTACTCAAACTGGGCTACCCCATTATTGTGGTACTTCCTCCTCTGGCTTTGATGTTGGAGAAGAAACCACTATTACTGGCCTCTATTCACTTATATGTGCACTACGTAAAACGTTTAGTAGGTGACTTATGAATTATTGATATTGGAATAAAGTTTCTTTTGTGGAACTCTTGACAGGTGCACTAGGGGGTCTGTAGACGTGGTATTCATTGAGCGGTTAATGGGTTGGCTGTGTCTGCAGTTGGACAATTAGCTCCTGCAGGCCCACTCTTATTTCTTCCAACCCGAAGTAACCCTTGTGATATCTGTTAGATAGCCACTCTACTGTCTTGTTGTTCAATTTATTCTGAATCAAGGCACTCAACAACCACTCTGCTCCCTCCAGATCATATTTATTACTCAAGGTCTTAAGAGTGCTTTCTAGTTTGATCCTAAATTGCTGTAAGCCGTTGCAGTTGTGATCTGGAGTCTTCAAACTAGCCAAATTAGCTACTAGATCCAGGCTACTTTGCTCCAAGTTACCGTAAGTGACCTCAAACAAGTCAACTGCCTCACTGTAGGAGTCATCTACATTTGGTAATGCTTGTATGAGAACATGCGCATCTCCCCTTACTTGTCCCTTTAAATAGCATAATTTGGTAACACTTGCAAGATCACTTCTATCATGTACGACTGCTTTAAAGATAGACCAAAACTCCTCCAAGTTTTCTCCTGGATTAAACACAGGCATGCATAATTCTGGGAGTTTTGGTAGACACCTCTGATTTTCCTTACTAGGTTAGTTTAGTTAGTTTAATATGTTTATTATGCACCCCATACCCATCCTGTGGGCGGTAGTCAAAAGATTACAGAGGTACATAATGGGTCCAGGGACTGGGCCTCAAAGTTTTGATAGCTGAGCAAGTTACAGAGGTAATGAATTCACAATTTACAAAGGTAATGAACTCACAATTTACAAAGGTAATGAACTCCAGGTAGGTCTAGTCACAATCATGACAAGTTACAAAGGTATTTACAGATTACAGAGGTACACAATGGGTCCAGGGACCGGGCCCCAAAGTTTTGATGGCTGAACTAGGTGAATATCAAAATGGTATACAATACCGACAGGTTGGTAGGTAAGACACATAGGCAACAGTTAGGCAACTTTATTCCGAAACGTTTCGCCTACACAGTAGGCTTCTTCAGTCGAATACAGAAAGTGGGCAGGAACAGTAGAGATGTGAAGACGATGTAATCAGTCCATCACTCTTGAAGTCGTAGAATTTGAGGTTGTCAGTCCCTCGGCCTGGAGAAGTTCAGTTCCATAGTCAGGAACTTTCTGTATTCGACTGAAGAAGCCTACTGTGTAGGCGAAACGTTTCGGAATAAAGTTGCCTAACTGTTGCCTATGTGTCTAACCTACCCGGCTGAACTAGGTACAAGGTAATGAACTCACAAGTTACAAAGGTAATGAATACTGTAAGAATGGTTACTTACGTTTATACATGGCTACAATCATGAACAAATTTTAGAGTAATGAGCAATTCACACTTCCACACCCGGTCACAACTGTAGTGAGTTATTGGTGCAAATATTGATTGTTGAGTCACACACACACATATATATACAAATTCATACGCACACACACATAAACACACACACACACACACACACACACACACACATACACAAACTCATACACACACACGCACACACACTCATACTAGGTGGCCAAAGACTGCAAACCTCACTCAAGGAGAAAGATCTTGGGGTGAGTATAACACCGAGCATGTCTCCGGAAGCACACATCAATCAGATAACTGCTGCAGCATATGGGCCGGCAAAACCTGAGAACAGCATTCCGATACCAGTAAGGAATCATTCAGACACTGTACACCGTGATGCAGGCCAATATGGAGTATCAGCACCTTTTGAACCCGCACATGATAAAGCACGTCAAGAAACTAGAGAAAGTACAAAGGTTGCGACAAGGTTAGTTCAGAGCTAAGGGAATGCCTATGAAGAAAAGATTAAGGAAATCGCTGACGACACTGGGGACAGAGGGTCAGGGGAACAGATAACGACTTAAATCTGGTGAAAAGACAAGGTGAACAAAGCAGGATGTTCAGGGGGACACAGAAACAAGAGGCCACAATTGGAAGTTGAAGACACAAATGAGTCAGAGTGATAGTAGGAAGTATTTCTTCAGTCATAGAGTTGTAAGGCAGTGGAATAGCCTAGAAAATGACGTAGTGGAGCAGGAACCAACACAGTTTTAAACAGGTTATAAAGCTCATGGAGTGGGGAGAGAGAGGGCCCAGTAGCAACCGGTGAAGAGGCGGGGCCAGGAGCTAAGACTCGACCCCTGCAACCACAAATAGGTGAGTACAAATAGGTGAGTACACACACACACACGCACTCATACACACACACACACACAACAACATTGTTTACACCCTTTACCTTCTCTAAAGCCTTAGTTTTGCAGGACACAATGTTGTCCTCCACTTCATAATATTGATCCAGCAGCCGCTCCCTTTCAGCATCATCTGCACAATTCACCAGAAGATCGCTCTCACAGTCCTTATACCACAATTTATATGACTCATATCTATTTTCTAAGGCATCTAGGTGTAACTTTAATTCATCAGGGTTTACCGTTTCTTGTCCCATTAACTCCATACACTTGTATGATTTAGTAACATGACCCTTCCGAGCTTGTAGTGACGCTTTCTTTGCTTTGGCATCCATGGACTTGCCAGCCACACTAACTTCCTCAGACCGAGCCATGGTTAGGGAATTAATAATCACCAATTATACAACTTAAGTAGACACCTTGTGAGAGTAATTCTTGAACTTTACTCTTGTACAAATCCTAGCCATCCAAGTGCTAGTAATTAATTGGGCTAATTATCATCCACCACACGACCGACTAAATTTGTGTACCCTATACCCACTTTCTTCAATCAGTCACTTAATTATTAAGTAATTAATTCAATTAATTTTTCACTGATTGCATCCGGTTCAGGAAGGACCAGCGGGCAGATGTGGAAAATTTTATAGGGGTGATAATCTGTACGTACCTCAACATTACATATATACGAATAATCTCATTGGGAGACAACAACTACATTGTTTACCGTAGTCACCCGTGTAGACATGTGAGAAAACTTAACCACCTCTGGTCGCTGCAGGTGGCCCCTCGACCCTCACAATCTTATCCGTATCTATCTGAGACCAGTATAAATTGGGTAGCACCCACAAGTACGGCACTACTAATTAATTGTGGACTGTATAGATTATATTAGTTTAACAGAATGAAGGGGGGGGGGTAGGTTACACATGGATATATCCATCAAGGAAAAACACTTGGTACATAATCTCACCACTTACCAGATATTCTCTGGTGGTCACTTGATGTAGCTGGATCACCCATAACCCATCCAATTACAACATACCTAACTGGCCAGTATCAGTCTGCTATAACTAGAAAGGTTACTTAACTGTGGGTGATTGATGCTCCTTATTTCCTCCATTCACCATCTCATTTCGATGTCCCATTACACCGACACGGTTCTTATTTCCCAGCACCTTTCAAGGCAGGTGAAATTGCCGACCTAGAAAATGTACAGAGAACTTTCACGGCGCGCATAACGGAGATAAAACACCTCAATTACTGGGAGCGCTTGAGGTTTCTAAACCTGTATTCCCTGGAACGCAGGAGGGAGAGATACATGATTATATACACCCTGGAAAATCCTAGAGGGACTAGTACCGAACTTGCACACGAAAATCACTCACTACGAAAGCAAAAGACTTGGCAGACGATGCACCATCCCCCCAATGAAAAGCAGGGGTGTCACTAGCACGTTAAGAGACCATACAATAAGTGTCAGGGCCCGAGACTGTTCAACTGCCTCCAGCACACATAAGGGGGATTACCAACAGACCCCTGGCAGTCTTCAAGCTGGCACTGGACAAGCACCTAAAGTCAGTTCCTGATCAGCCGGGCTGTGGCTCGTACGTTGGTTGCGTGCAGCCAGCAGCAACAGCCTGGTTGATCAGGCGCTGATCCACCAAGGAGGCCTGGTCACAGACCGGGCCGTGGGGGCATTGACCCCCGAAACTCTCTCCAGGTAAACTCCAGGTAAACTCCAGGTATCCGTTGGTTTGTCCCAATTTAGAAGTCGTGACTCCATAAAAACTTCACTATCCTCGAGACAGAACAACGAGGTAAACATGTGCACACACTCTGGGAATGGCAGTTCATATCGCTTCAATGATTCCTTAACTTAGTGTTATTATCACTGATTACATTACAATTCACAAGACGATTTAATGTCTCATAATTATTATACACATTAGACGTCACTCCATTAAGATCTGAGACTGATGAGTGAGGATTAACTCACGGGTAATTTCCCCTGGACACATTCCATGGTGGCGCACCCGTCACTCCCGGTCGTACTATTATCCACTCATTTTACCACTTTATTACGGTGGTCACTTAAATCACGTTTCCCCCACTCTTCACCAGGAACAGTTACGACACTTCGTATTAGGAAGTGAGGACTATATTAATCCTTAGGCAGCCGTGAATGCCAATTTCCTGATCCAATGTTTTCACAGCCTCCTCACTACATTCAAAACACTGCCGCCACCCCTGCCCTGAGTCGACCTGTCCCCCCCACGCACATCCGGGCAGGCGCAGGGCGAACCCGGTTGGTTCTATTCAAAATACAAATACATTTTGACCCAAATCAACACATTAAACACTTATAAGGAACTATAGCTTCGGAAATTAAATAATTTCCACAGTTCCAATATTACTGGTTCCAGTATTATTGGTTCCAATATTACTGGTTCCAATATTACTGGTTCCAATATTACTGGTTCCAACATTACTGGTTCCAATATTACTGGTTCCAATATTACTGGTTCCAATATTACTGGTTCCAATATTACTGGTTCCAATATTACTGGTTCCAATATTACTGGTTCCAGTATTACTGGTTCCAATATTACTGGTTCCAATATTACTGGTTCCAATATTACTGGTTCCAATATTACTGGTTCCAATATTACTGGTTCCAATATTACTGGTTCTGTGGAAAAAATTTTTCAAGGCAGGTGAAATTGCCGACCTAGAAAATGTACAGAGAACTTTCACGGCGCGCATAACGGAGATAAAACACCTCAATTACTGGGAGCGCTTGAGGTTTCTAAACCTGTATTCCCTGGAACGCAGGAGGGAGAGATACATGATTATATACACCTGGAAAATCCTAGAGGGACTAGTACCGAACTTGCACACGAAAATCACTCACTACGAAAGCAAAAGACTTGGCAGACGATGCACCATCCCCCCAATGAAAAGCAGGGGTGTCACTAGCACGTTAAGAGACCATACAATAAGTGTCAGGGGCCTGAGACTGTTCAACTGCCTCCCAGCACATATAAGGGGGATTACCAAAGATCCCTGGCAGTCTTCAAGCTGGCACTGGACAAGCACCTAAAGTCAGTTCCTGATCAGCCGGCTGTGGCTCGTACGTTGGTTTGCGTGCAGCCAGCAGCAACAGCCTGGTTGATCAGGCGCTGATCCACCAGGAGGCCTGGTCACAGACCGGGCCGCGGGGGCGTTGACCCCAGAAACTCTCTCCAGGTAAACTCCAGGTAAGCCCTAATAGG
>NC_069471.1:2973821-3025616 GCF_026875155.1 Cherax quadricarinatus
AAACACAAAGAGAGGGGGTAACGAGTTAAATCGGGGGCTCCATAGTAAGAGCTCTGTTCCAAAAGGCACGTACCCCCCCCATCTTATTCCTTTCCTCATATCAGCATAAACAGAGATATACCCACAGCACCGTATCATCCTTGCGGATGATACTAGGATCTGCATGAGGCTGTCATCTGCTGAGGACGGGGTTTAACCTCCAATAAGAATATAAACAAAGTTTTCCAGTGGGCAACGGTAAACAATATGATGTTCAATGAGGACAAATTCCAACTACTCCGTTATGGAAAACTGGAGGGAAATAACTAGAACAGAGTATACTACTGACCCCGGGCCATACAATAGAGGGGAAAAATAATGTAAGGGACCTGGGAGTAGTAATGTCTGAGGATCTCACTTTCAAGGATCACAACAGTGCCACGATCGCACGTGCAAAGAAAATGATAGGATGGAAAATTTGAGAACTTTCAAAACGAGGATGCCAAGCCATGATGATCCTTTTCAAATCACTTGTTCTCTCTAGCTGGAATACTGCTGTACATTAACATCTCCATAAAAAGCAGGTGAAATCGCAGATCTAGAGAGTGTACGAGATCCTTTACTGCACGTATAAGTTCTGTCAGCACCTTAACTACTGGGAACGCTTGGAAGCATTGACTTGTACTCGTTGGAAAACGCAGGAGGGAGGATATATCATAATCTACACTTTGAAAATCTTGGAAGGAATGGTCCCAAATCTGCACACAGAAATCACTCCCTACGAAAGTAAAAGACGGGGCAGGCGATGCAAATGCCGCCAATAAAAAGTGGGGGCGCCATTGGTACACTAAGAGAAAACACCATAAGTGCCCGGGGGCCCCAAAACTGTTCAACAGCCTCCCATCAAGCATTGGGGGAATTGCCAATAAACCCCTGGCTGCCTTCAAGAGAGAAGCTGGACAGATACTAAAGTCAGTGCCGGATCAGCCGGGCTGTGGCTCGTACGTCGACTGCGTGCGGCCAGCGTAACAGCTATTTGATCAGGCCCGATCCATCGGGAGGCCTGGTCATGGACCGGGCCGCGGGGGCGTTGATCCCTGGAATACCCTCCAGGTAATCCAGGTAACCAGGCATGCTATTTCCTAGGTAGGGGAAAGGGTACCGGGGTCCATCCCATTCCGTTGAGGTTCTTGGCAGTGGCGTAGTTTGCCGTGGAATCTGGATTGCCTGGGGATGTCCTGATCCCTCTCCGGTATCCCAGAGGGTGGCTTTGGGTGTCTCTCGGCGACGGGTGTGTCTCTGGAAGCCACCTTTCGGATTCCGGGGGTGGTGCCCGAAGGAGGTATGCTTTGTGGCGGATTTCGGCCGCCCTCTCTTATGTCCACCGAGGTAGTCAGGCAGATGTGAGGTTGTTACCCCGGATTGCCGGTTTATGGCATGAGGGTAGGGTATGGCACAGGTTCCATGCTGCATCTGCGTACTTGCGGTGCTGAGGTCCTTTTTGGGGCGGAGGGAGATTTCGGGCCCTTTCATTCCTCCTAGGAACTACCCCTCCCGGTCCCCCTTTTTTTATTCTTTTTCATTTTTATTTTCTTTTCTTTCTTTTTTTTTCTTAAAAAAAAAAAAAGAAGTAACCTAACCATGGCACCCCTAGTCCATGAACCTGCTACCCCCGGGCCCCTTTTTGATACCGCACCCCGTTCTGACCCGCCTCATCTTTGGACCACTCTTCGGACATCCTCATCCCTCTGTACCTCTTGCCGGTGCTGTTTCCACCCGCTTCAGGTACTGAGGCCTCGATGACTCCTTCGATTTATCTGACCTTCGCTCCTCGGGACTATGTTCCCGGCCTCTCCCTCTACGGTGCAGCAATTTCAAATCGCCGGCCTTTTTCCACGTCAGCCCAAACTCTGGTCCCACGCCAAACGACAACGACAATTACCTGCTGATGATACTTCCCCACCTTCTCGTTTCTTCTCAGAAAGATCGACACGTCCTTCACTACCTTTCCACACTCATTTTTCAGACTGCACAAGGGGACTAAATTCTTCACTTTACGACCGACTTCCTCTACTGCCTATTTTTCTGACCACAGTATTGGCAAGGCACTCCTAGGGCCATGTTGGTAAAGATATTTCTTTTCATGCTCTTAAGGCGGTACGCGCCATCGTCACTGTACAGAATGCTACCCAGGCTCATGAGCTTTCTCGTCTTTCCCATATCGATACTGTTCCTGTAACTTTTGAAAAACTAATTCCCTCATTCTTGTAGTGGTACCATCATTCTGCCCCATGCCTTTAGTTCAACAAAATTTCCAGACATGTGGCACTGACATTCTTAAACAGCTGGAACTCCAAGATCTCCCAACCCTCAAGGTAGACATTTACGTTCTTCCTGCCTGCCGGCAGAGACGATACCCTAGCAATGTGGCTCGTTTAACTTTTGACAGCCGTGAACTCCCATCCTCAGTTTATGTAGCAGGACATTGGTTACAGGTTCGAAAGGTGATCCCTACACCGCAACAGTGTAGAAATTGCTGGCGATTTGGCCATCCAGCGAAATATTGCAGATCTATCGCCGAATGCCCAGTCTGTGGTGCCGATGACCATTCTAATACGTCTTGCAATCGACCTCCCTCTTGCCTTAATTGTCATGAGGCTCACCCTTCATACTCTCGCCGTTGTCAAGTCTCCCTTATGCCATGGCAGTTTCTCATCTCCGCCTCCAAGGGAGACTACCTCATGTTTCTTATTCCCGTGTTTCAAAACGTCCCCCCACTTCTGGTATCCCATCTTCTGCAGCCACCTCTGTGGTTACCTCTCCCATAGTCACTCCTGTAGCTAATTCTTTTGCTGTCCTCGGCTCAGACGTCCCTACTTCAACGTCTCAGTCTGATCTTGCTTCTTCGTGTTCTCTCTCAAAAACCTCAGTACCGACGAGATCTCAAATGACACCTCCTCCCAATTGTCCCTCTACTTCTCAAAAGTCAAAAAAAGGTCCATTAACACCTCCTACCCATCTTCCACCTCCTCATTTTCCTTCCCTGTCTCTGTACCGGGTTTTCCCCCTCTCACTGGCTCTGTTTAAAAGTGTAGAGGTTCCCCCTCCTCCTCGTACTGTACCTTCCTCCCTGTTTCCCTCCCAGTTTTTTCCCTCTTCTGCCACCTCCCAGGTTTCTGCCTTTTTCTGTCCCTTTCCACGCTTCTCCAGTTCCCTCCACCTTTGCCCCCCCTACCCTTTATACAGTTCATTACAGTTCCAATTTTTACTCATCCTCCCCCTACCATTTCCAATATTGTCTCCCATACGACGTCTCTGAATTCTGAAACACTTGAAGCGATCTCTGAATATATTGCAGAGACCAAACCATCAATGGACACTGATCCACCCTCTGCTTCTTCTCTCTCCTCTACTCCATCTGCACAACTCCTTTCTTCACAGCGCACCATTCCTTCGCTGCTTGAACGTTTTCCACTGCCTCCGCATGTGGACTTTTCTAACCCCCCTAGTCTGTAGGAACCCTTTTCCTGCGGATTTCAGGTTCTTTATCATTGCCAATCATGGCCTATTTACAGTGGAATATCGCGGCCTCAGGGGTAATCGGGGGTGAGTTAGATGTTACCTCCAGTTTTCCCTGTCGGTGTTTGCTTACAGGAACCAAAATTACACTCTGCTGTTATCTCTCCCATCTCAGGCTATAATTTATTGTATTCTTCAGATCCTTTTCCTGATGGGACCTTTAATGAAAGTGCCCTTCTTCTACGCACTGATATTCCGTACCATCAGCTATTTGTTCATACTTCGCTGCATTACACAGCAGCCCGTATCCACTTGCATAGGTGGTATACACTCTGTTCTTTATATCTCTCTCCTTCTCGGGCATTATCTATTCCCCTTCGCATCCCACGCTGGCAATTTGATCAGGCAAATTGGAACCTTTACTCACACCTAACTGTTTTTAGAGAGGTTCCTTTTTCATCCACCCTCGATGAGCTTTTACACCTTTCTCGTCCCCCGTTTTAACCCCCAGCTTTCATTCTATACCCCAAACTTCGGGCAGGCATTCTCAGAAATGCGTGCCTTGGTGATCTGCTTGTGCTCGTGCAGTACGTTTGAAACACGCTGCATGGGGCAGGTACCGGCACAATAGAACCACAGAGAGACTTCTTGATTTTAAGCAGAAGCGTGCGATCGCTCGCCGTGTCATCCATGACGCTAAAAAGCACTTGCTGGCGAGATTTTTGTCTCCACCATCACCTCTGCTTCCTCTATGAGGCAGTCTGGAAAAAAGTACGAAAACTGAATGGTAAATATTCTCCTGACCCGGCCTTTCCCAGTTCCGCGGGTTGCCGGTGTTGATATAACAAACCCACTAGATGTTGCCAATGAAATTGGCAATCATCTGGTCCATATTTCTCAGGGACTCCATCTATGCCCCTCATTTCTTTTCTCAAAAATCTGCCAGAGAGTTAGTACCCTTGGACTTTTCTTCTCTCAGAGAAAAACAGTATAATGTGCCTTTTACACTTCAAGAACTGGAGGCAACACTCTCAGCTTGCCGATCATCGGCAGCTGGGCCCGACGACATTCATATTCGTATGCTACAACATTTACATCAGTCAGCCCTTGCAGTCCTATTACGTCTTTACAATCTTATTTGGTCACAAGGAGTTCTTCCACAGCTGTGGAAATCCACCATTGTTCTCCCTTTCCTCAAACCAGGCACTACGGGACATGAAACCTCCCACTATCGTCCCATTGCTCTTACCAGTGTAGTTTGCAAAGTGATGGAACGCCTAATAAATAGACGTTTAGTGTGGTATTCAGAGACACACAACAGTCTCTCCACTCGTCAATATGGCTTTCGTAAGGGACGTTCTACCATAGACCCCTTACTACGCTTGGATACGTATGTTCGTAATGCCTTTGCGAATAACCACTCAGTTATTGCCATATTTTTTGACCTTGAGAAGGCATATGACACAACTTGGAGGTATAATATTTTAGCCCAAGCCCATCCTTAGGCCCTTCCCAGGCAATCTACCATCCTTCCTTAAGACTTTTTAACTGACAGGCATTTCCGTGTTCGGGTTAATAATGTGCTCCCCCCCGGACTTTATCCAAGCTGAAGGTGTCCCCATGGATGTGTTCTGAGCACGACACTTTTTCTCCTTGCTATTAATGATTTGGCCTCTAGCCCTTTCCCTCAAATATTTGGTCATCACTCTATGTTGATGCTTCGCTTTTGCCTGTGCAGGCGCTGACTGTCACCTTATTACAGTTTCTCTACAGCATGCAGTCGACCTGTTTCCAATTGGGCCACCACACGTGGGTTTAAATTTTCCAGCACTAAAACCCACCAAATTACTTTCACTAGAAAAGCTCTGTCTCTCAGATCATCCTTTGTACCTCTATGGCTCCCGTATCCCTGAACGTGATACAGTCAAGTTTCTGGGCCTCCTCTTTGATCGTAGGTTATCCTGAAAACCTCACATTACCTCTCTGAAGGCAACTTGTCACAGCCGGCTGAACCTTCTTAAAACCCTTGCTCATCTTTCATGGGGAGCTGATCGTCGAACCCTCCTTCGCCTACATTCCACCCTTATCTTATCGAAACTTGATTATGGTGACCAGATCTATTCAGCGGCATCTCCTGCTACTCTCTCTAGCCTTAACCCCATTCATCACCAAGGATTACATTTATGCCTTGGTGCTTTTCGCTCTTTTCCTGTCGACAGCCTCTATGCAGAAGCGAACATTCCATCCTTATCCGATCGCCGTGATGCCCATTGCCTTCGCTACTATGTACGGTCTCATGATCTCCGCAATCCTTCCATTTATAGAATGGTCACTGATATTAGTAGACATTCTTTATTTGTTCGCCACCCCTGTTTACTCCGTCCCTTCTCTCTTCACCTTCATTCGCTCTTGTCTTCTCTTCAATTACCACCTTTCTATGTACATGTAGCATCTCACTTTTCCCTACCCCCCTGGGAAGTTCCAGCTGTTCGAGTCTGTTCTTTCTCTCTCCATTGCTCGAAAGCCCAACTGTCTACGGTCGCTTCCCGCTCTCTTTTTCTTGACCACTTTCACTCACATTCTCATGCCATTGCTGTGTACACAGATGGCTCTAAGTCTTCTGACGGCATAGGATTCGCAGCAGTGTTTCCGGACAGCGTTGTACAAGGGCATTTACTATCTTCGGCTAGTATTTTTACTGCTGAATTGTATGCCATCCTTACAGCACTTATCCGTATTGCATCTATGCCTGTGTCATCATTTGTGGTTGTCTCAGACTCCCTTAGTGCTTTACAGGCTATACGAAAATTTGATACACCTCACCCCTTAGTCCTCCGTATCCAACTTTGGCTACGCCGCATCTTTACCAAGCACAAAGATATTGTTTTTTGTTGGGTCCCTGGTCATGTTGACGTACAGGGCAATGAACAGGCAGACACTGCTGCGCGGTCAGCAGTACATGACCTACCAGTTTCATGTAGAGGTATTCCATTTACGGACTATTTTGCTGCAATATCTTCCCAACTTCACACCCGTTGGCAACAACGTTGGTCTACTATGCTTGGCAACAAACTTCAATCTATTAAACCGAGTATAGGTTACTGGCCATCTTCTTATCACCAGTGTCGAGGTTGGGAGACTACTCTCTCCCGTCTTCGCATTGGCTCCTCTCTGTGAGAATTGCAAAGTTCCATTATCAGTCAGCCACATTCTGTTGGACTGCCCACTTTATCAACGAGGACGCAGAATTTACCTCCGTCGTCGTCTTCGCTCTGCTGCTCTCTCTTTACCTTCCCTTCTCGCTGATGGACCCACCTTTCATCCAGACTCTCTCATTGACTTTTTGACAACAACTGACTTACTTCACAAATTCTGATACCTTCAGCCCTTTCTACTTCAATCTCTTGCTACCCTCTACCCCCGTACTATCCCCTGCCCCGCTGTTTTCTGTAACCTACTGATCATCCCCTCCTCCCTTCTGCCATCCAATACCCTCGCTTCCTTCCCTACCCTGCAGCGCTGTATAGCGCTGATTATAATAATAATAATTTACCTTGAGTTTTTAACATTGAAAACCTTTATCATAAACCTCAATATATGTTCACATTCCACTAAGACCCTGCCACTCCACCATTTGCAGACATCTCCCATCACCTCCCCACTCGAAGACCCCTTTTCCCCCCTACCCAAATATACCTCTGCTTCACATATAGTGCCTTCACCCTAGATCCTAATGCCATCAGTCCCAATCCTCCATGTCTTACCACAGTCATTACCACATCTTCGCCCAGCTACGCCCTCCCATAACCCCACACATACCTTAATACTCTCCTTTGTAATTCCGTAATATCCTGACTTCGTAAGGGATAAATTTCCGCCACTCCCCACACCTTACTATAAATTAGTGTATTTATCACCACAACCTTTTGATGCAAGGTTACGTCACCGGCCCAGAAACTCCTAAGCCTACTCAAAGCTCTGTCCAGTACCATTTCTGAATTAACCCTCCTGCTCTCCTGTGCATCTGCCAAATACAAAATCCCACAAATCTTTAGCCTTTCTACAGTTATCCAGCCAAACTTCTCTCCCAAGGTCCCGCCTACCCAAGTGCCTACCTCCAGCAACCGTGATTTCTGCTTATTAACTCTCATCCCAGTAGCATTCCCAAAAAGCTCAAGTACCCTTCCCACTTTACTTAAATCTTCTATCTCATTAAGTAAAACAGTTGTATCATCTACATAACCACCAATATTCCCACAAAGTCTCCACTCTCCCATCCTTCCTGTCCCACATCAACCAGAACATAGAAAGGATTTGCATACATGCAAACAGTATTTGGGAGGAGAGCAGTACACCCCTGCCTCAAACCCCTCCCCATGCTTATAGGACTACCCAACCTACAATTTACCTGTACTCTCATCGATGCATCAGCATACAAAGTCCTCACCCATCCCACAACCCTCCCTCCAAAACCCATTCTCACCATACTCTCAAGCAAAAAATCCCTATCCACGTAATCATAAGCTCTCTCCCAATCCAGACCTAGAATACCGCCCTTACTACTACCCTCAAGGAAATCCCTAATCCGTCCATGACCTACCCGCATACTCCTCCCCGGAATTCCAAACTCTCCCCCATGTATCATCGACCCCATGACCTTCTTCAGTCTATTTCCTAAGATTTTCGCAAAAACCTTGTAATCTGCGCACATCAGAGATATTGCTCGACAAGCACTCAAAACTCTCCCCCCCCTCTGCTTTGGCACCAAAACTATGACACCCATACTTTGTGATTTGGCCAACTTCCCACTAGTTAACATATGATTCAATACCCTAACAAAGCACTGCCTAATACACCTCCAATGTGTTCTATAAAAATCATTTGGTATACCATCTATCCCCGGTGTTTTCCCGGTACTCATCCCTAAAACTGCCTCTTCCACCTCAGCCTCACTTATAACACCCTCCAACCCCACTCTATCCTGCTCACTTAAAACACTATGGAACCCCCCTCCAAAAATTCCTTCTCAGGAACCCTCCCCCCCTCCTACTCCATTTCTACATAAACCAACTATCAGCATAGAGACTCATACTTTCTGTGTTGGATAGAACCCGACCCTCTGGGTACCCTCCCACCCCAGGGCTTGTCTCCAATTGTAGTATGATGGTTACCATCTGACGGTCTCGAAATTTATGTAAAACAAACCCGGAGGGCTTATCACCCCACAATACATCCTCTAACCCCGCCTTAACCCTGATTGCATCAAACCTATCATTGTGTAATTCAGCTATTCTACTCCGAAGACTATCCATGTCATCCCTCCTACCACCTCCCCCATCATAACAGTCTTGCAACTGTCTCTCCAGATAATTTTGCAACCCAAAACGCCACCTCGCCTCTTCTCGTCCCCTAACCTTAAAAAAATTCACTATCTTAGGCTTGGCCTGCATTTCCCACCAATCTAACAGATCTATCTCCCTATCCCTAGCCTCCCAAAAATGCAACCACTAATCACAGAAAAAAGGCCCCTCCCCCTTCGCCTTAAGAAGCCTTACATTTAATTTCCAGTACCCAGAATAAATACGCACTACTCCATCCCACATCAGATCTGCAATTACCGCCCTGTGATCAGAAAACCCCACATCGAACGCTCTCACCCTCACCACATCTATACCCTGCTTAACATAGATTCTGTCCAATCGTGCCTCATATCCCCTATGGACGAACGTATGCTCCACTAGGTATTCCCCCTCCCCACAACATCAACAGCCCCAATATCCCGCAATACATCCCTCAGAACACTCAACGCACAACCCGCCCCTCTCGGTTCGACATCACCACTCCGTATCACACAATTCCAATCACCTCCTATTACTGTTATAGCAGGTAAACCTCTCAAGTGATACAGCAATACCTCCCTGACAAAATCTACTTTTACCCTGGTATTGCTAGTTGCTGGCATGTAAACTCCTACGAAACTAGCCCGACTGTCACCCCAGACACCATCCACCCTCCCTACCCTCCCACCCCCCCTCTTCCCAACCCATGACACGCAAGGGGCTGGTCTCCTTTACCGCTACTGCTACCCCACCTTTCAATTGCAAACCACTGCTAACATACATCCGATATCCTTTCAACCTCAACTCACTTCCAGTCCTATGATTATGCTCTTGCAAAAAACAAATGTCAACATCAAACCTCCGTAAAAACCACGCCAACCAAACTTTCTTGACCTCTGTCTTAAGGGCATTAACATTAAGTGTGGCACTCATTTTTTCCTGTACATTCACCTCCCCCTCCCCCTCCCCCTTCCACTGTGCCACTCAGGCTCGCCTCTACCACTATGAGCCATCGGCTCCACCACACCTGCCCATGACTTCTTCCCCGGGCTCTGCCCCAGGGTGATGACCTCGTCTATCTCTGACACAGCAGTTCTTTTCCTAGAACTTCTGCTTACACACATATCACTATCATTCGAATCCTCCTGGTGTACCTCCAAGACCACCACCACATGCTCCTGTCCTTTCTTACTCAAGGCTTTCTCCACGTTTTGTTGTCCCTCCAGCGCTCCGTCCTCACATAAACTGAGAACACCTTCTGTACAGGGCTCCTCCCCATCCAAAAAATCCTTGATCACATCCACAAATAAACCATCCTGGGTCGTAGCTTCCTGAACTAAAGACTCCTCAGGTGTCACCTGCATCTCCCCGGACGCCCCTGAGAGAGTGACACACGTCTCCGCCGCCGCCACCTCCCTTTCGACCTCCTCGCTCCAGAGATCAGTCCTCCGTCCTCCCATAGCACCAGTGCTAGGCACCAAATCACACGGCTGCGGAATCACAAATGGAGGCCCCAGAACTCGAGGAGCCTGCATCCTAGGACACTGGGCTGCCATGTGCTCATAGGAGCTACACAAAAGACAGGTTTTCCTCTGACCAGCATAGTACACAAAAAACTGTCCTATAACCGGTCATCGTAATGTAGGATGGTATAGGCCTTGTTAAAGACATTTTGAGGGTGCAAGAACCCTCCGGCAGCCCTTCATACGGACCATCGCTCCACACTCCCATGGTTGCTGAATGCACTGTCCCGTAACTGCTGAAAAACTCCTGTAGACCATACGCCTTAGCCTCGAAAGGTACATTTCGTACCTTCACCCATGTGAAGTATTTAGATTCGTCATGTAAAACGACATCCACCGCTGAATTCACACTCACGCGTTGTTCCTGGTAATTCTCGACGGTTCACGTGTAGAAGCTGTAGAAGCCGGCTCGTACAAATTTCACGAAGATTCTTGTCAAACCATTCAGAGCGATGCCATACAAATCCTCATTGGGAATATCATATGCATCCCTTATGATGCCAGGGAGAAAGACGTTCATCGTAGCGCCACTTAACGTACCACGAACCAGCTCAATGCAGACAGTATTTATCCTCCGTCCTGTACGTTCCGCCATTTTGGTATCCAAATGAAAAGAGGTAAACTGCGCAAAATCCAACTCAATCAGGAGCGTCTGTACATCATATAAACACGGCCCGAATGCCATGAGGACAATGACCGCACCCCATCCCCATCCTGTGTGTGGCAGTCACAATATACCCATCCTGTGGGTGGCAGTCACAATATACCCATCCTGTGGGTGGCAGTCACAATATACCCATCCTGTGGGTGGCAGTCACAATATACCCATCCTGATGGTGGTAGTCACCCATACCCACCCTGTGGGTGGTAGTCACCCACTCCCAATCCTGTGGGTGGTAGTCTCCCCATACCCATCCTGTGGGTGGTAGTTACCCCATACCGATCCTGTGGGTGGTAGTCTCCCCATACCCATCCTGTGGGTGGTAGTCACCCAATACCCATCCTGTGGGTGGTAGTCTCCCCATACCCATCCTGTGGGTGGAAGTCACCCCATACCCGTCCTGTGGGTGGTAGTCGCCCCATACCCATCCTGTGGGTGGTAGTCACTCCATACCCATTCTGTGGGTGGTAGTCACCCCATCCCAATCCTGAGGGTGGTATTCACCCCATCCCAATCCTGTGGGTGGTAGTCAACCCAAACCCATTCTGTGGGCGGTAGTCACCCCATCCCCATCCTCTGGGTGGTAGTCACCCCATCCCCAGCCTGTGGGTGGTAGTCACAATATACCCATCCTTTGGGTGGTAGTCACCCCACACCGATCCTGTGGGTGGTAGTCACCCCATCCCCATCCTGTAGGTGGTAGTCACCCATACCCATCCTGTGGGCGGTAGTCACCCCATCCCGATCCTCTGGGTGGTAGTCACCCCATCCCCATCCTGTGGTCGGTAGTCACAATATACCCATCGTGTGGGTAAAAGTCACACTATACCCATCTTGTGGGTGGTAGTCACACCATACCCATCTTGTAGGTGGTAGTCACACCATACCCATCCTGTGGGTGGTAGTGACCCCATACCCATCCTGTGGGCGGAAGTCACACCATTCCCATCCTGTGGGTGGTAGTCACACCAAACCCATCCTGTGGGTGGTAGTCACCCCATACCCATCATGTGGTTGGTAGTCACCCCATATCCATCCTGTGGGTGGCAGTCACTTTATACCCATCCTAAGGGCGGAAGTCACCCCATACCCATCCTGAGGGTGGTAGTCACCTAATACCCATCCTGTGGGTGGTAGTCACTCAATACCCATCCGGTGGGCGGTAGTCACACCATACCCATCGTATGGGCGGTAGTCACACCACACCCATTCTGTGGGTGGTAGTCAATCAATACCCATCCTGATGGCGTTAGTCACCCCACACCCATCCTGTCGGTGGTAGTCACCCCACACCCATCCCGTGAGTGGTAGTGACCCCATACCCATCCTGTGGGCTGAAGTCACACCATATCCATCCTGTGGGTGGTAGTCACACAATACCCATCCTCTGGGCGGTAGTCACTCCATACCCATCCTGTGAGCGGTAGTCACCCCATACTCTTCCTGTGGGGTTAGTCACAATATACCCATCCTGTGGGTGGTAGTCACCCCATACCCATCCAGTTGGCGGTAGTCACCCCATACCCATCCAGTGGGTGGTAGTCACAATATACCCATCATGTGGGTGGTAGTCACCCCACACTCATTCAGTGGGTGGTAGTCACCAAATACAAATCCTGTGGGTGGTAGTTACCCATTCCAATCCAGTGGGTGGTAGTCACCCCATACCCATCCTCTGGGTGGTAGTCACCCCATACTCATCTTGTGCGTGGTAGTCACCACATACCCATCCTGTGAGTAGTAGTCACCCCATACGCATCCCGTGGGCAGTAGTCACCCCATTCCAATCCTGTGGGCGGTAGTCAACACATTCCCAATCTGTGGGTGGTAGTCACAATATACTCATCATGTGGGTGGTAGTCACCCCATACCCATCCTCTAGGTGGGAGTAACCCCATACCCATCCAGTGAGTGGTAGTCACAATATACCAATCCTGTGGGTGGTAGTCACTCTATACCAATCCTGTGGGCGGTAGTCACCCCATACCTATCCTGTGGGTGGTAGTCACAATATACCCACCATGTGGGAGGTAGCCACCCCATACCCATCCTGTAGGTGGTAGTCACCCCATACCCACTATGTGAGTGGTAGTCACCACATACCCATCCTGTGTGTGGTAGTCACCCCACACTCATCTTGTGGGTGGTAGTCACCCCATCCCCTTCCTGTGGGTGGTAGTCACAATATACCCATCCTGTGGGTGGTAGTCACTCATACCAATCCTGTGGGTGGTAGTCACCCCATCCCCATCCCCATCCTGTGGGTGGTAGTCACCCCATACCCATCCTGTGGGTGGTAGTCACCCCATACCCGTCCTGTGGGTGGTAGTCACCCCATACACATTCTGTTGGTGGTAGTCACCCCATACTCATCCTGTGGCTGGTAGTCACCCCATCCCCATCCTGTGGGTGGTAGTCACAATATACCCATCCTCTGGGTGGTAGTCACCCATACCCATCCTGTGGGTGGTAGTCACCCCATCCCCATTATGTAGGTGGAAGTCACAATATACCCATCCTGTGGGTGGTAGTCACATCATACGCATCATTTGGGTGGTAGTCACGCCATGACTCATCCTGTGGGTGGTAGTCAAGCCATACTCATCCTGTGGGTGGTAGTCACCCCATACCCATCCTGTGTGTGGTAGTGACCCCATCCCCATCCTGTGGGTGATAGCCACCCCATACCCATCCTGTGGGTGGTAATCACCCCATACCCATCCTGTGGGTTGGTAGTCACCCCATCTCCATCCTGTGGGTGGTAGTCGCAATATACCCATCCTGAGGGTGGTAGACGCAATATACCCATGCTGTGGGTGGTAGTCACACTATACCCATCCTGTGGGTGGAAGTCACACTATACCCATCCTGTGGGTTGTATTTACACAATACCCACTCTGTGGGTGGTAGTCACCCCAAACCCATCCAGTTGGTAGTAGTCACCCCATACCTATCCTATGGGTGGTAGTCACCACATTCCAATCTTGTTTATGGTAGTCACCCCATACCCACCCTGTGGGTTGTAGTCACCCCATACCCATCCTGTGGGCAGTAGTCACCCCATACCCATCCTGTGGGTGGAAGTCACACAATACCCATCCTGTGGGTGGTAATCACCCCATACCCATCGTGTGGGCGGTAGTCACCCCATACCCATCGTGTGGGTGGTAGTCGCCCCATACCCATGCCATGAGTGGTAGTCACCCCATACATATCCTGTGTGTGGCAGTCACCCCATACCCATCGTGTGGGTGGCAGCCATCCTATTCCCATCCTTAGGATGGTAGTCATCCCTTACCCATTCTGTGGGTGGCAACCATCCCTTACCCATCCTGTGGGTGAGAGTCACCCCATACCCATCCTCTGGGTGGTAGTCACCCAATACCCATCCTTTAGGCGGTTATCAGACCATACTTATCCTGTGGGCAGTAGTCACACCATACCCATCCTGAATGTGGGAGTCACCCCATACCCATCCTGTGGGCGGTAGTCCTACTATACCAGTCCTGTGAGCGGTAGTCACGCCATACCCATCCTGTATGCGGTAGTCTTCCAATTCCCATCCTGTAGGTGGTAGTCACCCCATACCCATCCTGTGTGCAGTAGTCACACCATACACATCCTGTGGGCGGTATTCGCTCCATACGCATCAAGTGGGCAGTAGTCACCCCACACCCATCCTGTTGGCGGTAGTCACATCATACCTATCCCGTGTGTGGTAGTCACACCATACCCATCCTGAGGACGGTAGTCACCTGTACTCATCCTGTGGGCGGTAGTCCCACCATACCCATCCTGTGATCGGTAGTCACCCCATTTCCATCCTGTGGGTGGTAGTCACCGCATAACTGTCATGTGGGCGGTAGTCACACGATACTCATCCAGTGGGCATTAGTCACCCCATACCCATCCTGTGGGCAGTAGTCACACCATACTCGTCTTGTGTGCCGTAGTCACCCCATACCCATCCTGTGGGATGTAGTCACACCACAATTATGCTGTGGGTTTTAGTAACCCCATACCCATCCTGTGAGCGGTAGTCACACCATACTCATCCTATGCGTGGTAGTTCCCCATACACATCCTGTGGGCAGTAATCAACCCATACCCATCCTGTGGGTGGCAGTCCAGCATATCCATCCTGAAAGCGGTAGTCACCCCATACCCATCCTGTGCGCTGTAGAGACCCCATACCCATCCTGTGGGCGGTAGTCAACCCATACCCATCCTGTGGGCGGAAGTCACCCACATTCCCATCCTGTGGGCGGTAGTCACCCTATACCCATCCTGTGAGCGGTAGTCACCCCATACGCATCCTGTGAGCGGTATTCACCCCATACCCATCCTGTGGGTGGTAGTCACACCATACCCATGTTGTGGGTGGTAGTCACCCCATACCCAACCCGTGGGCGGAAGTCTCACCATTCCCATCCTGTGGATGGTAGTCACAACAAACCCATCCTGTGGGTGGTAGTCACCCCATACCCATCATGTGGTTGGTAGTCACCCCATACCCATTCTGTGGGCAGCAGTCACCCTATACCCATCCAGAGGGCGGAAGTCACCCCATACCCATCCTGTGGGTGGTAGTCACCCCATACCCATCCAATGGGTGGTTGTCACCCCATACCCATCCTGTGCGTGGTAGTCACCACATACCCATCCAATGGGTGGTTGTCACCCCATACCCATCCTGTGCGTAGTAGTAACCGCATACCCATCCTGTGGGTGGTAGTCACCCCATACCCATCCAATGGGTGGTTGTCACCCCATACCCATCCTGTGCGTAGTAGTAACCCCATACCCATCCCGTGGGCGGTAGTCACCCCATACCCATCCTGTGGACGGTAGTCACCCCATGCCCATTCTGTTTGTGGTAGTCACAATATACCCATCATGTGGGTGGTAGTCACCACATACCCATCCTCTAGGTGGTAGTCACCCCATACCCATCCTGTGGGTGGTAGTCACCTAATACCCATCCTGTGGGTGGTAGTCACCCAATACCCATCAAGTGGGCGGTAGTCACACCATACCCATCCTATGGGCGGTAGTCACACAACACGCATTCTGTGGGTGGTAGTCAATCAATACCCATCCTGAGGGCGTTAGTCACCCCATCCCCATCCTGTGGGCGGTAGTCACCCCACACCCAACCTGTGGGTGGAAGTCACTTCAAACCCATCCTGTCGGTTGTAGTCACCCCATACCCATCCTGTGAGTGGTAGTGACCCCAAACCCATCCTGTGGGCTGTAGTCACACCATATCCATCCTGTGGGTGGTAGTCACACAATACCCATCCTGTGAGCGGTAGTCACCCCATTCCCATCCTGTGGGTGGTAGTCACCGCATAGCTGTCATGTGGGCGGTAGTCACATGATACTCATCCTGTGGGCATTAGTCACCCCATACCCATCCTCTGGGCAGTAGTCACACCATACTCGTCTTGTGGGCCGTAGTCACCCCATACCCATCCTGTGGGTTGTAGTCACACCAAACTTAATCTGTGGGTTTTATTCACCCCATACCCATCCTGTGAGCGGTAGTCACACCATACCCACCCTATGCGTGGTAGTCCCCCATACACATCCTGTGGGCAGTAATCAACCCATACCCATCCTGTGGGTGGTAGTCCGTCATACAAATCCTATGCATGGTAGTCACCCATACACATCCTGTGGGAAGTAATCAACCCATACCCATCCTGTGGGTGGTAGTCCGTCATACCCATCCTGTGGGCGGTAGTCACCCAATACCCATCCTGTGTGCTGTAGTGACCCCATACCCATCCTGTGGGCGGTAGTCAACCCTTTCCCCTCCTGTGGGTGGAAGTCACCCACATTCCCATCCTGTGGGCGGTAGTCACCCCATACCCATCCTGTGTGCGGTAGTCACCCAATACCCATCCTGTGAGCGGTAGTCACCCCATACCCATCCTTTGGGTGGTAGTCACAATATACCCATCCTGTTGGTGGTAGTCACCCCATACCCATCCTGTGGGTGGTAGTCACAATATACCCATCCTGTGGGTGGTAGTCACCGTATACCCATCCCGTGGGCGGTAGTCACCCCATACCCATCTTGTGGGTGGTAGGCATAATATACCCTTCCTCTGGGTGGTAGTCACCCCATACCCATCCTGTGGGTTGTAGTCACCCCATTCCCATCCTGTGGGTGGTAGTCACCCCATACACATTCTGTGGGTGGTAGTCACCCCATACTCATCCTGTGGCTGGTAGCCACCCCATCCCCATCCTCTGGGCGGTAGTCACAATATACCCATCCTGTGGGTGGTAGTCACCCATACCCATCCTGTGGGTGGTAGTCACCCCATCCCCATCCTGCAGGTGGTAGTCACAATATACCCATCATGTGGGTGGTAGTCACGCCACACTCATCCTGTGGGTAGTAGTCACCCCATACCCATCTTGAGGGTGGTAGTCACCCCATCCCCATCCTGTGCGTGGTAGTCACCTCATACCCATCCTGTGGGTGGTAGTCAACTCATCCCCATCCTGTGGGTGGTAGTCACCCCATCCCCATCCTGTGGGTGGTAGTCACATCATACCCATCCTGTGGGTGGTGGTCACGCCATACTCATCCTGTGGGTAGTAGTCACCCCATACCCATCTTGAGGGTGGTAATCACCCGATCCCCATCCTGTGGGTGGTAGTCACCCCATACCCATCCTGTGGGTGGTAGTCACCCCATCCCAAATCCTGTGGGTGATAGTTGCACCATACCCATCCTGTTGGTGGAAGTCACACCATACCCATCCTGTGGGCGGTAGTTACACAATACCCACCCTGTGGGTGGTAGTCACCCCATACTCATCCTGCAGGTGGTAGTTACCCATACCCATCCTGTGGGTGGTAGTCACTCCATCCCCATCCTGCAGATGGTAGTCACCCGTACCCATCCTTTGGGAGGTAGTCATCCCATCCCCATCCTGCGATTGGTAGTCACAATATACCCATCCTGTGGGTGGTAGTCACTCCATACTTATCCTGTGGGTAGTAGTCACCCCATACCCATCTTGAGGGTGGTAGTCACCCCATCCCAATCCTGCGGGTGGTAGTCACCTCATACCCATCCTGTGGGTGGTAGTCAACTCATCCCCATCCTGTGGGTGGTAGTCACCCCATCCCCATCCTGTGGGTGGTAGTCACATCATACCCATCCTGTGGGTGGTAGTCACGCCATACTCATCCTGTGGGTAGTAGTCGCCCCATACCCATCTTGAGGGTGGTAGTCACCCCATCCCCATCCTGCGGGTGGTAGTCACCCCATACCCATCCTGTGGGTGGTAGTCACCCCATCCCCATCCTGTGGGTGATAGTCACACCATACCCATCCTGTGGCTGGAAGTCACACCATACCCATCCTGTGGGTGGTAGTTATTCAATACCCACCCTGTGGTTGGTAGTCACCCCATACCCATCTTATGGGTGGTAGTCACCCCATACCTATCCTGTGGGTGGTAGTCACCCCATACCAATCCTGTGGGTTGTAGTCATCCAATACCCATCCTGTGGGTGGTAGTCACCCCACATCCATCCTGTGGGCAGTTTACCTGGAGTTTACCTGGAGAGAGTTCCGGGGGTCAACGCCACCGCGGCCCGGTCTGTGACCAGGCTTCGTGGTGGATCAGAGCCTGATCAACCAGGCTGTTGCTGCTGGCTGCACACAAACCAACGTACGAGCCACAGCCCGGCTGGTCAGGAACCGACTTTCGGTGCTTGTCCAGTGCCAGCTTGAAGACTGCCAGGGGTCTGTTGGTAATCCCCCTTATGTATGCTGGGAGGCAGTTGAACAGTCTTGGGCCCCTGACACTTAATGTATGGTCTCTTAACGTGCTAGTGACACCCCTGCTTTTCATTGGGGGGATGTTGCATCGTCTGCCAAGTCTTTTGCTTTCGTGGTGAGTGATTTTCGTGTGCAAGTTCGGTACTAGTCCCTCTAGGATTTTCCAGGTGTATATAATCAAGTATATCTCCCGCCTGCGTTCCAGGGAATACAGGTTCAGGAACCTCAAGCGCTCCCAGTAATTGAGGTGTTTTATCTCCGTTATGCGCGCCGTGAAGGTTCTCTGTACATTTTCTAGGTCATCAATTTCACCTGCCTTGAAAGGTGCTGTTAGTGTGCAGCAATATTCCAGCCTAAATAGAACAAGTGACCTGAAGAGTGTCATCATGGGCTTGGCCTCCCTAGTTTTGAAGGTTCTCATTATCCATCCTGTCATTTTTCTAGCAGATGCGATTGATACAATGTTATGGTCCTTGAAGGTGAGATCCTCCGAAATGATCTCTCCCAGGTAGTCACCCTATCCCCGTCCTGTGAGTGGTAGTCACCCCATACCCGTCCTGTGGGTGACAGTCACCCATACATATCCTGTGTGTGGCAGTCACCCCATATCCACCCTGTGGGTGGCAGTCATCCCATACCCATCCTGAGGGTGGTAGTCATCCCTTACCCATTCTGTATCTCGTAACCATCCCTTACCGATCCTGTGGGTGACAGTCACCCCTTACCCCTATAACGAATTTGTTTGGTAGTATGGTAGCGGGTTGTGAATGATAAACTTCTTCGGAGGCTTCTTACTTTATTGTTAAGTCATAGTGGGTACACAGGCTTGTGTTGTGCCCATGGCCCGGGAGGGCCCTGCCCACGAGAGAGAGCTGGGAGGCCTTGTGTCTTGCTGCTAGGCCGCTGTGTGAGTGAGGCGGAGGCATGTCTGGGCATACTGAAGTGGCAAGGCCTATAGATGGCAGTGCCTGAGTGGCGCAAAATATGAACTAAGCTGGCAGACAGCATGGGCTGTCTGTGCAGACAGTACAGGCTATCTACATACGCTCGGCCACCTACCGCGCGTCGTCCCGGCGTGACAATACTGGTGGGTAAAAGAAACTCGGTATCTCTCTCGTAGGAACAGGGCACAGAACACAAAATAAAAGCATATATATACATATGGACATGGAAAAAAAACTTCCTACAGGGAGGGAAGAAAAAAACATGTGGGGTGTGCTAAACATCGTGGTCATAGGCAGTGAGCATCGAAGGGCAACACTGCACGCCTTCCTGCGTCTGGACAGAATACTGCAACACGGGAGACATCGCTGCGGCTGAGCTGTGACGTAACAAGTTACGGTCTCCTCTGGAACGGTGAAGCAGTCATCGTAGGAGTCGCTGCAGGTTTCACTCAACCTGGGGCACGACATGCTGGTGCCCTCGAGTGAGCCGTTGACAAAACTCGGCAACTGGGCAGGACTTCTGGCAAGCGACTCAGGAGGACACTTCTCGACTGGTACTGTCGCTGGGCTGTCACTGCCGGCGAGCGTGGAGCGAGTTGTGGAGCGAGTCGTGGCAAAGACGGCTGGGCGAAACATCTGGGAGTCGTAACATCATACACCAGACTGCAGTGAGAGAGCAAGCAGTCAAAGTTACATCTTCTTTGTGCAGGCTGCTCACTGAAGCTTGTGACACGAGGCTGACACAGTGTGTCATTCTCTTGACAGTTGGAGTTATAGCAGAGGTTAGTCTAAGCGTCCCCAGACTTGTTTCTCTACATATAACTGCACTCTGACGGTCTGGAGGTGAAGTGAAACAAATCTCGATGGGAATCGTAGGAGGTACAATTCTGCAGAACATCACGAGCGACGAGCATAAAAGCTTTCTGTACAAGAGAGCTCATACGCTCAGGGCTGAGTAATCAGCTGTCAAACACACTGGTCACACGGGTGACTTAGCACAGTGGTACTAGTCAGGTCTGGCTCAGACCTCACTGGACACACGGAAACTTTAAAAACACACTGCAGTACAACATGTGAGAACACTGACTGAGAGGAATTAATTAACACACGACATATATTTTCTCTCAATCTTCTCGACAATACGGAAATAATTACTAGAAACACTCGATGTGACATCATGTGATGTCAGGCGTGATGTCGCGAGGTGACGTCAGCAGCACTGTGACGTCAGCAGACATCTCAAGGTGACGTCAGCAGACATCTCGAGGTGACGTCAGGCAGACATCGTGAGGTGACGTCAGCAGACATCTCGAGGTGACGTCAGCAGACATCTCGAGGTGACGTCATGAAGTCGGGCAGCATCGTGGGTGACGTCAATGTGATCAGGCAGCAGACCACAGCATGTGGCCGGGGACAATTGGTAACTCACGTGGCTGGTAGATCCACGTGACATCGCCCACACCCAACGTGGCGTCGTGATCCACATGGCTTCGTGATCTACGTGGCTTGCTGATCTACGTGGCTTGCTGATCTACGTGGCATGCTGATCTACGTAGCTTCGAGTGGCCTCGGGCACTCGGATACACAGCTCTGGCAATGAATTCACGTGGAAAACAGCAGAAAACACAGCAGAGGGAGTGGGCAGTGGTGAGTGGTGTATGGTAGATGGGTGAGCAAGGAGCGTGGGTGAGTGTATGGCAGGGGAGCATCTGGCCATTCCTCCTCCTGCTCCACCCACAAACACGTGGAGAAGCTCACACTGGACGCAGAAATCACCACAAAACTCACCTCTGGCTTGCTGAAACAGCTGTGCTGAGCTGAACAACAACAGCAACATACAAGTGACGCTGAACACGTGACTTGAGAAACAGCGTGGGACACTGTAGCGTGGAGTCACTGTAGCGTGGAGTCACTGTGACGCCACTTAAAATTCTCGGAGAATTTCGGCAAATTTCGGCCTGGATCCTGCTTGTACCTGTGTCTGGATGCTCAAACGTGCAGACACGACATCAGGATAACTTGTTGAGAGACGAATGCTTCATGTGTAGGGTGATGTAGTGAAGATGACTTCATACCTCTTCCTTCCTCTCTCAGGGTAAACACAACGCTGCGATCACCGCTGGTACCAATATAACGAAAAAGATTATTTTGGTATTCTGGTAGCGGGGTGTGAATGATACGTCTTCGGAGGCTTCTTACTTTATTGTTAAGTCGTAGTGGGTACACAGGCTTGTGTTGTGCCCATGGCCTGGGAGGGCCATGCCCACGAGAGAGAGCTGGGAGGCCTTGTGTCTTGCTGCTAGGCCGCTGTGTGAGTGAGAGGGAGGCATGGGCCGGCAGGCTGGCGTGCCTGCCTAGAGGCCTGGCTACATACTGAAGTGGCAAGGCCTATAGATGGCAGCACCTGAGTGGCACGAAATATGAACTAAGCTGGCAGACAGCATGGGCTGTCAGTGGAGACAGTACAGGCTGTCTACACCCCTCCTGTGGGTGGTAGTCACCCCATACCCATCCTTTAGGCAGTAGTCACACCATACTTATCCTGTGGGCAGTAGTCACACCATACCCATCCTGAGTGTGGGAGTCACCCCATACCTATCCTGTGGGCGGTAGTCCCACTATACGAGTCCTGTGAGCGGTAATCACACCATATCCATCCTGTGGGCGGTAGTCTCCCAATACCCATCCTGTAAGTGGTAGTCACCCCATACCCATCCTGTGTGCAGTAGTCACACCATACATATCCTGTGGGCAGTATTCACTCCATATGCATCCTGTGGGCGGTAGTCACCCCACACCCATCCTGTTGGCGGTAGTCACACAATACCCATCCTGTGGGTGGTAGTCACACCATGCCCATCCTGAGGATGGTAATCATCCCATACTCATCCTGTGATCGGTAGTCCCACCATACTCATCCTCTGAGCGGTAATCACCCCATTCCCATCCTGTTGGTGGTAGTCACCGCTTAGCTGTCATGTGGGCGGTAGTCACACGATACTCATCCTGTGGGCATTAGTCACCCCATAACCATCCTGTGAGTGGCAGTCTCCCCATACCCATCCTGTGAGCGGTAGTCACCCCATACCCATCCTGTGAGTGGTAGTCACCCCACACCCATCCTGTGGGTGGAAGTCTAAAGATTAGAGGTACATAATTGGTTCAGAGACTGGACTCGAAAGTTTTGATAGCTGAACAAGTTACAAAGGTAATGAACTAGATGTGGTCTCAATCTTTACCAAGTTACAAAGGTAATGAACTAGATGTGGCCTCAATTGTTACCAAGTTACAAAGGTAATGAGCTCCAGATAGAGTTGGTCACACTCATGACTAATTACAAAGGTAATGAACTGGATCTAGTTACAACAATGAGAATTTACGAAGGTAATATGCCCCAGGTAGAGCTGGTCACTGTCATGACAAATTTCAAAGAAAGTGAATCGTGAACATGTTAATACATGGTTACACACCTGAACAAATTACGGAATAGTGATCAGTTAACATTTTTTTTCATATTTTATTTAAAACATGACATTACATGAAATAAAAATTAAAAACACATGAAATAACCCATAATAGTTATACTACCCTGCCGTCGTCAAGCAGAGCACACCACACTCACAACTACATGTGAGTACATACCTCCCCTTTTCCCATCCCATGATCTGTCCTAAGTCTTACATGTGGGTCACCAAACTTGTTGGAGCCACCCAACAGAATTACACACATATATAAACAAATCGGGTATCATGTACATCCCGACAGAGTGTACACAAAGACAGCAGACACAGCCTCCTCCATCCCACATTGATGATGTACATCCGACCACAGTTAACAAACATTGTAGGGAATTCATCCATTGCCCCAACAACAGACGTTGCTGTGGAATTTCTCACGTGGTCATGATAATTATGCGAAAAAATATGATTTTGGGTTTTGTTTACAGAAAAATAGTGTAAGTATCTGGCAACATTTTGGAGAAACCCTCATGGTAATACGATGTTTCTGAAGCAAATTATAGCCTCTTGAAACATGTCAAGTGACGACCCGCCAGGTAAATATATGGGTAAGTGCGAGGTGAATTTTTTATATATTTTTTGTTTGTTTTTTAATTTTCTGTCTATTTTTCTTTGTAATACACTAAATTTACTACTTAATATCATTACAATGTTGGAGGAGCTTATATCAGAGGTGGGAGGAGCTTATATCAGAGGTGGGAGGAGCTTATATCAGAGGATGGAGGGGCTTATATCAGAGGTGGGAGAAGCTTATAACAGAGGTGGGCCGAGCTTATATCAGAGGTGGGAGGAGCTTATATCAGAGGTGGGGGGACGATTCAGAGAGGGGAGGAGCTTATATAAAGAGATGGGAGGAGCTTATATCAGAGGTGGGAGGAGCTTAATATCAAGGGGGAGGAGCTTAGGGCAGAGGTGGAAAAAGCTTATATCAGAGGTGCGAGGAGCTTATATCAGAAGTGGGAGGAATTTATATCAGAGGTGGGCAGTGTTTATATCAAAGGTGGGAGGAGTTTATATCAAGGATGGGAGCTTATATCAGAGGGGGAGAGCTTATATCAGAGGTGGCAGAGCTTAATTAGAGGTGGGAGGGGCTTATTAAGAGGTGGGAGGACTTATGGCAGAGTGGAAAAAGTTTATATCAGAGGTGCGAGAGCTTATATCAGAGGTGGGAGGAGCTTATATCAGAGGTGGGAGGAACTTATATCAAGGTGGGAGAGCTTATATAAAGGGGTGGAGGAACTTATATCAAGGTGGGCAAGTTTATAATCAAGGGGGAAGGAACTTATATCAGAGGTTGGCGAGTTTAACAAGGGGGGAGCAGCTTATATCAGAGTGGGAGGAGTTTATATCAGAGGTGGGAGAAGCTTATATCAGAGGTGGGGGAGCTTTATAAATGAGTGGGGGGACTTATATCAGAGGGGGGAGGGAGCTTATAGCAGGGGTTTTGGCGAAGCTTCCCATGATGGTGCAACATCCATTGCCTAGACAACAGTCTGATCACCCCTCACAAGGTGTCTTATACTGACACTATTATTACTAATATCATTTTTTTCTGCTTATGTAATTTTTTCAGTAATGATAATATACATAATATAACTTGGCTAAATGCATAAGAAAGCCGACCAAAAAATAATATCTGATATTATACCCGGAGGTGGGGCTGATCTTTATGAAATGATTAGGGTCAGTTCCCCAATATAAGGGAATCATTTTCTATTTTACTTTGGTGCCACTACAGAAAACGGCATACTAAAATATGGGAAAAAATAAGAAATTGTTTAAAAAAATGCAAAAAAAAAAAAAAGCCAAATTAGCCTGATTTTCTTTTTCTTTTTTTTTAAATTTCTTGAGGTAACTAGCTAGTCAGTGCTTTTACCCCGAATATCTCGAAAGTAAGATTTGGGCTTATTCCTTAACAACGCACCATTATTATTGTTTGGGATGAAATTATTTTCACAGACAATATAAAAAAACAAAGTGTGTTTGAATTTCAAAATGGACACTTTTTTGGAATATCTTAAATACTTTTTATTTTGTGGGGGGGAGGGTAAAAGGCATATGGAAAATTTTATTGGGGTGATTACTTGTACATACCTCAACCATTACATGCATATGAGTAATCTCCTTGGAGACAATAACGATATTGTTTACCGTATCACCCGTGAGACTGTGAGAAAACTTAACCACCTCTGTCACTGCAGGTGCCCCTCGACCCTCACAATCTTTTCCATATCTATCCGAGACCATTTTAAATTGGGTAGCACCCTCAAGTACGGCGCTACTAATTAATTGTGGACTGCATAAATTATATTAGTTTAACTGAATGAAGGGGAGGGGTTGGTTACACATGGATATATCCAATCAAGGGAAAAACACTTGTACATAATCCCACCACTACCAGATATTCTCTGGTGGTCACTTGATGTGGCTGATCACCCATAACCTATCCAATTAAAAAAATACCTAACTGGCCATATCAGTCTGCTATAACTAGAAAGGTTACTTAACTGTGGGTGATTGATGCTCCTTATTTCCTCCATTCACCATCTCATTTCGATGTCCTGCTACACCGACACGTTCTTATTCCAGCCCGGACAGAAAATCCGTTGGTTTGTCCTGGTTTAAAAGTCATGATTCCATAAAACTTCGCTATCCTCGTGACGAGAACCACGCGTTCACTCGGACAGAGCGATTTATTTTTACTTCCCGCATTCTCTTAACTTAATGTTATTAAACACTGATTATATTACCATTCACAAGACGATTTAACGTCTCATAATTATTATACATATTAGAGGTCACTCCATTAAGATCTGAGACCGATGATGAGGATTAACTCACGGTAATTTCCCCTGGACACATTCCATGGCGGCGCACCCGTCACCCCAGGTCCACTATTATCCACTCATTTTACCACTTTATTACGGTGGTCACGTAAATCACGTTCCCTCACTCTTCACCAGGAACAGTTACGACACTTCCTGTTAGGAAGTGAGGCCTATAATTTAAACCTTTGGCCGCCCCTGGACGCCAATTTCCTTGATCCTATTTTCACAGCTTCCTCACTACATTCAAACACTAGCGCCTCCTCGTGCCCAGCTCGACCTATACCCCCGCACATCTGCGCAGGCCAGCGGGGAACCCCGTTGGTTCCATTCAAAAAACAAATACAATTTGACCCAAATCAACACATTAAACACTTATTAGGGACTATAGCTTCGGAAATTAAATAATTTCCACACTGCGGCCGGGCGGAAGTCGTTGTTAAACGACTTAAATAGCCCTCTCTGGATTGCGCTGCTGTTTTCCTAGTGGGTCTTACTACAATTACTTGGTCAGTGTCTTCAATATCACTCATGTCACTTTCCCTTAGATTTTCCACTGCACTGGATTGAACACCATTTTAATTCTAAGGAATTAATTTATTTTAAAGGTACGCAAACTTTCCTGGCCATGACACAACACCTTGACGTTTCTGACAACACCTTGTGCTTCTGGGTATAATGTAACTACCTTGCCCAGAGGCCACAATGTTCGATGTTGTTCATATCAATTAACACAATGTCACCTGGTTGAATGTCTGTCGGTTTTACCGCCTCTGGCACACCATAAAAGTGTTTTTACGTATGTAAGAAGATGTTCTTTACACCACACATCGGACCAATGAGTAATTACCTTATTTAACATCTTGAACTTATCAGTCAACACGGTAACGTTATTGTAATCCTCATCACTTCCCTCGGATTATCTCTATAGATAGGTGCAGCTTCTAACCTTCGTCCGCATATTAGGTGAGAGGGAGTCAGATCTCCGCGTCAGGAGTGTCGCTCATGTATGACAGAGGGCGATTGTTTACCAGATTCTCTGCCTCCACCAACACTGCACGGAATTTCTCCAAAATTTAAATTTTCTCGTGTGTAGCACCTTACGAAACATCTTTTCACTGTACCTATCATTCTTTCGTACAGTCCTCCATTTCGAAGGGCTCTGGGAGTAATAAATTTCCAGACAAAACCCTCGCCCGGGTCAACAAAGACTGTACATCATCACTCTTATTTAACTCCATCAAGTGTTGAGCACCCACAACAAAATTGGTGGCATATCTGAGATCATCAAAACTTGGGCAGGATCTCCTAGCTGCAAATACCGGGAACAGCTTTTATGAACTGTTCTGCAGACAAGTCCTGAGCCACTTCTAGATAACACCCTAGTAGCTGTACAAGTAAAATAAAACATACATACACCTTCAAGGAACACCATCCCGAAGTACCTGTTAAAACGATTGGCCCACTATAGTCCACTCCGGTCACATCAAATGGTTTTAAAACCCAAATGCCACGCGTTCCTTGGGCAATGGTGGAGGACCTGGTACATGTAGGTTTTTGGCATCCACCCGGTGACATATTTACACACGACTTGATAAACCTTTTACACTTTGCCGTCCTTGTGGAATCCAGAAGGTTCCCGAATACAGTTTAAGGTACCTGCACCCCCCCGTGCACACGTTATTATGGGCATTAAAGACAATCAAGGTTTTTCAGGTGATGAGTTTTGGGCAGCAAGATAGGTGCTTAGCAATTTCCCCCAATTCAGCATTGTGTAACCTGCCTCTGCACCTAATTACATCATCCTCTAAATACAGCTCCAGCTTTTCTATTATTGAGCCTTTCACAATTTTTCCGTCCATCATTAATTTAATCTCTCCCTGTAGGTTTCTTCTTGTACCCTCTGTAGCCAGTATTTCAGGGGGTGGGGAAAATTAATATGAGATATTCATCTTACTTATAAATTAAACACTAACCTTGTCACGCTAATCAGCTTGGGTAAGGAAGAATACCTATTCATGTCAATGGCTAAGGGGGGGACTACTGACTGGAGCGGTGCCACCGTAAATTCCCACAGGAGCAATATTGTCCTTTTGCACCGGCCAGTTAATTTTGCCACCAGCCAACTTGGCCCTTTAAAACCCCGATAAAGCTCTCACAAATTTTTCATAAGTCAAGCCTCGATCAAGAATCAGCCGGATTCTCGTCACCAGAATGTGATTAAAGGGTTTAAAATAAAGCTGACCCAAACTGTTATATTTTCTCCTGCATTTGAATTGATTTCAGCGACTCTGTTCTGTACAAAAACAATCTTACTGTTACCATTACGAATCCATTGTAAGGATACCTCCCTCACAACCAAATTACGGTGTCGCTGATATTTATCCTCGCAATTTATTTCTTATATAATTGGGGTAATTTGACACCTACATAATGGCCGTTAATTCCAGCTAAGGTAAGGTACATGATTTTATTGGAGCCACCCTACCTTAGACATAACAAGAGAAATGGCACTATTACATTGAAGGTAAGCGACTGCTCCATATGCTAATTCGAACCATCGCAAAAAATGTGGAGTAACATTTTTCTCCATCTTGACTGGCCACATTTCGTGGGAACTCCAACATTGGTAATTTTACATATTCACCCATTAGTTTTTTCCCCCCTTTCAACAAATTCCTCAGGGAGGGTTTCATACCAAGCACTCTTAAAATTCCATGCTTCTTGTATCAACAATTTTCCTCTTATGGTAAGTGGTGACACTAAGCCTAGTGGATCGAAGCATTTTGAAACTTCTGCAAGTAAGACTCTCTTTGGTTAATTTATTGGGCATGCTGAGTTATTAGACTTTAACGATAACAAGTCTCCTCTGTGTCCCAATCAGTCCCAGCACATTACTATATTTAGACACTTCAACTCCAGGGTTGTCCTTTTTTTATTTGAGCCCTTAAACTGGACGAATTACTGTTCCATTCCCCCAGGGGCAATTTGCACCTTTCATTATTTAATTAGCCCTTTCATATATGCTCATTATTTCCTCCCTTTAGTAGACGTCCCCCCCAGGAAATTGTCCACATAAAATTGTTTACCCATTACTCCACTCAGTGGAAACCCCCCGTACCTTAAGGTGTGCATTTATCGTTGCATGGATGTAGGAACGGACTGGAGGTAGCACCAAACAATTTCACTCCTGGGAAGCGAAAAGTCCCTTTAGGGGACTAAGTGATCACTAGGATTCTCGGGCCATAAGAACCTTTTTGCAATCCCGGTCAGCCTCCTGCAGACCCACTCTCAGGAAAAACTTTACTTATGTCCGCCGTAAAAGGCATAATTCTTAACCCTGAAGTTTAATAATATGTCTCCCAGTTTTTTTCCGTCAACGACGGACCTGTCATCAAACAGTCATTCAAACTAGTACATTTTTGTTACTCCTGGCACTACAATTAAACACAATCCTCCCGAGGAGTGGTCTTAGAATCCTTCTTCACTCCGTGATGGGGACAAATAGTGACCATAAAAACTGGGCTTGCTCGGGAGGTAAACCCCCTCTATAATTTATTATTTAACTGCTCATTAATTATATCATCGTAAAACATCAACAGTTCTGGGGTCTTGCTCAGTTCGTGGAGCTGGCCTTTAATTGTCCATACACCATCCGGGAATTAGTTGGTAGGTCTGGATGGTTCAGCTTCCATGGAAGTCTCACCCCCGTATTGTCCAGATTCAAATTTAAAAATCCTTCTGGTATTGTTTCTTGATAAAGGAATCACTGGGCTTTCTTCATTTACATTGACCCTATGCTGTCCAATTCCCATAATTTATACACAGGTTCAACTTCATCCTCTATTGAAGTAATTTATACTGGGTGATATTTCAAAGATAAGACACACCATAACTGTATTTATGGCTTCCTCCAGTCATTCATTATCAGTACGAGGAAGCCTGCCATACATCACGGACCTGTGGTCCCCTTTGAAGGGGGACTCCGCATTTCTTTGTCATAACCCTTTACAAGGTGGGATAATGGTCACTACCGCAGTTAAAACAATACCACCAAATCCGATAACATTCTTCTTTGCAAATATACAGGGCTAAAGCCACAACAAACAACAAAATACCTTTCATCCGGGACTGCTTGCAGAGGGAAAGGCAATGTTCGCGGCTTTCACTGAGACCCACATAAAGGATCACTTGGACAACGAAATATGGATCCCAGGTTTACAACCTATACAGAGTGACAGAGTGAACAGGGAAAAGGGGGGGGTTGGCCTGTAAATTGCAGAGTCACTTGTTTGCACAGAACGCTTAATGCCTCAAATAACGTATGGAAGTTTTTTGCAGTAAAGGTCGAGAACCAAAACCTAGTCATTGTGGTAGTCTACAAGCCCCGGATGCAACATCAAAGAAATTTCCAGAACAGCTGTTAAAAATTGCCCACTGTCGGAAAATCTTCCAGCTCCTGCACCCAACATCTTGCTCCTGGGGATTTCAACTTAGGCACCTAAAATGGAGGAATATAGCAAATATATTGTTGCAGAAAATAACACCAGGAGGCAGCTCTGATGAAAACTCACACTCACACGAGCTTTTAAACTCTGCAAAAAATTTCAATTTAAACCACAAATAATAGAGCCTACTAGACTGGAGAATACACTAGACCTCATCTTCACTAACAATGATGATCTGATAAGAAATTCACCATATCAAAAACAATATACTCAATCACAACATAATTGAGGTTCAGACATGTATGCGTGGACCCCAGACCCGACAAAATGAGACTAGTCACGAGGGAGCATTCACCAAATTCAACTTCAATAACAAAAAAACATAAAGGGGGACCAAGTAAACCAAAGTCCTAACCGATATAACGGAAGATAAAACTAAGCAACACAGACCCAAATTTATGCCTAGAACAGATTAACTGGGTGGCACTCGATGTATGCACAAGGCTTATTCCTCTAAAAAAAGGAGAGTAGATGTAAAATAGAAAGAGACAGGCCTCCCTTTACAGGCGACGGAAAAGAATAACAGAGGGGCTAAAAGAGGTCAATATATCTGAAATGCGCAGGGAGACACTGGTCAGAGAAAATAGAAAGCACGAACTTAAGCTAAAAGAACCCTTTTAGGAGTCAGGAATCGGGGGAAGAACTAAAAGCCATAAATGAAATCGAAAGAAACCCAAAGTATTTCTTCTTCTATGCCAAATCAAAATCGAGAACAACGTTCCAGTAATTGGCCCCACTTAAACAAGATGGGTCCTACACAGATGACAGCAAGGAAATGAGTGAGCTACTCAAGTCCCAATATGACTCAGTTTTTAGCAAGCCGCTAACCAGACTGAGAGTCGAAGATCAAAATGAATTTTATGAGAGAGCCACAAAATTTGATTAACACAAGCCTATCCGATGTTTTCCGACGCCAAATGACTTCCAACAGGCGATAAATGACATGCCCCTGCACTCTGCCCCAGGGGCCCGACTCATGGACCTGTGTTCATCAAGAACTGCAAGAAGCCCCTATCACAAGCCTTTTCCCTCCTATGGAGAGGAGCATGGACAACGGGGGGCGTCCCCCAGTTACTAAAAACAACAGACATAGCCCACCTCCACAAAGGGGGGAGTAAAGCAACAGCAAAGAACTACAGACCAATAGCACTAACATCCCATATCAAAAAATCTTTGAAAGGGTCCTAAAACAAGATCACCACCCCATCCCGAAACCCATCAGTTACACAACCCAGGGCAACATGGGTTTAGAACAGGTCGCTCCTGTCTGTCCCCCAACTACTGGATCACTACGACAAGGTCCTAAATGCACTAGAAGACAAAAAAAATGCAGATGTAATATATAATAGACTTTGCAAAAGCCTTCAACAAGTGTGACCATGGCGTAATAGCGCACAAAATGCGCGCTAAAAGGGAAAAACAGGAAAAGTCGGTCGATGAATCTATAATTTCCTCACTAACAGAACCAGAGAGTAGTCGCAACAGATAAAGTCCGAGGGACTACGGTGAAAAGCTCTGTTCCACAAGGCACAGTACTACTCCCATCTTGTTCCTCATTCTCATATCCGACATAGACAAGGATGTCACCACAGCACCGTGTCTTCCTTGCAGATGACACCCCAACTGCATGACAGTGTCTTCCATTGCAGACACTGCAAAGGGTCCAGGCGGACATCAACCAAATCTTTCAGTGGGGTGCAGAAAACAATATAAGTTCAACGATGAGAAATTTCCCAAATTACTCAATATGGTAAACAATTTAGGAAATTAAATCTTCATCAGAGTACAAAACAAATTCTGGCCCAAAATAGAGCGAAACACCAACATCAAGACCTGGGAGTGATTATGTCGGAGGATCTCCCCCTTCAAGGACCATAACATTGTATCAATCGCATCTGCTAGAAAAATGACAGGATGGATAATGAGAACCTTCAAAACAAGGAGGGGCCAAGCCATGAGACACTCTTCAGGTCACTTGTTCTATCTAGGCTGGGAAAATTGCTGCACTCTAACAGCACCTTTCAAGGCAGGTTTAATTGCCGACCTAGAAAATGTACAGAGAACTTCACGGGGCGCATAACGGAGATAAAACACCTCAATAACTGGGAGCGCTTGAGGTTTCTAAAACCCGTATTTCCCTGGAACGCAGGAGGGAGAGATACATGATTATATACACCTGGAAAATCCTAGAGGGACTAGTACCGAAATTGCACACGAAAATCACTCACTACGAAAGCAAAAGACTTGGCAGACGATGCACCATCCCCCCAATGAAAAGCAGGGGTGTCACTAGCACGTTAAGAGACCATACAATAAGTGTCAGGGGCCCGAGACTGTTCAACTGCCTCCCAGCACACATAAGGGGGATTACCAACAGACCCCTGGCAGTCTTCAAGCTGGCACTGGACAAGCACCTAAAGTCAGTTCCTGATCAGCCGGGCTGTGGCTCGTACGTTGGTTTGCGTGCAGCCAGCAGCAACAGCCTGGTTGATCAGGCACTGATCCACCAGGAGGCCTGGTCACAGACCGGGCCGCGGGGGCGTTGACCCCCGAAACTCTCTCCAGGTAAACTCCAGGTAAACCTATCAAAATATCTATTGGCCCCACAGAATCATTATTTACACCAGAAGGTACCAAATTTACCTTACTTGAAAGCCTTTCAGTAGCATTACCAAGCCCTATTGTAGATATTTTCTCTGGGAGCCTATCCACAATTACGGCAGTTTTCTCTCATTGCCCTGCCTGACAGTTACATAAACAGTGTCGTATGACTGGGCCTTCTTATTCGAGAGAAAGCCAGATAACTTGAGTATAGCAGGATCTCCCATTTGTACCTTCATCCCATTAAGGCAATTACGTTTTATGAAGGTATGTTGTGATCCCTGATCCAATAATGCTGTTACAGTTTTGGATTTACGCCGTTTATCATTAATCATCACATCCAACACAGGCAAAGCTACCTCAGCTAGGCCATCATTACCGATATTAGCTGCAATCTTTACGTTGGCTACTGTTGTGTCCGGGTTATTATCACTATCAGTACTATTGTTACCATCATTACGATTAGATCCGCCCTTACACATAGCTATGTGGTTTTTCTTCCCTTGTTACACTGATAACAATGGTGCAAGTTAGCACGGCAACCCCTTACATTATGTTTTCCCCTAGACACTTGATACATCTAGCAAGCTCTCCAATCTTTCCACTTTAATCTCCCATAAATTTATAGGCATTACAGTTCTTAAGAAATGATACCGTTGCAGAAGATACAATCTCTCCTTTCTTTGCCTGACCTCTTATAAACGGGGCTACCCTTATTGTGGTACTTCCTCCTCTTGCTTTGATGTGGAGAACCCTATTACTGGCCCCTGTCACTTGATATGTGCCTACGTAACCCGTTTAGTAGGTGACTTATGATTATTTAATTGTGATAAAGTTTCCTTTTTTTGGAACTTTACAGGTGCACTGGGGTCTGTAGACGGTATTCCTAGAGGTAATGGGTTGGCTGATCTGCAGTTGGACAATTACTCCTGCAGGCCCACCTTATTTCTTCCAACCCGAAGTAACCCTTGTGATATCTGTTAGATAGCCACTATACTGTCTTGTTGTTCATTTATTCGAAACAAGGGACTCAACAACCCTCTGCTCCCTCCAGATCATACTTAAATTTCCTCAAGGTCTTTAAAAGTGCTTTCTAATTTGATCCTAAATTGCTGAAGCCGTTGCAGTTGTGATCTGGAGTTTTCAAACTAGCCAAATTAGCTACTAGATCCAGCCTACTTTGCTCCAAGTTACCGTAAGTGACCTCAAACAAGTCAACTGCCTCACTGTAGGAGTCATCTACATTGGTAATGCTTGTATGAGAACATGCGCATCCCCCCTTACTTGTCCCTTTAAATAGCATAATTTGGTAAAAACTTGCAAGATCACTCCTATCATGTACGACTGCTTTAAAAGATAGACCAAAACCCTCCAAGTTTTCTCCCGGTTTAAACACAGCATGCATAATTCGGGGAGTTTTGGTAGGCACCTCTGATTTTCCTTTACTAGGTTAGTTTAGTTAGTTTAATATGTTTATTATGCACCCCAACCCATCCTGTGGGCGGTAGACAAAAGATTACAGAGGTACATAATGGGTCCAGGGACGGGGCCCTCAAAGTTTTGATAGCTGAGCAAGTTACAGAGGTAATGAATTCACAATTTACAAAGGTAATGAACTCACAATTTACAAAGGTAATGAACTCCAGGTAGGTCTAGTCAAAAATCATGACAAGTAAAAAGGGTATTTACAGATTACAGAGGTACACAATGGGTCCAGGGACCGGGCCCCAAATTTTTGATGGCTGAACTGGGTTGAATATCAAAATGGTATAACAATACCGACAGGTTGGTAGGTAAGACAACATGGGCAACAGTTAGGCAACTTTATTTCCGAAACGTTTCGCCTACACGTAGGCTTCTTCAGTCGAATACAGAAAGTTCCTGACTATGGAACTGAACTTCTCCAGGCCGAGGGACTGACAACCTCAAATTCTACGACTACAAGGGTGATGGACTGATTACAGCGTCTTCACATCTCTACTGTTCCTGCCTACTTTCTGTATTCGACTGAAGAAGCCTACTGTGTAGGCGAAACGTTTCGGAATAAAGTTGCCTAACTGTTGCCTGTGTCTTACCTACCCGGCTGAACTAGGTACAAGGTAATGAACTCACAAGTTACAAAGGTAATGAATACTGTAAGAATGGTTACTTGCGTTTATACATGGCTACAATCATGAACAAATTTTAGAGTAATGAACAATTCACACTTCCACACCCGGTCACAACTGTAGTGAGTTATTGGTGCAAATATTGATTGTTGAGTCACACACAACACACACACACACACACACACACACACACACACCCCACACACACACACACACACACACACACACACACACACACACACAAACTCATACACACACCGCACACACACTCATACACACACACACACACACACACACACTCATACAACACACACACACAACACACACACACAACAACATTGTTTACACCCTTTAAACCCTTTTCCAAAGCCTTAGTTTCGCAGGACACAATGTTGTCCTCCACTTCATAATATTGATCCAACAGCCGCTCCTTTTCAGCATCATCTGCACATTTCACCAGTAGATCTCTCTCACAAATCCTTATACCACAATTATGGACTCATATCTATTTTTTAAGGCATCAGGTGTAACTTTAATTCATCAGGGTTTACCGTTTTCTTGTCCCATTAACTCCATACACTTGTTGTAAAAATTTAGTAACCTGACCCTTCCAAGCTTGAAGTGACGCTTTCTTAGCTTGGCATCCATGGACTTGCCAGCCGCACTAACTTCCTCAGACCGAGCCATGGTTAGGGAATTAATAATCACCAATTATACAACTTAAGTAGACACCTTGTGAGAGTAATTCTTGAACTTTACTCTTGTATAAATCCTAGCCCCCAAGTGCTAGTAATTAATTGGCTAATTATCATCCACCACAGGACCGACTAAATTTGTGTACCCTATAACCCACTTTCTTCAATCAGTCACTTAATTATTAAGTAATTAATTAAATTAATTTTTCACTGATTGCACCTGTCGGGAAGGACCAGCGGGCAGATGGGGAAAAAATTTTATACCTGGAGTTTACCTGGAGAGAGTTCCGGGGGTCAACGCCCCCGCGGCCCGGTCTGGACCGGGCCCTCCGGGGATCAGAGCCTGATCAACCAGCTGTTCTGCTGGCTGCACGCAAACCAACGTACGGGGCCACACCCGGCTGATCCGGAACTGACTTTAGGTGCTTGTCCAGTGCCAGTTTGAAGACTGCCAGGGTCTGTTGGTAATCCCCTTAAGTGTGCTGGGGGGCAGTTGAACAGTCTCGGGCCCCTGACACTTATTGTATGGTCTCTTAACGTGCTATGACACCCCTGCTTTTCATTGGGGGGATGGTGCATCGCTGCCAATCTTTTGCTTTCGTAGTGAGTGATTTTCGTGTGCAAGTTCGGTACAAGTCCCTCTAGGATTTTCCAGTGTATATAATCATGTATCTCTCCCTCCTGCATTCCAGGAATACAGGTTTAGGAACCTCAAAGCGCTCCCAATAATTGAGGTGTTTTTAACTCCGTTATGCGCGCCGTGAAAGTTCTCTGTACATTTTTTAGGTCAGCAATTTCACCTGCCTTTAAAGGTGCTGTTAGTGTGCAGCAATATTCCAGCCTAGATAGAACAAGTGACCTGAAGAGGTCATCATGGGGTTGCCTCCCTAGTTTTGAAGGGGTTTTCATTATCCATCCTGTCATTTTTCTAGCAGATGCGATTGATACAATGTTATGGTCCTTGAAGTGAGATCCTCCGACATGTCACTCCCAGGGCTTTGACGTTGGTGTTTCGCTCTATTTTTTGGGCCCAAATTTGTTTTGTACTCTGATGAAGATTTAATTTCCTCATGTTTTTCCATATCTGAGTAATTGAAATTTCTCATCGTGAACTTCATATTTGTTTTCTGCAGCCCACTGAAAGATTTGGTTATTCCGCCTGGAGCTTTGGGAGTGTCTGCAATGGAAGACACTGTCCCTGCACATTCGGGTGTCATCTGCAAAGGAAACACGGTGCTGTGGCTGACATCCTTGTCTATGTCGGATAGAGGATGACGAACAAGATGGGAGCGAGTACTGTGCCTTGGGGGAACAGAGCTTTTCACCGTAGCTGCCTCGGACTTTACTCTGTTGACGACTACTCTCTGTGTTCTGTAAGTGAGGAAATTATAGATCCATCGACCGACTTTTCCTGTTATTCCTTTAGCACGCTTTTTTGTGCGCTATTACGCCATGGTCACACTTGTCGAAGGCTTCTGCAAAGTCTGTATATTTTACATCTGCATTCTTTTTGTTTTCTAGTGCATTTAGGACCTTGTCGTAGTGATCCAATATTTTGAGCAGACAGGAGCGACCTTTCTAAACCCGTGTTGCCCTGGGTTGTGTAACGAGGGGTTTCTAATGGGTGGTGATCTTGCTTCTTGGGACCCTTTCAAAGATTTTTATGAATGGGATGTTTAGTGCTATTGGTCTGTAGTTCTTTGCTGTTGCTTTACTGCCCCCCTTTGTGGAGTGGGGCTATTGTCTGTTGTTTTTAGTAACTGGGGGACGACCCCCGTGTCCGTGCCCCTCTCCATAGGATGGAAAAGGCTCGTGATGGGGGCTTCTTGCAGTTTCTTGATGAACACAGCGTTCCATAGCCCTGGCCCTGGGCAGAGTGCATAGGCATGTCATTTATCGCCTGTTCGAAGTCATTGGCGCAGGATAACATCGATAGGCTTGTGTTAATCAAATTTTGTGGCTCTCTCATAAAAAATTCATTTACTTCGACTCTCAGTCTGGTTAGGGGCTTGCTGAAAACTGATCATATTGGGACTTGAGTAGCTCACTCATTTCCTTGCTGTCATCTGTGTAGGCCCCATCTTCTTTAAGTAGGGGCCCAAAACTGGACGTTGTTCTCGATTTTGATTTGGCATAGGAGAAGAAATACTTTGGGTTTCTTTCGATTTAATTTATGGCTTTTAGTTCTTCCCGCGATTCCTGACTCCTAAAGGATTCTTTTAGCTTAAGTTCGATGCTTGCTATTTCTCTTACCAGTGTCTCCCTACGCATTTCAGATATATTGACCTCTTTTAGCCGCACTGTTGTTCTTTTCCGTCGCCTGTAAAGGGAGCGCCTGTCTCTTTCTGTTTACATCTACTCCTCCTTTTCCTTAGAGGAATAAGCCTTGTGCATACATCGAGTGCCACCGAGTTAATCTGTTCTAGGCATAAGTTGGGGTCTGTGTTGCTTAGTATATCTTCCCAGCTTTTATCGGTTAGGACTTGGTTTACTTGGTCCCACTTTATGTTTTTGTTATTGAAGTTAAATTTGGTGAATGCTCCCTCGTGACTAATCTCATTATGTCGGTCTGGGGCTCCGCGCATACATGACTGAACCTCAATTATGTTGTGATCTGAGTATATTGTTTTTGATATGGTGACATTTCTTATTAGATCATCATTGTTAGTGAAGATGAGGTCTAGTGTATTCTCCAGTCTAGTAGGCTCTATTATTTGCTGGTTTAAATTGAATTTTGTGCAGAGTTTTTAAAAGCTCGCGTGAGTGTGAATTTTCATCAGAGCTGCCTCCTGGTGTTATTACTGCAACAATATTATTTGCTATAATTCCCCCAATTTTAGGTGCCTTAAGTTGAAATCCCCCAGGAGCAAGATGTTGGGTGCAGGAGCTGGAAGGTTTTCCAGACAGTGGTCAATTTTAACAGCTGTTCCTGGAATTGCTGGGATGTTGCATCCGGAGGCTTGTAGACTACCACAATGACTAGGTTTTGGTTCTCGACCTTTACTGCTAAAACTTCCACTACATCATTTGAGGCATTTGGGCAGTTCTGTGCAAACAAGTGACTCTGCAATGTACAGGCCAACCCCCCCCCCCCCTTTTGCCTGTTCACTCTGTCACATCTGTATAGGTTGTAACCTGGGATCCATATTTCGTTGTCCAAGTGATCCTTTATGTGGGTCTCAGTGAAAGCCGCGAACATTGCCTTTGCCTCTGCAAGCAGTCCATGGATGAAAGGTATTTTGTTGTTTGTTGCTGCTTTAGACCCTGTGTATTTGCAAAGAAGAATGTTATTCGGACTGTGGTATTGTTGGTACTGGGGGGGGGGGTTTTTTTCCGGGATTAGTATCTGTATCTGTTGGTTTGGAGTGGAGGCCATCGACTGTGGTTCCACTCCAGGAATGACTGGATTTGGTGTACGATTTTCTGCCATTTCCTGCCAGTTTTTTTTCCTTCCTGGCACTAAAAAGCCTCTCCCTCTTGAGTGGCTGTGGCTACCCAGGTTTTTCCCATGCCTGGATGTTTTGTATCTTTTTGTCCCCTTTAGATGGTATGCTGCAATTTAAGTTATAGCACGTCTTTCCTGTACTGAAGAGGTACACAGTTCAGGGTGAAAAACTTACAGGAAGGGAGTTTGCATTTTCCTGTTGTCATATGGGCATGGCATTTTCTAGGGTGGTCATAGTTGCACGTCCCATCTGTTTTTCCAGATTTCCCATGCCAGCAGATACGAGTGCATAGTATGTGCACAGGCTTGGTTTCGTTTGCCTTGGGTTTCTGTGACTGTATTCCCTGTTGGTGCATGTTTCCCTGTCTTACTTCTATCCTCCCTAGCACCAACAATGGAGCTCCCACCAGTTGTTTTTGGTAATATATCCTCACTATTGCTAGTGGAGTCCTCTTGTTTGCTATTTCCTGCGGTATTTCTAGTTTGCAATATTGGTTTTATCTTATCTTTGACTACACTTGTTTCCCTACTATGGCTCCTGTCCCCTATGAGGTCATTTATATGTATTCCTTCCTGCATATAATTCCCGACTACCTGGACAAAATCTCCAGCTTCACCATTACTGTCTCCCAGGACAGCATCTCCAGCTTCCCCATTACTGTCTCCCAGGACAGCATCTCCAGCTTCACCATTACTGTCTCCCAGGACAGCACCTCCAGCTTCACCATTACTGTCTCCCAGGACAGCTCTCCAGCTTCCCCATATACTGTCTCCCAGGACAGCATCTCCAGCTTCACCATTACTGTCTCCCAGGACAGCACTATCAGCCTCCCATTTACTGACTACCAGGACATCATCTCCAGCCTTACAGTTTCTGACTACATGGCCAGTATCAAGGGCAGTACCATTCAGCCCAGACTTTTTATGTTCCCATCTGTTGTAGAAAGCTTCCAGGTTTTCTATGAAAGCAGCTTTGATGTTGACCTCTTTTAATACCCTTGTGATTTTAGTCCACAGATTTATCTCATTTGGGCATACCCAAAAACACTTCCCTGTTTTAATACTGCTTGTAGCTAGTTCTTGGATATCTGCACAAGGGGCGTGACACCAATTTCCACAGAAATGACAATTTATGCATGTGGAGGCCCGTTTGTTTGACTGACCACAGACTACACACAGCTTCATAATGATTTGAATGGTTGATTTACTGCAATTCTACTAGCAACCTCTTGAATATTCTATTAGTAACCTGCTAGGTAGTGCACAACGAAACCGTTTGAAACCAGTCCAGGGTTCGGACCAGTCAAGGGTTCGGACCAGTCAAGGGTTCGGACCAGTCAAGGGTTCGACCAGTCAAGGGTTCGGACCAGTCTATCTGATCTGATCAGTGGGTCACTTATTTAAACCATACTGGTCGGTGATTTGAGCTAACACATGAATGATCTACTGGAAATTATCTACCCGAGTAATATGTGATTTGATTGATACAAAAGTATAACTTGCGTGTTGAAGAGCTGGTGACTGCTGGCACTCCTACAATGACGAACGGTCGACCTCCACCCTTGTTTATCAATCGCTGTATCTAGCTTCTCTATTTTTTTTTTTCCGTCTCCACCACAATAAATGCTATATTATCACTATAGTTGACTGGTGCAAATTTTGGAGGAAGGACGCTTTTTCTGTAGTAATAATTGCTTCTCGTTGTGTATATTGCGACCGCTGGTAACTGCAGGTTATATGAAATTCACAGCATATGTCTGGTATTTCAAGAAAAAGGAAACTAATGAAAGTCACTCCACTCCACTAAGTCCATTATAATACTGGTTAGTTGCTACTACAACACTGTATTCTGCTATTCACTGGTATCACTAGATTATATGCGAGTACACTAGCAAGCCAGGAAGATTATTAAAAACAGCTGACCTGTGGTAAGTTTCTGGCTACTTCTGGCACCTGCCTCTATAGGCTTATCACTTCATTTACAAATTCACCTGTTTTCAAATGACACTTTAGCCTTTATCATCAATATACTAGGGACCACTGTAGTATACACTATACACTATGTATACTCAATGTTTTCAGGGAGACTTTCTTTCCTCTGACACGAAGTTCAATTATTATCATTTTTTTCACACGGGACACAGGCCTATGATTCCCCTCTGGCAGTAAACTCTGCTAGGTAGTACACACTAATTCTCCTTTTTTGACTCAGTATATAATGTTTTCCGCCCAAGATTGGTTCCAGGCGCTAGAGGGATGTATCGTATAGGATTGATGACACAAATTAAAGTTCTAGCACGTAAGAGCCACCGTGAAACACCAGAAAGCCCGGAGCACAACGAGGCACGCTGACACTGGCACACACGCAAATATAAACCGTACCTCAACATTACATACATACGAATAATCTCTTTGGAAGACAACAACTACATTGTTTACCGTAGTCACCCGTGTAGACATGTGAGAAAACTTAACCACCTCTGGTCACTGCAGGTGGCCCCTCGACCCTCACAATCTTATCCGTATCTATCTGAGACCAGTATAAATTGGGTAGCACCCACAAGTACGGCGCTACTAATTAATTGTGGACTGTATAGATTATATTAGTTTAACAGAATGAAGGGGGGGGGTAGGTTACACATGGATATATCCATCAAGGAAAAACACTTGTACATAATCTCACCACTTAAACCAGATATTCTCTGGTGGTCACTTGATGTAGCTGGATCACCCATAAACCCATCCAATTACAACATACCTAACTGGCCAGTATCAGTCTGCTATAACTAAAAAGGGGTTACTTAACTGTGGGTGTTTTGATGCTCCTTATTTCCTCCATTCACCATCTCTTTTCGATGACCCTTTTACACCGACACGGTTCTTATTCCAGCAGGATGAGGTATCGTTGGTTTGTCCAGTTTAGAAGTCGTGACTCCATAAAAACTTCACTATCCTCGTGACGGAACAACGGGGTAAACATGTGCACACACACTCGGGGAATGGCAGTTCATATCGCTTCAATGATTCTTTAACTTAATGTTATTATCACTGATTACATTACAATTCACAAGACGATTTAAGGGTCTCATAATTTTATACACATTAGGGGTTTCACTCCATTAAGATCTGAGACTGATGAGTGAGGATTAACTCACGGGTAATTTTTTCCCTGGACACATTCCATGGCGGCGCACCCATCCCCCCAGTCCTACTATTATCCACTCATTTTACCACTTTATTATGGTGGACATGTAAATCACGTTCCACCACTCTTCACCAGGAACAGTTACGACACTTCGCATTAGGAAGTGAGGCCTATATTAATCCTTAGGCAGCCGTGAATGCCAATTTCCTGTTCCCATGTTTTCACAAGCCTCCTCACTAATTAAAAACACTGCCGCCACCCTGCCCTGAGTCGACCTGTCCCCCCCCCCCACACACATCCGTGCAGGCGCAGGGCGAACCCGGTTGGTTCTATTCAAAATAAAAATACATTTTGACCCAAATCAACACATTAAACACTTATTAGGCACTATAGCTTCGGAAAATAAATAATTTCCACAGTTCCAATATCGCTGGTTCCAATATTACTGGTTCCAATATTACTGGTTCCAACATTACTGGTTCCAATATTACTGGTTCCAATATTACTGGTTCCAATATTACTTGTTCCAATATTACTGGTTCCTATATTACTTGTTCCAATATTGCTGGTTCCAATATTACTTGTTCCAATATTACTGGTTCCAATATTACTTGTTCCAATATTACTGGTTCCAATATTACTGGTTCCAATATTACTGGTTCCAATATTACTGGTTCCAATATTACTGGTTCCAATATTACTGGTTCCAATATTACTGGTTCCAATATTAAGGGTTTCCCAATATTACTTGTTCCAATATTACGGGTTCCTATATTACTTTTTCCCCAATATTGCTGGTTCCAATATTACTTGTTCCAATATTACTGGTTCCAATATTACTTGTTCCAATATTACTGGTTCCAATATTACTGGTTCCAATATTACTGGTTCCAATATTACTGGTTCCAATATTACTGGTTCCAATATTACTGGTTCCAATATTACTGGTTCCAATATTACTGGTTCCAATATTACTGGTTCCAGTATTATTGGTTCGAAAATTACTGGTTCCTATATTACTGGTTAAAATATTACTGGCTCCAATATTACTGGTTCCAATATTTCTGGTTGCAATATTACTGGTTCCAGTATTACTGGTTCCAATATTACTGGTTCCAACATTACTGGTTCCAATATTACTGGTTCTTATATTACTGGTTCCAATGTTACTGGTTCCAATATTACTGGTTCCAATATTACTGTTTCAAATATTACTGATTCCTATATTACTGGTTCCAATATTACAGGTTCCAGTATTACTGGTTCCAATATTACTGGTTCCAATGTTACTGGTTAATATATTACTGGTTCCAATATTACTAGTTCCAATACCACTGGTTCCAATATTACTGGTTCTTATAATACTGGTTCAAATATTATTGGTTACAATATTACTGGTTCCAATATTACTGGCTCCAATATTACTGGTTCCTATATTACTGGTTCCAATATTATTGGTTCCAATATTACTGGTTCTAATATTACTGGTTCCTGTATTACTGATTCCAGTATTACTGGTTCTATTATTACTGGTTCCAATATTATTGGTTCCAATATTACTGGTTCCAATATTACTGGTTCCTATATTACTGGTTCCAATATTACTGGTTCCAACATTACTGGTTCCAATATTACTGGTTCCAATATTACTGGTTCCAATATTACTGGTTCCTATATTACTGGTTCATATATTACTGGTTCCAATATTACTGGTTCCAATATTACTGGTTACAATATTACTGGATCCAATATTACGGGTTTCCCAATATTACTGGTTCCTATATTAATGGTTCCAATTTTACTGGTCCAATATTACTGGTTCCAATTTTAAATGGTTCCTATATTACGGGTTCAAATATTACGGTTTCAATTTTAAACCGGTTCCAATATTACTGGTTCCAATATTAACTGGTTCCTATATTACAGGTTCCAATATTATGGTTCCAATATACTGGTTCCAATATTACTGGTTTCTATATTACTGGTTCCAGTTTTTACTGGTTCCAATGTTACTGGTTCCAATATTACGGGTTTTCAAATATTACTGGTTCCAATGTTATTCTTTCCAATATTACTGGTTCCAATATTCCCTGGTTCCAATATTACTGGTTCCAATATTACTGTTTCCCAATATTACTGGTTCCAATATTACTGGTTCCTATTTTACTTTTCCCAATATTATGGTTCAAATATTACTGGTTCCAATATTACTGGTTCCAATATTACTGGTTCCAATATTGCTGGTTTCAATATTACTGGTTGCAATATTACTGGTTCCTATATAACTGGTTCCAATATTACTGGTTCCAATATTACTGGTTCCAATATTACTGGTTCAAATATTACTGGTTCCTATGTTACTGGTTCCTGTATTACTGGTTCCAATGTTACTGATTCCAATATTACTGATTCCAATATTACTGGTTCCTATATTACTGGGTCCAGTATCACTGGTTCCAATATTACTAGTTCCAATATTACTGGTTCCTATTACCTGGAGTTTACCTGGAGAGAGTTTCGGGGGTCAACGCCCCCGCGGCCCGGTCTGTGACCAGGCCTCCTGGTGGATCAGCGCCTGATCAACCAGGCTGTTGCTGCTGGCTGCACGCAAACCAACGTACGAGCCACAGCCCGGCTGATCAGGAACTGACTTTAGGTGCTTGTCCAGTGCCAGCTTGAAGACTGCCAGGGGTCTGTTGGTAATCCCCCTTATGTGTGCTGGGAGGCAGTTGAACAGTCTCGGGCCCCTGACACTTATTGTATGGTCTCTTAACGTGCTAGTGACACCCCTGCTTTTCATTGGGGGGATGGTGCATCGTCTGCCAAGTCTTTTTCTTTCGTAGTGAGTGATTTTCGTGTGCAAGTTCGGTACTAGTCCTATATTACTGGTTCCAATATTACTGGTTCCAATATTACTGGTTCCAATATTACTGGTTCCAATATTACTGGTTCCAATATTACTGGTTCCAATATTACTGGTTCCAATATTACTGGTTCCAATATTTCTGGTTTTCCCAATATTTCTGGTTCCAATATTATCGGTTCTCCAATATTACTGGATCCAATATATTGGTTCCTATATTAGTGGGTCCAAAATTTACTGGTTCCAATATTACTGGTTCCCAAAATTAAATGGTTTCCAAAGTTACTGGGTTCCTATATTACTGGTTCAAATTATTACTGGTTCCAATATTACTGGTTCCAATATTACTGGTTCCAATATTTCTGGTTCCTATATTACTGGTTCCAATGTTACTGGTTCCAATGTTACTGGTTCCAATATTACTTGTTCCAATATTACTGGTTCCTATATTACTGGTTCCAGTATTACTGGTTCCAATATTACTGGTTCCAATATTACTGGTTCCTATATTACTGGTTCCAATATTACTGGTTCCGATATTACTGGTTCCAATATTGTGGTTCCCAATATTTCTGGTTCCAATAATTACTGGTTCCAAAAATTACTTTGGGTTTCCCAAAATTACAGGTTGCAATATTACTGGTTCCAATATTTCTGGTTCCAGTATTACTGGTTCCAATATTACTGGTTCCTATATTAGTCGTTCCAATATTACTGGTTCCAATATTACTGGTTCCAATATTACTGGTTCCAATAGTACTGGTTCCTGTATTACTTGTTCAAATATTACTGGTTCCAATATTACTGGTTCCAATATTACTGGTTCCAATATATAGACAGCCTGTACTGTCTGCACAGACAGCCCATGCTGTCTGCCAGCTTAGTTCATATTTCGCACCACTCAGGTGCTGGCCTCTGTAGCCAGGCCTCCCGGTGGGCACGCCAGCCTGCCCAGACTTGCCTCACCCTCACTCACACAGCGGCCTAGCAGCAAGACACAAGGCCTCCCAGCTCTCTCTCATGGGATGGCCCTGCTCGGGCCATGGGCACAAACACACAAGCCTGTGTAACCCACCTACGACATAACAATAAAGTAAGAAGCCTCCGAAGACGTATCATTAATCACCCGCTACCAGAATACCAAACAAACCCGTTATAAAGGTACCAGTGGTGGTCGCGGCAGTTGTGTTTGCCCTGATAGAGGAAGGAAGAGGGATGAAGTCATCTTCACTTCATCATCCCATGCAAGAAGCATCCGTCTCTCAACGAGTTATCCTGATGTCGTGTCTGCACTTTCAGCATCCCGACACAGGTACAAGCAGGATCCAGCCAAATTTTACCAAATTTCTTCGAGAATTGTAAGTGGCATCACAGTGACCCACGCTACAGTGTCCCACGCTGTTTCTCAAGTCACGTTTTTCAGCGTCACTTGTATGTTGCTGTTGTTGTTGTTCAGCTCGCACAGCCGTTTCAGCAAGCCAGAGGTGAGTTTTGTGGTGATTTCTGCGTCCAGTGTGAGTTCCCTATGTATTTGTGGTGGGGGAGGAGAGGAGAGGAAGTGGCTGTTCCTCACCTTGCCCATGCTTGCCCTACTCACGCTCACCCGTCTACCATACACACTCAAACCCCTGCCCACTTCCTCTGCTGTGTTTTCTGCTGTTTTCCATGTGAATTCATTGCCAGAGCTGTGTATCCGAGTGCCCGAGGCCACTCGAAGCTACTGACCAGCATGCCACGTAGATCATGAAAACCCCGTGGATCACAACGCCACGTGGGTGGGGCGATGACACGTAGACCTACGAGCTACGTGAGTTACCAGATGTCCCAAAGGGCCCCATGCTGTGGTCTGCTGCCCGCATCACATTGACGTCACCCACGATGCTGCCCGACTTCATGACGTCACAATGTCTGCCGATGTCACCTCGAGATGTCTGCTGACGTCACCTCGAGATGTCTGCTGAGTCACCATCGAGGGTGTCTGCTGACGTCACCTCGAGATGTCTGCTGACGTCACTCGAGATGTCTGCTGACGTCACTCGAGATGTCTGCTGACACAGTGCTGCTGTCATCACGCCTGAACATCACATGATGTTTACATCGAGTGTTTCTAGTAATTATTTTAGTATTGTCGAGAAGATTGAGAGAAAATATATGTCGTGTGTTAATTATTCCTCTCAATCAAATGTTCTCACATGTTAGTGTACCGCGGGTGTGTAAAGTTTCCCTGTGACCATGAGGTCTGAGCAACCCGAGTTAGCACCACAGTGTTAAGTCACCCGTGTGACCAGTACGTTTGACAGCTGATGCAAGACACTCTGAGTGACCGAGCCCTCTTGTACAGAAAGCTTTTATGCTCGTTGCCGTGATGTTCTGCAGAATCGTACCTGCTACGATTCCCAACGAGATTCGTTTCACTTCACCTCCAGACCGTCAGAGTGCAGTTTTTTATGTAGAGAAACAAGTCTGGGGACGCTTAGACTAATCTCTGCTATAACTTTCCCAAATTTCCGAATGATACTCACCAAGCCGCAGTTAGCCCTGTCGCAGGCGCTGTTTTCAGCCTCGTGTCCCCAAGCTTCAGTGAGCAGCCTGCACAAAGAAATGTCACTTTGGGCTGCAAGCTCTCTCATGCAGTCTGGTGCATGATGTTACGGGCTCCCAGATGTTTCGCCCAGTCGTCTCTGCTTTCGACTCGCTCCACAACTCGCTCCCACGCTCGCCGGCAGCGACAGCCCAGTGACAGTACCAGTCGAGAAGTGTCCTCCTGAGTCGCTTGCCAGAAGTCCTGCCCAGTTTGCCGAGTTTTGTCGACACCTCACTCGAGGGCCACCACATGTCGAGCCCCAGTTGAGTGAAACCCCAGCGACTCTTACGATGTCTGCTTCACCGTTCCAGAGGAGACCTTACCCTGTTACGTCACAGCTCAGCTGCAGCGATGTCTCCCGTGTTGCAGTATCTGTCCAGACGCAGGAAGGCATGCAATGACGCCCATCGATGCTCATGCCTATGACCACGATGTTTAGCAACACCCCACATGTTTTTTCTTCCCTCCTGTTAGGAAGTTTTTTTTTCCATGTCCATATGTATATATATGTTTTTATTTTGTGTTCTGTGCCCTGTTCCTAGGAGAGACCGAGTTTCTTTTACCATCAGTATTGTCGCGTCGGGACGACGCGCGGTAGGTGGCCGAGCATATGTAGACAGCCTGTACTGTCTGCACAGACAGCCCATGCTGTCTGCCAGCTTAGTTCATATTTCGCGCCACTCAGGTGCTGGCCTCTGTAGCCAGGCCTCCCGGTGGGCACGCCAGCCTGCCCAGACTTGCCTCACCCTCACTCACACAGCGGCCTAGCAGCAAGACACAAGTACTCCTAGCTCTCTCTCGTGGGATGGCCCTGCCCGGGCCATGGGCTCAAACAACACACAAGCCTGTGTACCCACCTACGACTTAACAATAAAGTAAGAAGCCTCCGAAGACGTATCATTAACAACCCGCTACCAGAATACCAAACAAACCCATTATAAATATTGCTGGTTCCAATATTACTGGTTCCAATATTACTGGTTCCAGTATTACTGGTTCCAATATTACTGGTTTCAATATTACTGGTTCCAATATTACTAGTTCCAATATTACTGGTCCCAATATTACTGGTTCCAATATTACTGGTTCCAATATTACTGGTTCCAATATTGCTTGTTCCTATATTACTGGTTCCCCAAAATTTTCTGGTTCCAATATTACTGGTTCCAATATTGCTGGTTCCAATATTACTGGTTCCAATATTACTGGTTCCAATATTACTGGTTCCAATATTACAGGTTTTCCCAAAATTATGGTTAACAATATTGCTGGTTCCAATATTACTGGTTCCAATATTACTGGTTCCAATATTACTGGTTCCAATATTACTGGTTCCAATATTACTTGTTCAATTCAATTCAATTCAATTCAAATTCAAAGTTTATTCTCTATAAGGATTACAATGCTGAGTTTACAGAAATTTGGTTATTGTTTGGTTTACATGTAGTAAAATTGTGATTACAGAGTGTACCACTAGAACGCTTAGCATGGCTAGGCATTTCGGGCATACTTAGTTTTATTCTTAATTGTAAAATATTACAAATTATGAGGTAAGTTGGTATTATGGCTAAGTGACTAAATACTAGTTTATGAGTTTAGCAATGTGAATGCTTTTGTTTTGGCACAGTATATAGTTTCAGTATTGGAGTATCACAGGATTCATTATTTTAAGACTGAGATTAATATTTCTGTTTATGGTCAAATGAGTGAGCGAGTGTAAGTGTGAACCACAAGGTGGTATTCGTTGTAGTTAGTTGACGGGGTGTATCAGGGAGATAAGATGTTTTCTAATGGTAGTTTTGAAGGTGATGAATGTGTCTGCAGTTCTAGAGTTCTCAGGTAGGGTATTCCAGATTTTAGGGCCTTTGACATACATTGAATTTTTGTAAAGGTTTAGTCGGACACGGGGAATGTCGTAGAGATGTTTGTGTCTGGTGTTATGCCTGTGGGTTCTGTCACAACTATCAAGAAAGCGTTTTAGGTCAAGGTTGATATTAGAGTTTAAGGCCCTGTAGATATAGATTGCACAGTAGTAAGTGTGGATGTACTGAATTGGGAGTAAGTTTAGATCTTTGAAGAGTTTACCTGGAGTTTACCTGGAGAGAGTTTCGGGGGTCAACTCCCCCGCGGCCCGGTCTGTGACCAGGCCTCCTGGTGGATCAGCGCCTGATCAACCAGGCTGTTGCTGCTGGCTGCACGCAAACCAATGTACGAGCCACAGCCCGGCTGATCAGGAACTGACTTTAGGTGCTTGTCCAGTGCCAGCTTGAAGACTGCCAGGGGTCTGTTGGTAATCCCCCTTATGTGTGCTGGGAGGCAGTTGAACAGTCTCGGGCCCCTGACACTTATTGTATGGTCTCTTAACGTGCTAGTGACACCCCTGCTTTTCATTGGGGGGATGGTGCATCGTCTGCCAAGTCTTTTGCTTTCCTAGTGAGTGGGGGGGTGTGCTGCCAGGGATGGGATTTAGTGATTATTCTTACTGCAGCTTTTTGTTGGGTTATTATTGGCTTTAGGTGTGTTGCTGCAGTTGATTCCCAAGCACAAATATTATTATTATTATTATAATCAAGGGGGAAGCGCTAAACCCGGAGGATTATACAGCGCCTGGGGGGGGATGTGGAAGGCATTCAGGCTTAATTTGGGGAACTGGAGCACAGATCCAATTCCCTAAATCAAGAGCCCCTCACCAACATCAAGGAACCTTCCTTGAGGGGCAAGCACAAATAGCATAGGTGAGGTATGGATAAATAAGTGAGTGGTATAGTGTGAGAAGGGCATTTTGCGGCACGTAGTATCGTATCTTGGAGAGGATCCCAACCGTTTTGGATACTTTTTTGGCTATATGCTGGATATGGGTGCTGAAATTCAGGTTGTTGTCAAGGTATAAGCTAGGAATTTTCCCCTATTATTCTGGTAATTAGAGTGTTGTCAATCTTAATGTTAATTTGTGCATCTCCTGCTCTGCTACCAAACATAATATAGTAAGTTTTGTCAGTGTTAAGCGTAAGTTTATTGGCTGTCATCCAAGTCGATATTTTAATCAGCTCCTCATTCCCAATGGTGTTGAGGGTGGCAAGATTAGGGTGAGAGATGACATAAGTCGTGTCATCAGCAAAGAGAATGGGTTTCAGGTGTTGGGATACGTTTGGAAGGTCATTGATGTATATGAGGAAGAGCAGGGGACCAAGGACACTTCCCTGCGGAACTCCAGTATCAAGTGGCCGTGTTGCTGATGCTGTGTCTTTAATGGTGACGTACTGATACCTATTAGTAATGTAAGATTTGAAATAAGCAAGCGCATGGCCTCTTATACCGTAGTGGTTAAGTTTGTGGAGTATGATTTGGTGGTTTACTGTGTCAAAAGCTTTTCTTAGGTCAATAAAAATTCCTAGTGGATATTCCTTATTTTCCAATGCTGTGTGTAAAGCAGATCTAGCATTTTTTATGATTGCATCATTAGTGCTTTTATTTTTCCTGAATCCAAACTGGCAGGGGTTGAGTATGTTTTGAGCCGTTATAAATGAATACAGTCTCTTGTACACGAGTTTCTCAAAGACTTTGGATAGCAATGGTAAGTTTAGATATTGGCCTATAGTTGTTTAAGTCTGTAGGGTCACCACCTTTATGTATTGGTGTAACCCTTGCCATCTTGAGTAGTTTCGGGAAGGTGCTAGTCTCTATTGACTTGTTTAAAAAAAATGAAATAGCAGCGAAAGGGCATGGGCCCC
>NC_069471.1:3026116-3054004 GCF_026875155.1 Cherax quadricarinatus
CCTTTCCCTTCCCCTCCCCCTTTCCCCCTAACCCTTGGGGCTTAAGCCTGTTATAATAAAAAAAAATTTACCTTGATTTTTTAACATTAAAAAACCCTTTTTCAAAACTCAAATATTTCACATTCCCTAAACCCTCCCACTCCACCTTTTGCAGACATCCCCCATCACCCCCCCCTCGAAGCCCCCTTTTCCCCCCCCTCCCCAAAATATACCCTGCTTCACATAAGTGCCTCACCCAACCAATGCCATCAGCCCCAAATCCCCCAAATTCTTAACAGTCATTACCACATCTTCCCCCACACGCCCCCCATAACCCCACCATCCCCAACTCTTTTTTGTAATTCCTAATATCCTGACTTCGAAGGGAAAATTTCCCCACTCCCCACCCCTTTTACTAAAAATTTGTATTTATCCCAAAACCTTTTTGATGAAAGGTTACGTCCCCGGGGCCCAAAACCCTAAGAAACTCAAAGCTCTGCCCAAAACCCTTTTCAAATTAACCCCCTGCTTCCTGTGCATCTGCCAAATACAAAACCCCAAAACTTTAGCCTTTCTACAGTTATCCGCCAAACTTCTTCCCCCAAGGGTCCGCCTCCCCAAGGCCAACCCCACAACCGTGATTTCTGCTTATTAACTCCACCCCAGTAGCTTTCCCAAAACCAAGTACCCTTTCCCCCTTTACTTAAAAACTTTTATCTCATTTAATAAAACAGTGATCATCTACATAACCCACAATATTCCCACAAAAGTCTCCACCTCCCCCCTTTCCCTTTCCCTTTCCCCCCACAAACCCAAAAATAGAAAGGATTTGCATACGCAAACAGTATTTGGAGACAAACACCCCTGCCCAAACCCCCCCCATGCTTATAGGAAAACCCCAAACCTAAATTTACCTGACTCTCATCGAGCAACAGCATACAAAGCCCACCCACCACAACCCTCCCCCAAAACCCATCTCACCCTACCTCAACAAAAAATCCCTATCCACGTAATCATAGCTCTCTCCCAACCAGACCCAGAAAACCGCCCTTACAAATACCCTCAAGGAAATCCCCAACCCCATCCACCCGCATACCCTCCCCGGGAATTCCCAAACTCTCCCCCCATTATCCCCCCGACCCCATTTACCTTCTTCAGTCCTTTTCCTAAGATTTTTGCAAAAAACCCTTTAATCTGCGCACATCAGAGAATTCTCACAAGCACTCAAAACTCTCCCCCCCCCCCTCTGTTTTGGGCCCAAAACTATGAACCCCAACTTTTTTATTTGCCAAACTTCCCCATTACAATGTTCAATCCCCAAACAAAGCACTCCCTAATACCCCCCAATGTTTCTATAAAAACTTTGGGTATACCACTACCCCCGGTTTTTTCCCCGGGTACTCATCCCTAAAACTGCCTCTTCCACCCAGCCTCATTTATAACCCCCTCCAACCCACTCTTCCTGCCACTTAAAACCTATGGGAACCCCCCCCCCAAAAATTTTTCTCAGGAACCCCCCCCCCCTCCTACTCCATTTTTTACATAAACCAACTATCAGCATAGAACTCATACTTTCTGGTTTTGGATAGAACCCAAAACCCCTGGGGACCCTCCCCCCCCAGGGTTGCCCAATTGAGTTTAGGTTACCTCGACGGTCTCGAAATTTTGTAAAACAAACCCGGGGCTTATCACCCCCCAAACATCCTCTAACCCCGCCTTAACCCTGATTGCATCAAACCTATCATTTTTGGGAATTCACTAATTTTACTCCGAAGACTATCCAGTCAACCCCCCTACCACCTCCCCCCCATAACATCTGCAACTGTCTCTCCAGAAATTTTTTCAACCCAAAACGCCCCCCGCCTCTTCCGTCCCCTAACCTAAAAAAATTCACTATCTTAGGCTTGGGCCCATTTCCCACCAATCTAACAGATCTATCTCCCTATCCTAGCCTCCCAAAAAGCAACCCTAATCACAGAAAAAAGGCCCCCCCCCCCTTCGCCCTTTAAAAAGCCTTACTTTAATTTTCCCTACCCAAATAAATACCATACTCCCTCCCCACATCAATCGCAATTACCGCCCTGGACAAAAACCCACATCGAACGCTCTCACCCTCACCACATCATACCCTCTTCAAGATTTTGTCCAATCGGGCCTCAAACCCCAGGACGAACGTATCTCCCCTAGGGATTCCCCCCCCCCACAACACAACAGCCCCAATATCCCCCAATACATCCCCAAAAACTCAACCACAAACCCCCCCCCTCCGGTTCGACATCACCCCTCCCTATCACACAATTCCAATCACCTCCTTTTACTGTTTTAGCAGGTAAACCTCCAAATTACGCAATACCTCCCGACAAAATCTACTTTTACCCTGGTATTTGCTAGTTGCTGGCATGTAAACTCCTACGAAACTAGCCCGACTGCACCCCAGACACCATCCACCCTCCCTACCCTCCCACCCCCCCTCTTCCCAACCCATGACACGCAAGGGGCTGTCTCCTTTACCGCTACTGCTACCCCACCTTTCAATTGCAAACCACTGCTAACATTACATCCGATATCCTTTCACCCTCAACTCACTTCCCCGTCCTATGATTATGCTCTTGCAAAAAAACAAAAGTCAACATCAAACCTCCGAAAAACCACGCCAACCCAAACTTTCTTGACCTCTGTCTTAAGGGCATTTAAAATTAAGTGTGGCACTCATTTTTTTCCCGTACATTCACTCCCCCCCCCCTCCCCCTTCCACTGTGGCCACTCAGGCCCCGCCTCTACCACTAGAGCCATCGGCTCCACCACACCTGCCCATGACTTCTTCCCCGGGCTCTGCCCCAGGTGATGACCTCGTCTATCTCTGACACAGCAGTTCTTTTCCTAGAACTTCTGCTTACACACACATATCACTATCATTCGAATCCTCCGGGTACCTCCAAGACCACCACCACATGCTCCTGTCCTTTCTTACTCAAGGCTTTCTCCACGTTTTGTTGTCCCTCCAGCGCTCCGTCCTCACATAAACTGAGAACACCTTCTGTACAGGGCTCCTCCCCATCCAAAAAATCCTTGATCACATCCACAAATAAACCATCCTGGTCGTAGCTTCCTAAACTAAAGACTCCTCAGGTGTCACCTGCATCCCCCGGACGCCCCTGAGAGAGTGACACACGTCTCCCCCCGCCGCCAAATCCCTTTCGACCTCCTCGCTCCAGAGATCAGTCCCCCGTCCTCCAATAGCACCATGTAGGCACCAAATCACCACGGCTGCGGGAATCACAAATGGAGGCCCCAGAACTCGAGGAGCCTGCATCCTAGGACAATGGGCTGCCATGTGCTCATAGGAGCTACACAAAAGACAGGTTTTCCTCTGACCAGCATAAATACACAAAAAACTGTCCTATAACCGGGCATCGTAAAGTAGGATGGTATAGGCCTTGTTAAGAAAATTTGAGGGTGCAAGAACCCTCCGGCAGCCTTCATACGGGTCCATCGCTCCACACTCCCATGGTTGCTGAATGCACTGTCCCTAAATGCTGAAAACTCCTGTAGACCATACGCCTTAGCCTCGAAAGGTACATTTCGTACCTTCACCCAGTGAAGTATTTAGGGTTCGTCATGTAAACGACATCCACCGCTGAATTCCCCACTCACGCTTGTTCCGGTAATTCTCGACGGTTCACGTGTAGAAGCGTAGAAGCCGGCTCGTACAAATTTCACGAAGATTCTTGTCAAACCATTCAGAGCGATGCCATACAAATCCTCATTGGGAAAATCTATGCATCCCTTATGATGCCAGGGAGAAAGACGTTCATCGTAGCGCCACTTAACGTACCACGAACCAGCTCAATGCAGGACAGTATTTATCCTCCGTCCTGTACGTTTCCGCCATTTTGGTATCCAAATGAAAAGGGGTAAACTGCGCAAAATCCAACTCAATCAGGAGCGTCTGTAAATCATATAAACAGGCCCGAATGCCATGAGGACAATGACCGCACCCCATCCCCACCTGTGTGTGGCAGTCAAATATACCCACCCTTTGGGGGTGGCATCCCAATATACCCATCCTGTGGGTGGCAGCACAATATACCCATCCTGTGGGTGGCAGTCCAATATACCCATCCTGATGGTGGAGCCACCCAAACACCCCCCCTGTGGGGGTATCACCCACTCCCAACCCTGTGGGGGGTTTTCTCCCCATACCCATCCTGGGGTGTAGTTACCCCAAAACCGATCCTGTGGGGGGTATTTCCCCCATCCCCTCCTGTGGGGGGTAGTCACCCAATACCCATCCTGTGGTGGATCCCCCCATACCCACCTTGGGTGGAAGTCCCCCCATACCCCGCCCCGTGGGTGGTAGTCCCCCATACCCTTCCTTTTGGGGTGGTAACTCCATACCCATTCGTGGGTGGAGCCCCCCACCCCAATCCGGGGTGGTATTCACCCCACCCAACCGGGGTGGAAGTAAACCCCAAACCCATTCGGGGGGGGGGTAGTCACCCCACCCCCATCCTCTGGGTGGAGTCACCCCATCCCCCCCTTTTGGGGTGGTATCACAATAACCCATCCTTTGGGGTAGTCACCCCCAAAAACCGGGACCTGTGGGGGGTAGTCACCCCTCCCCACCCTTTAGGGGAGTCACCCAACCATCCTGTGGCGGTAGCACCCATCCCGCCTCTGGGGGGAGCACCCCACCCCCAAACCTGTGGTCGGTAGTCAAAATATCCCCATCGTGTGGGTAAATCACACTATACCCATCTTGTGGGGGGTAGCACACCATACCCTCTTGTAGGGGGTAGTCACACATACCCACCGTGGTGGTAGACCCCATCCCCATCCTGTGGGGGAAGTCACACCTTCCCATCCGTGGGGGGTAGTCACCCCAAACCCATCCTGTGGGGGTATCCCCCCCATACCCACAGTGGTGGTGTCCCCCCAACCCATCCTGTGGGTGGCGTCATTTTAACCCATCCCAAGGGGAACCCCCCATCCCATCCGGGGGTTTGGTATCACCTAATACCCATCCTTGGGTGTAGTCACTCAATCCCATCCGGGGGGGCGGAGTCACACCATCCCCACGTATGGCGGTAGCACCCCAACCCCATTCTGGGTGGTATCATCAAAAACCCATCCCGACCCGTTAGTCCCCCCACACCCTCCTGTCGGGGTACACCCCACACCCATCCCGTGAGTGGTATGACCCCATACCCATCCTGTGGGCTAAGTCACACCAATCCATCCTGGGGTTAGCCCCCAATACCATCCTCGGGGGGTATCACCCATCCCCCCAAACCTGTAGGGGGTAGTCACCCCATACTCTTCCTGGGGGTTTTATCAAATTACCCATTGGGGGTGGTAGTCACCCCATACCAACCAGGGGGGGTAGTCACCCCAACCCTCCGTGGGTGGTAGTCCCAATATCCCCAAACTTTGGGGGGTGGTATCACCCCACACTCTTTCAGTGGTGGTACCCACCAAATAAAAATCCTGGGGGTGGTATTACCCTTCCAATCCAGTGGGTGAGTAAAACCCCCATACCCTCCTCGGGGTGGTATCCCCCATACTCATCTTGTCGGGGTAGTCACCACAAACCCACCTGTGATATATCACCCCAACGCACCCGTGGCAGAGTCCCCCATTCCAACCTGGGGGCGGTAGTAAACCCTTCCCCAATCTGTGGTGGTAGTCACAATATACTCTCATGGGGGTATCACCCCAACCCATCCTCAGGTGGGAGAAACCCCATACCCATCCAGTGAGGGGTAGTCACAAATATCCCAACCCTGGGGGGTAGTCACTCTATACCAAACCGGGGGCGGTTCCCCCATACCTATCCCTGGGTGGTAGTCACAAAAAAACCCACCATGGGGGAGGTACCACCCCATACCCATCCTGTAGGGGGTAGTCACCCCATCCCCCACTAGTATGGTAGTCCCCACATACCCATCCTGTGGTGGTAGTCACCCCACACCATCTTGGGGTGGAAATCACCCCATCCCCTTCCTGTGGGGTAGCCAAAATAACCCACCCTGGGGGTTTGGTAGTCACTCAAAACCAATCCTGGGGGTTGTAGTCACCCCTCCCCATCCCCATCCTGTGGGGGGTAGTCACCCCTACCCCTCCGGGGTGGTAGTCCCCCCATACCCGCCTTGGGGGTAGTCCCCCCAAAAAAACATTCTTTGGTGGAGTCCCCCATACCATCCTGTGGCTGTAGTCACCCATCCCCATCCTGGGGGGTAGTCAAAATATCCCCACCCCCCTTTTTGTGTCACCCAAACCCATCCTTGGTTTGGTAGTCCCACCCCATCCCCATTATGTAGGTGGAAGTCAAAATAACCCATCCGGGGTGGGATCACATCATACCATCTTTGGGGTATCCGCCCCCCCCCCCATTGGGGGGTATCAACCAACTCATCCGTGGTGGTAGTCACCCCAAAACCCATCCTGTGTGGGGTAGTGACCCCATCCCCATCCTGTGGTGATAGCCACCCCATCCCATCCTGGGGGTGGTAATCCCCCCAAACCCATCCTGTGGTTGGTAGCACCCCATCTCCATCCTGTGGGGGTATCGCAATATACCCATCCTGAGGGGGTAGACGCAAAAAACCCATCTGGGGGGGTAGTCACCTATACCCATCCTGTGGGGGGAAGTCACACTATACCCATCCTTGGGTTGATTTACAAATACCCCATCTGTGGGTGGAAAGTCCCCCCAAAACCCCAAACCATTGGTAGTATCACCCATACCTTCCTATGGGTGGTAGTCACCACTTCCAATCTTTTAGGGTATCACCCCATACCCACCCTTGGGTTGTAGTCCCCCCCATACCCATCCTGTGGGCAGTACCCCCCCATACCCATCCGGGGTGGAAGCACACAATACCCATCCGGGGGTGGTAACCCCCATACCCTCGTGTGGGGGTGTACCCCATACCCATCGTGGGGGGGTAGTCGCCCCCCATACCCATTGCCATGAGTGGTAGTCAACCCCCTACATTTTCCTGTTGTGCAGTCACCCCATACCCATCGTGGGGGTGGCAGCCATCCTATTCCCATTCCTAGGATGGTAGTCATCCCTTACCCATCTGTGGTGGCAACCCAATTCCCCTTACCCATCCTGGGTGAGAGTAAACCCCATACCCATCCTCTGGGTGGTAGTCACCCAATACCCATCCTTTAGGCTGTTATCAACCAAAACTTATCCTGTGGGCATTAGTCACACCATACCCATCCTGAATGGGGGAGTCACCCAAACCCACCTGTGGGCGGTAGTCCTACTATACCATCCTGTGAGCGGAGTCACACCATACCCATCCTGTATGCGGTATTTCCCTTTTCACATTCCCATCCTGTGGGTGGTAGTCACACCATACCCATCCTGTGTGCGTAGTCCACACCATACCATCCTGTGGGTGGATCCCCATACGCACGGGGGGGGAGTCACCCCAAAACCATCCTGTGGGAGTCACATAACATCCGTGGGTAGTCACCATACCCATCCTGGGGGTAGTCACTGTAACCATCCGTGGGGGAGTCCCACCAAAACCCATCCTTGTGGATCAATATCCACCCCATTTCCATCCTGTGGGTGGTAGTCACCGCATACTGTCAGTGGGCGGTCACACAAATACTCATCCAGTGGGGCATTACACACCCAAAACCCATCCTGTGGGCAGTAGTCACACATACTCGTCTGTGTGCCGTAGTCACCCAATACCCATCCTGTGGGTGTAGTCACAACCACAATTTTTGCTGTGGGTTTTAGTACCCCATACCCATCTGTGGCGGTAGTCACACCATACTCCATCCTATGCGTGGTATTTCCCCATACACATCCGTGGGCAGTAATAAACCCAAATACCCCACCCTTTGTGGTTGGGCAGTCCACATATCCATCCTGAAACGGTATCACCCCATACCCATCCTGTGCGCTGTAGAGACCCCATACCCATCCTGTGGGCGGTAGTCACCCATACCCATCCTGTGGCGGAATCACCCACTTTTCCCATCCTGTGGCGGTAGTCACCCTATACCCATCCTGTGAGCGGTAGTCACCCATACGCATCCTGTGAGCGGTATTCACCCCATCCCCATCCTCTGGGCGGTAGTCCCCCAACCCAAACCTTTTGGGGGAAGTCACCCAAAACCCTCCTTGTGTAGTACCCCAAACCCATCCGTGGCGAAGCACCCATACCCACCGTGGGTGGTAGCCCCCCAAAAACCCACCTGTGGGGGTAGTCACTATACCCACCTTGGGGGGTATCACCCCAAACCCCATCCGTGGGGTATCCCATCCCCATCCGGGGGTGTAGTCACAAATACCATCGGGGGGTATCACCCAACCACCTTGGGGGTGTCCCCCCATCCCATTTTTGGGTGGAGTCCCCCCTTACAAATCCTGTGGGGGTAGCACCCTACCAATCCTTGGTGTAGTCCCCCATACCCACCAGTAGTGTAGTCCCCCAAATCCCCCAACCTGTGCGGTAGTCACCCATACCATCCTGTGCATTAGTAGTCCCCCCTTTACCCATCCTGGGGGTAGTCACCCCACCCCCACCCTTGTGGGGGTAGTCCCCCCTACCCATCGTGGGGTGGAGCCCCAAAAACCCCACCGTGGGGGTAGTCCCCTATCCCAAACCTTGGGGGTATCCCCCAACCATCTGGGGGTGGTAGTCACTAACCCATCCTGTGGGGTATTCACCCCCTTACCCATCCTGTGGGGGTAGTCACCCCATACCCCTCTGGTTGTCACCCCATACCACTGTGGGTGTAGTCACCCCATCCCCTTCCTTTTTGGTAGTCACAATTCCCACCGGGGGTGGAAATTCACTATACCCTCCTTGGGGGGTAGTCACCCCCCCCCCCATCCTGTGGGGGGTTAGTCACCCAAATCCCCTTCTGTGGGTGGTAGTCAAAAAACCCCCATCCTGTGGGGTGTCACAAAATACCCCCCTGTGGGGGTAGCCACCCCATCCCATCCATTGGGTGGAGTCACAAAAACCATCCTTTTGGGGGTACACCCCATCCCCCTCCCGGGGTGGTACCCCAAAAAACCCCTCTGTGGGGGTAGTCACCCCTACCACCTGGGTGTATCCCCCCATCCCCATCCTGGGGGGTAAGTAAACCCCATCAATCGGGGGGTAGTCGCCCATCCCCATCCTGGGGGGGTAGTCAAATACCCATCCGGGGTGGTAGTCACAACCACCTGTGGGTGGAGTCACCCCATCCCCATCTTGCGGGGGGTAGTCAACCCATACCCATCCTGTGGGTGGTAGTCACCCCATCCACATCCTGTAGGTGGAAGTCACAATATACCTATCCTTTGGGTGGTAGTCACGTGATACTCATCCTGTGGGTGGTAGTCACGCCATACTCATCCTGTGTGTGGTAGTCACGCCTTACTCATCCTGTTGGTGGTAGTCACCCCATACCCATCCTGTGGGTGGCAGTCACCCAATCCCCATCCTGTGGGTGGTAGTCACCCCATACCCATCCTGTGCGTGATAGTCACCCCATACCCATCCTGTGGGTGGTAGTCACCCCATACCCATCCTGTGGGTGGTAGTCACCCCATCCCCATCCTGTGGGTGGTAGTCGCAATATACCCATCCTGTGGGTGGTAGTCACATAATACCCATCCTGTGGGTGGTAGTCACGCCATACTCATCCTGTGGGTGGTAGTCACCCCATACCCATCGTGTGGGGGGTAGTCACCCCATACCCATCCTGTAGGGGGTAGTCACCCCAAATCCATTCCATCCTGTGGGTGGCAGTCACCCCATACATATACTGTGTGTGGCAGTCACCCCATACCCATCATGTGGGTGGCAGCCATCCCATACCCATCCTGTGGATGGTATTCATCCCTTACCCATTCTGTGGGTGGTAACCATCCCTTACCCATCCTGTGGGTGACAGTCACCCCATACTCATCCTGTGGGTGGTAGTCACCCCATACCCATCCTTTAGGCAGTAATCACACCATACTTATCCTGTGGGCAGTAGTCAAACCATACCTATACTGAGTGTGGGAGTAGTAGTCCCACTATACCTGTCCTGTGGGCGGTAGTCTCCCAATACCCATCTTGTAGGTGGTAGTCAACCCATACACATCATGTGGGCGGTAGTCACTCCATACGCATCCTGTTCGCGGTAGTCACCCCACACCCATCTTGTTGGCGGTAGTCACATCATACCCATCTGTGTGTGGTAATCACACCATACCCATCCTGAGGATGGTAGTCACCCCATACTCATCCTGTGGGGATTAGTCCCACCATACCCATGCTGTGAGCGGTAGTCACCCCATTCCCATCCTGTTGGTGGTAGTCACCGCATAACTGTCATGTGGGCGGTAGTCAATCGATACTCATCCTGTGGGCATTAGTCACACCATATCCATCCTGTGGGCAGTAGTCACACCATACTCGTCTTGTGTGCCGTAGTCACCGCATACCCTTCCTGTGGGTTGTAGTCACACCACACTTATGCTGTGGGTTTTAGTCACCACATACCCATCCTGTGAGCGGTAGTCACACCATACCCATCCTGTGCTTGGTAGTCCCCCATACCCATCCTTTGGGCAGTAATCAACCCATACCCATCCTGTGGGTGGTAGTCCGTCATACCCATCCTGTGGGCGGTAGTCACCCCATACCCATCCTGTGGGCTGTAGTGACCCCATACCAATCCTGTGGGAGGTAGTCAACCCGTACCCATGCTGTGGGCGGTAGTCACCCCATTCCCATCCAGAGGGCGGTAGTCACCCCATTCCCATCCTGTGAGCGGTAGTCACCCCATACCCATTTTGTGAACGGTAGTCACCCCATACCCATCCTGTGTGTGGAAGTCAAAATATACCCATCCTGTTGGTGGTAGTCACCCCATACCCATCATTTGGGTGGTAGTCACAATATACCCATCCTGTGGGTGATAGTCACCCTATACCCATCCTGTGGGTGGTAGTCACAATATTCCAATCCTGTGGGTGGTAGTCACCCCATACCCATCCTGAGGGTGGTAGTCATCCCTTACCCATCCTTTGGGTTGTAGTCACATCATACCCATCCTGAGGATGGTAATCACCCCATACTCATCCTGTGGGCAGTAGTCTCACCATACCCATCCTGTGAGCGGTAGTCACCCCATTCCCATCCTGTGGGTGGTAGTCACCGCATAACTGTCATGTGGGCGGTAGTCACACGATACTCATCCTGCGGGCATTAGCCACCCCATACCCATCCTGTGGGTTGTAGTCACACCACACTTATGCTGTGGGTTTTAGTCACTCCATACCCATCCTGTGGGCGGTAGTCACACCATACCCATCCTGTGGGCAGTAATCAACCCATACCCATCCTGTGGGTGGTAGTCCGTCATACCCATCCTGTTGGCGGTAGTCACCCTATACCCATCCTGTGATCTGTAGTGACCCCATTCACATGGTGTGCGCGGTAGTCAACCCGTACCCATCCTGTGGGCGGTAGTCACCCCATTCCCATCCTGTGGGCGGTAGTCACCCCATACCCATCCTGTGTGCGGTAGTCACCCAATACCCATCCTGTGAGCGGTAGTCACCCCATACCCATCCTTTGGGTGGTAGTCACAATATACCCATCCTGTTGGTGGTAGTCACCCCATACCCATCCTGTGGGTGGTAGTCACAATATACCCATCCTGTGGGTGGTAGTCACCGTATACCCATCCCGTGGGCGGTAGTCACCCCATAACCATCTCGTGGGTGGTAGGCATAAAAACCCCTTCCCTCTGGGGGGTATCACCCCATCCCATCCTGGGGGGTTGTAGTCACCCCATTCCCTTTCGTGGGTGGAGTCACCCATACACATTCTGTGGTGGTAGTCCCCCCATACTAAAACCTGGGGCGGGTAGCCAACCCACCCCATCCTCGGGGCGGTAGTCACAAATCCCCACCTGTGGGGGGTGTCACCCATACCCATCCTTGGGTGGTATCCCCCCATCCCCATCCTGCAGGTGGTAGCCCACAATAACCCATCATGTGGGTGGTATCAGCCACACTCACCTGTGGGTAGTATCACCCCATACCCATCTTGAGGGGGTATCACCCCATCCCCATCCTTGCGGGGAGTCACCTCATACCCACCGTGGTGGTAGGTCAACTCTCCCCATCCTGGGGTGGTATCACCCCACCCCCATCCTTGGGGGTAGTCACATATACCCATCCTTGGGGGTGGGGGGCCGCCATATCATCCTGTGGGTAGTAGTCCCCCCATCCCTCTTAAAGGGGGGGAAATACCCAAACCCCATCCTGTGGGTGGTACACCCATACCCATCCTTTGGGGTAGTCACCCCCCCCAAAACCCTTGGGTGAAGTTGCCCCAACCCCCCTGTTGGTGGAAGTCAACCATACCCATCCGTGGGCGGTAGTTACAAAATACCCCCCCTGTGGGGGGTAGTCACCCCATACTTCCTGGGGGTGGTAGTTCCCCATACCCATCCTGTGGGGGTATCACTCCATCCCCACCCTGCAGATGGTAGTCCCCCTACCCACCTTTTGGGGGGTAGTCACCCCATCCCCTCCTGCGATTGGTAGTCAAATAACCCATCCTGGGGGGGTAGTCACTCCATACTTACCTGGGGGTAGTAGCCCCCCATACCCATCTTAGGGTGGTAGTACCCCACCCCAACCCCTGCGGGGGGTAGTCACCTCAACCCATCCTTGGGTGGTGTCAACTCATCCCATCCTGGGGGTGGTAGTACCCCATCCCCATCCTGTGGGTGGTAGTACATCATACCCATCCGTGGGGGGAGTCACCCCAAAACTCACCCTTTGGGGTATATCGCCCAACCCATCTTGAGGGGGTATCCCCCCATCCCCATCCTGCAGGTGGTATCACCCCATACCCATTCTGTGGGTGGTACACCCCCATCCCCACCCTGTGGGGATAGTCAAAACCATACCCATTTTTCTGAAGTCACCCATCCCCAAACCTGTGGGTGGTGTTATTCAAAAACCCCCCTGGGGTTGGAGTCCCCCATCCCCATCTTATGGGTGGTAGCCCACCCCATACCTACCTTGGGGGTATCCCCCCATACCATCTGTGGGTTGTGTCATCCAATCCCATTGTGGGGGGTAGTCACCCCACATCCTCCTTGGGCAGTTTACCTGGGTTTACCTGGAGAGAGTTCCGGGGGTCAAACCCCACCGCCCCCGGTCTGTGACCAGGCTTCGTGGGGGACCCAAGCCTGAAAAACCAGGCTTTGTTTGCTGGCGCAAAAACCCGTACGAGCCACAGCCCGGCTGGTCGGAACCCGATTTTCGTGCTTGTCCTTGCCCCTGAAGCTCCCGGGGTTTTTGGTAACCCCCCTTATGTATGCGGGACATTTGAACATCTTGGGCCCCTACACTTAATTTGGTCTCTTAACGTGCTAGTGCCCCCCCTGTTTTTCTTTGGGGGGGATGTTGCATCGTCTCCCAAGCTTTGCTTCGGGGAGTGATTTTCGGTGCAAGTTCGGTACAGTCCCTCTAGATTTTCCAGGTGTAAAATAATCAATATATCTCCCGCCTCGTTCCGGGGAATACATTCAGGAACCTCAAGCGTCCCGTAATTGAGGTGTTTTATCTCCGTTATCCGCCTGAAGGTTCCGACATTTCGGGTCAAAATTTTCACCTGCCTTTGAAAGGTCTGTTAGTTGCAGCAAATTCCAGCCTAAATAGAACAAGTGACCTAAAAGGTGTCATCATGGGCTTGGCCCCCCCTAGTTTTGAAGGTTCTCATTATCCACCTTCTTTTTTCTAGCAGATGCATTATAAAATGTTATGGCCTTTGGGGAAGGGAGATCCTCCAAATGATCTCTCCCAGGAGTCACCCCACCCCCGTCCTGTGAGGGGTAGTCACCCCAACCCGTCCTTTGGGTGACATCACCCAACATACCTGTGTGTGGCGTCCCCCCTATCCACCCTGTGGGTGGCAGTCACCCCATACCCATCCTAGGGGGGTATCATCCCTCCCCATTCTGTATCTAAAAACCATCCTTACCATCCTGTGGGTACAGCACCCCATACCCCTTAACGAATTTTTTTGGAAAAGGTAGCGGGTTTTGAAGAAAACTTCTCGGGGGCTTCTTACTTTATTGTTAAGTCATAGTGGGTACACAGGCTTGTGTTTTTGCCCGGGGGGGGCCCTCCCCACGAAGAGAGCTGGGAGGCCTTTTTTTGCTGCTAGGCCGCTGTGGGTGAGGCGGAGGTGTCGGGCATACTGAAGGGGCAAGGCCTATGATGGCATGCCTGAGTGGCGCAAAATATGAACTAGCGGCAGACACAGGCTTCTGTGCAGACATACGGGCTATCAAATCCTCGGCCCCCTCCCGCGCGTCGTCCCGGTACATACTGGGGGGAAAAAAAAGAAACTCGTACTCTCTCGTAGGAACAGGGCACAGAACAAAAAAATAAAACATTTTAAAACAATGGACATGGAAAAAAAACTCCTACGGGGAGGGAAGAAAAAAACATGGGGGGTGGCAAAACATCTTCATAGGCAGTGAGCATCAAAGGCAACACGCACCCTTCCTGGTTGGGGAAAAAATACTGAAACACGGAACACGCTGGGGGCTGGCTGTGACGTAAAAAGTTAGGGTCTCCCCTGAACGTGAAGCAGTCATCGAGGGTCCTGCAGTTTCACTCAACCGGGGGGCACAATGCGGTGCCCTGAGTAGCCTTTTGACAAAACCGCAACGGGCAGGATTCTGGCAAGCGACTCGGGGAGGACATTCTCGCTGGTATGTCGCTGGCTGTCCTGCCGGCGAGCGTGGAGCGAGTTGTGGGCGAGTCGTGGCAAAAGGCGGGGCAAACATCTGGGAGTCGTAACATCATACACCAGACTGCATGAGAGAGCAAGCAGTAAAGTTACATCTTCTTTGGCAGGCTGCCACGAACTTGGACACACTGACACAGTGTGCCCATTCTCTTGACTTGGAGTTATAGCAAGGTTATCAAGCGTCCCCAACTTGTTTCTCTACAATAACTGCCTCTGACGGTCGGGAGGGAAGTAAAAAAATCTCGAGGGGAAACCCGTAGAGTACAATTCGCAAAAACATCACGACGACGGCAAAAAAATTTTTCTTACAAGAAGCTCATACCTCGGGCTGAGAATCATGTCAAACACCTGGCACACGGTGACTTAGCCAGGGTACTAGTCAGGTCGGGGCTCAGACCCACTGGAAACACGGAAACTTTAAAAAACACTGCAGTACAACTGTGAGAACACTGACTGAGGGGAAAAAATTTAACACACACATATTTTTCTCTCAATCTTCCGACAATAGGGAAAAATTACTAGAAACACTCGATTGACATCAGTGATGTCAGGCGTGATTCCGGGGTGACGTCAGCAGCATGTGACGTCACAGACTCTAAAGGGTGACCAGAGACATCCGAGGTGACGTCAGGCAGACATCGTGAGGTGACGTCAGCAAAATCTCGAGGTGCGTCAGCAGACATCCGAGTGGTCAGAATTGGGGCAGCATCGTGGGTGAGTCAAGTATGCAGGCAGCGCCCACAGCATGTCCCCGGGACATTTGGAAACCCTCACGGGGCGGAATCCACGTGACATCGCCCACACCCAACGTGGCGTCGTGATCCACATGGCTTCGTGACTACGTGGTTTGCGATCTACGTGGCTTGCTGACTACTGGCAGCTGTCTACTACTTCGAGTGGCCTCGGGCACTGGGATACCACTTGGCAATGAATTCACGGGAAAACAGCGAAAACACAGAAAGGGGGAGGGGGGATTGAGGGTGTATGGTAATGGGTGAGCAAGGAGCGGGTGAGGTATGGCAGGGGAGCATCTGGCCATTCCTCCCCCGCTCCACCCACAAACATGGGGGAAAAACCCCACTGGACGCAGAAACACCACAAAACTCACCTTGGGTTTTAAACAGCTTGCTGACTGAACAACAAAGCAACTACAAGTGACGCTGAACACGTGACTGAAAACACGGGGACACTTAGCGTGGAGTCACGTGCTGGAGTCCTGTGACCCACTAAAATTCTCGGAAATTTTGGCAAATTTCGGCCTATCCTGCTTGTACCTGGCGGGTGCTCAAACGGCAGACACGACTCAGGAAACTTGTTGAGAGACGAAGCTTCATGTGTAGGGTGATGAGTGAAGATACTTCATACCTCTTCCTTCCCTCTCAGGGGAAACACAACGCTGGATCACCGCTGGTACCAAATAAAGAAAAAGATTATTTTGGGTTTTGTGCGGGTGTAAAGATACGTCTTCGGGCTTTTACTTTATTTTTAATCGTATGGGTACAACTTGTGTTGTCCCATGGCCGGAGGCCTCCCACGGGGAGAGCTGGGAGGCCTTTTGTCTTTGCTGCAGGCCCCTGGTGAGTGAGAGGGGGGGCATGGGCCCGGGAGCTGGCGTGCCCCCTGAGGCCCGGGTACATACTGAAGTGGGAAGGGCCCATAGATGGCAGCACCTGAGTGGCAGAAATATAACTAAGCTGGCAAAACAGCATGGGGTGTCATGGGGGACAGTACAGGGGTGTCTACACCCCTCCTGTGGGTGGTAGCACCCATACCCCTCCTTTAGGGATTTGTACACCAACTTTTCCTGTGGGCAAAGTATCACACCCTACCCTCCTAGGGGGATCCCCCATACCCATCCTTGGGCGGTACCCACAAAACGATCCTGTGAGCGGGAATCAACCCCTATCCACCTGGGCGGTATTTCCCCCCAAAACCCATCCTGTAATGGAGTCAACCCCCTCCCTCCTTTCAGTAGTCACACCATACATATCCTTGGGCGTATTACTCCATACATCCTTTGGGGGGGTAGTCACCCCACACCCTCCTGTTGGCGGATCACCAAAACCCATCCTTGGGTGGGAGTACACCCTGCCCATCCTGAGGGTGGGAATCCCCATACTCATCCTGTGATCGGGAGTCCCCACCTATCATCCTCTGAGCGGGAATCACCCCATTCCCCTCCTGTTGGGGGTAGCCCGCTTTTGCTGTCTGTGGGGGGTAGCCACGAACTCATCCTGTGGCATTAGTCCCCCAAACCCTCCGTGAGTGGCAGTCTCCCCATACCCCTCCTGTGAGCGGGAGTCACCCCCCCATACCCTCCTGTTGGTACACCCCCCACCCTCCTGTGGGGGGAAGTCTAAAGATTAGAGGTACTAAATTTTTCAGAGACTGGGCCGAAGTTTTTTATAGCTGAACAAGTTACAAAGGTAATGAAAAAAATTGGTCCAATCTTTTCCAAGTTAAAAGGTAATAAAATAGATTGGGCCCCATTGTTACCAGTTAAAAAAGGTAATGAGCTCCAGAAGGTTTTTCACACTCATGACTAAATTTCAAAAAGGTAAAGAACTGGATCTATTAAAAATGAGAATTTTCGAAGGGAAAATGCCCAGGTAAGGGGTACGTCATGACAAATTTCAAAGAAAGTGAAACGTGAACTGTTAATACAAAGGTTACACCCTGAACAAATTACGGGAAAATGTTTATTAACTTTTTTTTCTATTTTATTTAAAAAATGACATTGCAGAAATAAATATTAAAAAACATGAAATTAAACCCCTAATAGTTTACACCCCCGTCGTCAAGCAAGCACCCACCTACAAAACATTTGGGGAAAAACCTCCCCTTTTCCCATCCCCCGACTGTCCTAAGTCTTACATGTGGGCACCAAACTTGTTGGAGCCACCCCAAAAAATTACACACATATATAAACAAATCGGGGACATTACACCCCACAGAGTGACACAAAGACAGCAGACACAGCCTCCTCCATCCCACATTTAGAGTACATCCCCACAGTTAAAAAACATTGTAGGGAATTCACCTTGCCCCAACAACAGCGTTTTTCGTGGAATTTCTCACGTGGTCAGAAATTATGCGAAAAAAAAATGATTTTGGGTTTTTTTTTACAGAAAAAAAGTGTAATTCTGGGGAACTTTTGGGAAACCCTCATGGTAATACATGTTTCGAAGCAAATTATAGCCCCTTGAAACATGTCAATGACGACCCCCCGGTAAAGTGCAGGTGAATTTTTTATATATTTTGGAATTTTTTTCTATTTTTTCTTTGTAATAACTAAATTTACTACTTAATATCATTTCAAAAATTGGAGGAGCTTATATCGAGTGGGGGGAGCTTATACAGAGGGGGGGGAGCTTAATCAAGATGGAGGGGCTTATATCAAGGGGGAGAATTATACAGAGGGGGGCCCAGCTTATATCAGAGGGGGGAGGAGCTTATATCAGAGGTGGGAGGAGGTATATAAGATGGGAGGAGCTTAATCAGAGGGGGAGCTTATATAGAAAAAGGGGGAGGCTATATAGAGGTGGGGGGAGCTTTTTGGCGAGGGGGAAAAAGCTTAATCAAGTGCGGGGACTTAACGAAGTGGGAGGGAAATTTATATCAGGGTGGGGAGGGTTTTTATCAAAGGGGGAGGAGTTTATTCAAGGTGGGGGAGCTTATATCAGAGGTGGGGAGTTTTAAAAAAGGGGGCAGGCTTTATTAAGGTGGGGGGGGCTATAAAAGAGGTGGGAGGGCTTATGGCAAGGTGGAAAAAGTTATATCAAGGTGCGAGGAGCTTATACAAGTGGGGGGAGCTTTTATCAAGGTGGGAGGGCTTATAGAGGGGGGAGGGCTTAATCAGAGGTGGGAGGAACTTATATCGAGGGGGGGCAGAGCTTTTATCAAGGTGGAAGGAACTTATATCAAGGTTGGCGGGTTTTTATCAAGGTGGAGCAGTTATATCAGAGGTGGGAGGGGTTTTTTTTTCAGAGGGGGAAATTTAAACAAGGTGGGAGGATTTAATCAGAGGTGGGAGGAGTTTATATCAGAGTGGGGGAGCTTATAGCAGATTTTTTGGCAAGCTTGCATGTGTGCAACACCAGTTGCCTATGACAACAGTCTGTCACCCCTCAAAGGTTCTTATATACACTATTATTACAAAATTCTTTTTTTTCTGCTTATGAATTTTTAGTAAGAAATTAAAAAAAATTTGCTAAATGCAAAGAAAGCCGACCAAAATAAAATATCTGTATATTAACCCGGGGGTGGTTGCTGATCTTTTGAAAGATTACGTCATTCCCCAATTTTAAGGAATCATTTTCTATTTATCTTTGGGGCCACACAAAACGGGATATAAATGGGAAAAAATAAAAAAATTCTTACAATGCAAAAAAAAAAAAAGCCAAATTTGCCTGATTTTTTTTTTCTTTTTTTTTAATTTCTGAGGGAATAGCTATCGTGCTTTTTCCCAATACTCGAAAGTAAGATTTCGGCTTATTCCTTAACAACGCACCATTTTTAATGATTTATTTAAATTTTTTCACAACAAAATAAAAAAAAAAAGTGGTTTTGAATTTCTAATGGACACATTTTTGGGAAAATCTTAAATATTTTTATTTTGGGGGGGAGGAAAAAAAGGCTTGGAAAATTTAAATTGGGGGATTTTGACAACCCCCAAACATAAACAAGAAAATCCCTTGGGAAATAAAATGTTCCTTTACCCGTGTGAATGGAGAAAATTAAACCCCCTCTTCACCCCCAGAACCCTCCTCTATAAAAACACCGAACCCATTAAATTTTTTTGGTAGCACCCCAAGTACGGGTACTTAAATTTGGGGGATGTAAAATTTTTTCTGAGGGGGGATGTACCAGGATTACCACAGGGAAAAACATTACATAATCCCCATTAAATATTTTGGGGTCACTTATGTGGCTGGATACCCAAATATCCCAATTTAAAACTACCTAACGGCCAGTACATTGTTTTAAAAAAAAAGGTTTTTTAACTTTTGGGTGATTTTTCTCCTTTTTTTCCTCCATTCACCATCTCATTCGATGTCCTGCTAAAAACCGACAGTTTCTTTTTCCACAGGACGAGAATCCTTGGTTTGTCCTTTTAAAAAGTCGATTCCATAAAACTTCGCTACCTCGTGACGAGAACCACGCGTTCCCCTCGGAGCAGAGCGATTTATTCATTTCCCGCATTCTCTTAACTTAATTTTATTATCACGTTTATATTACCATTCAAAAGACGATTTAACTCTCATAATTTTTTTAACATTGAGCACTCCTTAAGATCTGAGACCGATAGTGAGTTTAACTCACGGAAATTTTCCCCCTGGACACATTCCATGGGGGCCACCTCACCCCCGGGTCCACTTTTTTCCCACTCTTTTTCCCACTTTTCGGTGGCACTAAACACTTTTTCCCTCACTCTTCACCGGGAACAGTTACGACATCCTTTTTAGAAGTGAGGCCTATATTAATCCCCTTTGGGCCCGCCAATTTCCGACCATGTTTTTTCCCCCAAGGGAAAAAAAAACCCCCCCCAAAAACCCCCTTTTTAAAAAGGGGGATTTTTTTTGGGGGGGGAAAAATTGGGGGGGAAAAAACCCCCCAAAAAACCCCAAAAAATTGGTTTTTTTTTTCCGGGGTTTCCCGGGGGAAACCCCCCCCCCCCCCCTTTTTTAAACTAAAAAAAAACCCCCCTTTTAAAAAAATTTTTTGGGGGGCCCCAAATTTTTTTTTGGGGGGGGAAAAAAAATTTTTTTTTTTAAAAAAATTTTTTTTTCCAAAAAAAAAAATTTTCCCTTTTTTTTCCCCGGTTTTTAAAAAAAACCCAAAAATTTTTCCCCCCCTTTTTTTTTTTTTTTTAAAAATTAAATTCTTTTAAACCCCCCCGGGGCCTTGGTTTTTTAAGGAGGGGGGGCCCCCTTTTTTTTAAAAACTTTTTTAAGGAAACCCCCAAAGGGGGGAAAAAAAAAACCCCCCCCGGTTTTTTTTAAAAAATTTACCCTTTTTTTTAAAAAACCCCTTTTTCCCCCCCAAAATTTTTTTGGGCCCCCCCCCCCCTTTTTGGGGAAAATGGGAAAACTCAGGAAAACCCAAAAAATTTTTTTGGGGCCCCCAAAAACCCCCTTTTCCAAAACCCCCCCCCCTTTTTTGGGGGGGGGGGGGGGGGTTTTTTGGGGGGCCCCCAAAATTTTTTTTGGGTTTTTTTAAAAATTTTAACCCCTTTTTAAAAAAACCCCATCCAAAAAAAATTTTTAAAATTCCCCAAAACCCCAAAAAAAAAACCCCCCCCCAAAAAAAGGGGGGGGGGTTTTTTTTTGGCCCCCAAAAAAAAAAACCCCCAAAAAATTTTTAAAAAAAATTTAAAAGGGGGGAAAAGGGGGTTTTTTCCTTAAATTTTTTTTTTTTTTTTTTAAAAATTTTCCATTTTTTCCCCCAAAAATTTCCCTTTTTTTTTCCCCCCGGTTTAACACCAAAACCCCCAAAAAAAAAATTTTTTTAACAGGCCCTTTTTTTTTTTTTAAAAAATTTTCCCAGGAAAAACCCTTTTTTTTTTCCCCAACCGTGGGAAAAGGGTGGGGAAAAAAAAATGGTTGAATAAAAAGGGGGGGGGGGTCGCAAAAAAATTTTTAAGGGCCCAAAAAATGAAAACCGGGTTATGAAATTGGAAAATTCCACCAAAAATGAAAAAATAATTCCCCCAATCCCCAAATTTTGGCCAAAAAAAAACCCCCAAAATTTTCCCCATGGCCCGGGTCTTTTGGGGGGCCTTTAAAATTTTAAAAAAAGGGGGTTAAAAGGCGGAAAAACCAAAAAAAACCCGAAAAAATTTTTTTTTCCCCCTTGGGGTTAAAAAACCAAAATTTTGACCCCCCAAAGGGGGAACTTTTTTCCCCGGGTTTTGTCTTTTTTGGCACAAAAGGTTTAAGAAAAAAAAAACAAAAAACCCTTAAACCTTAAAAGGCCCATTTTTAAAAAAAAATTTTTTTTTGGGAAACAAAATTTAAAAAATTTTTTTTGGGAAAAAAAGTTTTCCGAGGGGAAATAAAAAACCTTTTAAAAAAATCAGGATCTCCGCGTCAGGATGTCTCTCATGTATGACAGAGGCGATTGTTTACCAGATTCCTGCCTCCAACCAACACCGCACGGAAATTTCTCCAATTAATTCTCTTCGTGTGTACACCTTACGAAGACATCTTTCAAACTGTACCTATCCTTCTTTCGTACATCCTCCATGCGAAGGGGCCTGGAGTAATAAATTTTCCAGACACACCCTCGCTGGGTCAACAAAGACTGGACATCATCAACTCTTATTAAACACCATCAAGTGTTGACCTACCCGCTACAAAAAGGGGGGGGGGGGGGGGGGGGTGCAGTATCTTGATCAACAATCTGGACAGATCTCCTAGCTGCAAATATCCGGAAAGCTGTATGAAACTGTTCATGTGCAACAAGTCCTTGAGCCACTTCTAGATGAACTAGCCCTAGTAGATTTTTTCTGTACAAGTAAATAGACAACATACACTTCAAGGGAACACAATCTGAAGTACCTGTAAAAATGATTGGCCCGCTATAGTCCACTCAGGTCACATTATAATGGTTTTTACCAACTGCAAAACACGCGTTACTTGGGCAATGTGAGGACCTGGGTACATGTAGGTTCTGGCATCCACCCGGGACATATTTACAGCACGACTTGTAACCCTTTTACACTTTTGCCGTCCTTGTGGAATATCCAGAAGGTTTTCCCGAATAAATTTAAGATCCTGCACCGCACCGAGCATCACGTTATATGATGGGCATTAAAGACAATCCAAGGTTTGTCAGGTGAGTGAGTTTTTTGGCAGCAAGAAGGGTGCTTAGCATATTACCCAATTCAGCATTGTGTAACCTGCTCTGCACTCCTAATTACATCATCCCTCTAAATACAGCTCCAGCTTTCTATATTGAGCTTTTCCCAATTTTTCCGTCACATCATTAAATTTAATCTCATCCCTGTAAGGTTCTTGTTGTACCCACTTAGCCAGTAATTCAGGATGGGGAAAAATTAATATGAATATTCATCTTACTTATAAATATAAACACTAACCTTGTCACGCTAATCAAGCTTGGTAGGAAGAATACCTATTCATGTCAAATGGCTAAGGAGGGACTACTTGACGAGCGGATGCTCACCATAATTCACGGAGCAATAATGGTGCCATTTGCACCTGCCAGTTAAATTTTGTCCAACCAGCCAACTTGCCCTTTAGAAATCCATGATAAAGCTCTCACAAATTTTTTCTAAGTCAAGCCTCGAGTCAAGAAGTCAGCCGGATTCTCGTCACCGAGGAATGTGGATTAAAGTTAACATATGCTGAACCCAAACTGTTATATTTTACTCCTGCATTTGATTGATTTCAGCACTCTGTTCTGTAAACATACACAATCTTACTGTTATCCATTAACGAATCCATTGTAAGTATACCTCATTATCAGACCAAATTACGGTGTCGCTGATATTTTATCCTCTTCGCATTTATTTCTTACATAATGGGCTAATTTGAACACCTACACAAATGGCCGTTAATTCCATCTGAGGTAAGGTACTGCTATTTGATTGGAGCCACCTTAGCCTTAAGACATAACAAGAGAAATCACTAATTAACATTGAAGGTAATCGACTGCTTCAATATGCTAATTTTCGAAGCATCGCAAAAAATGTGGAGTACCTTTTCCTCCATTTGCACTGCCACATTACGTGGGAACTCCAACATTGGTAATTTACATATCACCCTATAGTTCTTCCCACCTTTCAACAAATTCCCTCAGGCAAGGGGTTTCATCATCCCAAGCACTCTTAAACTTCACATGCTTCTTGTATCAACAATTTTCCTCTTATGGCCAAGTGTGACACTAACCTAGTGGATCGAGCAATTTGAAACTTCCGCAAGTAGACACTCTTGGTTAATTTATTGGGCATGCGATAACAAGTCTCCCTCTGTGTCCCAAGTCAGTCCCAGCACAATTACTATATTTAGACCTTCAACTCCATGGTTTCTTAATTATTTGAGCCTTAAACTGAGACGAATTGACATGTTCCATTCCCCAGGTCGACATATTTGCAACAAACCTTGCATTATTTCAATTAGCCCTTTCATAAATGCTCATTATTTCCTCATTTTCAGTAGACTCACCCCCCCCATAAATTGTACACATAAAATTGTTACCCATTACTCCACTCAGTGGACTCACCCGTACGCTTAAGGTGTGCATTTATCGTTGCCTGGAGTAGAACGGACTGAGGTAGCACCAAACAATCCTCCTGAAGCGAAAAGTCTTCAGGGACTCAGTGGGTCACTAGGATTCTCGGCCATAAGAACCTTTTTTGGCCCCAATCCCCGGTCAGCCTCCCTGCAGACGCCACACTCATGAAAGCTTTACTTATGTCCGCAGTTAACAAAAGGCATAATTCTTAACCCTTGAAGTTTTAATAATATGTCTCCCAGTTTTCCCGTCAACGACGGACCTGTCATCAAACAGTCATTCAAACTAGGTACATTTTTGAGTTAACTCCCTGGCACTACAATTAAACACAATCGCTCAGAGGAGTGGTCTTAGAAGTCCCATTCGTTCACTCCGTGATGTGGCCAAATAGTGACCCATAATTCTGGGCTTCTGCTCGGGGAGGTACCTCCTCTTGAAATTTAATTATTTAACTGCTCATTAATTATATCATCGTAAGCAGTCAACTAGTTCTGGTGTCCCGTTGCTTCATTTCATGGCGCGCTGGTGCTTTAATTGTCCATGTACCCCACTGGTAATTAGTTGGTAGGTCTGGATGGGTTCAGCTTCCATGGTAGATGTCTCACCCAGTATTGTCCCAGATTCAAATTTTAACATCCTTCTGGTATTGTTTCTTGAGTAAAGGAATCATCTGGACTTTCTTCATTTACTTGATGCCACTATGCTGTCCAATTCCCATAATTTATACACAGGTCAACTTCATCCTCTATTGAAGTATATTTAATACTGGGGGTATATTTTCATAGTAAGGACACACCAAACTGATTTATGCTTCCTCCAGTCATTCAATATTCAGTACGGAGGAAGCCTGCCATACATCACGTGACCTGCGGTCCTTAGAAGGGTGACTCCGCATTTTCTTTTGTCATACCCTTTACAAGGTGGCATAATGGTCACTACCTAATCAAATATCTATGGCCCCACAAATCATTTATTTACAACCGAAGTGCCAAATTTACCTTACTTGAAAGCCTTTCAGTAGCATTACCAGCCCTATTGTAGATATTTTCTCTGGGAGCCTATTCCACAATTACGGACATTGAATACGTTTTCTCTCATTTGTTGCCCAGCCTACAGTTACATAAACCAGATGTTGTATGACTGGCGCCTTCTTATTCGAGAAGAAAGCCAGATAACATGAGTATAGCAGGATCTCCACATTTGACCGCTTTAAGCGCCCATTCCCCCCCCATAAGGCCATTACATTTTATTAAGGTACGTTTGTGACCTTGATCAGTAATGCTGTTACAGTTTTTGGGTATTACGGGCCGTTTCAATATCATTAATCACCACATCCAACACAGGTAAAGCTACCTCAGCTAGCCATCATAACCGATATTAGCTTGCAATCTTTACGTTGGCTACTGTTGTGTCCGGGTTATAATCACTATCAAGTACTATTTTACCATCATGTACGATTAGATCGCGCCCTTACACATATCTATTGTGGTGTCCTTCCCTTGTTTACAGAACATGATAACAATGGTGCAATTAGCACGGCATCCCTTACATTATGATTTCCTAACACCTTATACATCTAGCAAGCTCTTTCCAATCTTTCCACTTTAAACCTCCCATGAATTGAATAGTCATGACAGTTCTAGAGAATGATACCGTTGCAGAAGATACAATCTTTCTTTCTTGCCTGACCTTCTTATTCAACGGCTACTGGCCCATATTGTGGTACTTCCTCCTCTTGCTTGTGATGGGAGAACCACTATTACTGGACCCTGTCACTTGATATGTGCCTACGTCAACCCGTTTAGTAGGTACTTATGAATATTCAAATGGATAAATTTTTCCTTTTGTGTGAACTTGACAGTGCACTGGGGTCTGGTAGTACTGGTATTCCAACGGTAATGGGTTTGGCCTGGTCTGCAGTGGACAATTAGCTCCTGCAGGCCACTCTATTTCTTTTCTTCCAACCCGAAGTAACCCTTGTGATATCTGTTGATAACCATTCTACGGTCTTGTGGTTCAATTATTCTGAATCAAGGCCACTCAACAACCACTCTGCTCCCGACCAGATCATATTTATTACTCAAGGTCTTAAGAGTGCTTTCTAATTTGATCCTAAATTGCTGTAAGCCGTTGCAGTTGTGATCTGGAGTCTTCAAACTAGCCAAATTAGCTACTAGATCCAGCCTACTTTGCTCCAAGTTACCGTAAGTGACCTCAAACAAGTCAACTGCCTCACTGTAGGAGTCATCTACATTTGGTAATGCTTGTATGAGAACATGCGCATCTCCCCTTACTTGTCCCTTTAAATAGCATAATTTGGTAACACTTGCAAGATCACTTCTATCATGTACGACTGCTTTAAAGATAGACCAAAACTCCTCCAAGTTTTCTCCCGGATTAAACACAGGCATGCATAATTCTGGGAGTTTTGGTAGACACCTCTGATTTTCCTTACTAGGTTAGTTTAGTTAGTTTAATATGTTTATTATGCACCCCATACCCATCCTGTGGGCGGTAGTCAAAAGATTACAGAGGTACATAATGGGTCCAGGGACTGGGCCTCAAAGTTTTGATAGCTGAGCAAGTTACAGAGGTAATGAATTCACAATTTACAAAGGTAATGAACTCACAATTTACAAAGGTAATGAACTCCAGGTAGGTCTAGTCACAATCATGACAAGTTACAAAGGTATTTACAGATTACAGAGGTACACAATGGGTCCAGGGACCGGGCCCCAAAGTTTTGATGGCTGAACTAGGTGATATCAAATGGTAATACATACCGACAGTTGAAGGTAATGACACATAGGCACATAGCATTTATTCCAAACGTTCGCCTCACAGTAGGCTCTTCAGCGAATATCAGTAAAGTTCCTTACTATGGAACTGAACTGGTCCAGGCCGGGGACTGACAACCTCAAAGTTCTACGACTTCAGAGTGATGGCTGATTACATGGTCTTCACATCTCTACATGTTCCTGCCTACTTTCGTATCGACTGAAGAAGCCTATGTGTAGGCGAAACTTTTCGAAAAGTTTGCCTAACTGTTGCCTATGTGTCTCTCACCGGTCGAATAGGTACAAGGTAAGAACTCAAAGTTACTAAGGTAATGAATTCTGAAGAATGGTTGACTTACGTTTATACTCAATGTCTACAATCATGAACAAAGTTTAGAGTAATGGCAATTCACACTTCCACACCACGTCACAACTGTAGTGAGTTATTGTGCAAATATTGTTTGTGTCAACAAACTTCGATATACAATTGCCTACACTCACACATTAACAACACACACACACACACACACATACACAAGTCATACACCACACACATTACACAAACACAAACTTCAACAATTACACTATCACATGGCACAAATCAGAACAACATTTCTAATCTAACAACAATTTAACACTTCCAACACGTCACAACTAATATATCAAATATGAGACACCCCACACACACATAATATACACAAACAACACACACACACATAAACACACACACACACACACACATACACAAACACACACTACACACACACACACACACACATAACACACACACACACACACTCATACACACACACACACACACACACACACACACACACACCACACACCACACACACACACACACACACACACACACAACAACATTGTCTACACCCTTTACCTTCTCAAAGCCTTAGTTTTGCAGGACACAATGTTGTCCTCCCTTCATAATATTGATCCAACAGCCGCTCCCTTTCAGCATCATCTGCAAATTCACCCGTAGATCTCTCTCACAGTCCTTATACCACAATTTATGTGACTCATATCTATTTTCCAAAAACTTAGGTGTAACTTAATTCATGGGC
>NC_069471.1:3054504-3062004 GCF_026875155.1 Cherax quadricarinatus
CCCCCCCAACTTGCTTTGGTCTGCATTGTGAATTGCTGTGTATCCGGTAGAGGGTAATATCTTTGTGCCCTGCTTAACCCAGGTCTCATAAGATAATGCAGGAGAAGGGTGATTTTAGTGATTCAAGGGGCCCAGGGGGTACATGGGTTTTGCTTAAGGACCTGATTTTAGTTAAGTATGTAGGCTTTTAGCATTTTTTAGGTAGTGCTGGCTTGTGATGCGTGTAATAAAGGCAGTTATTTTCCAAATTTGGTTTTGTTTGGGTGTCAGATTATGGAGGTTTAAAATCGGGTAAACGTGATCAATCACTTCTAGGTGTAAATTTGGTTTTTTATATCCTGAGTTTGTGTTGAGTTCAAATTTCGATATCTGTAGTGGTGGGAAGCTTGGAAAAGTATATGCTAGAATTTTTTGGGTAAATTTAGAGTTTTAGTCACTACTACACATAATGAAGTTGATGTTGTCTATGTGTTGTCTGGATGAACTAAAGTAAATGGGTATAAACTGGGAAATAAAAAAATCAAAATTTAAAACAGAAAAAGGGCTCTACTTGTAATTGCATAAGGTCTAAAAAAAATACTTTTGTGGGTTATTTTTTTGAGCAAAAAAATGAGCTATAGTACAACTAGATTTAATCTAAAAATTTAAAAAAAAATAAAAATTAAAAATGCACCGTTTCATAGTAATTGCACTAGGGGTCTAATATAAGAATTTGGTATGACTATAGTACAACTGGTTTAATTAATAATAAAAAAAAGGCACAAGACTCTCAATTGTAATTGCACTAAGGTTTATAAAGTTGTTTACAAAATTAGGACACTAGATTTAAATTGAAAAGATAAAATATACAAGTTAAGTAGCAAAAGAATAAAAAAAGTAGAAAAAAAAGATTATGAGGTAGTTTGGGACTATTTTGCAAAAGATAGTTAAGGGCTTGAAAAAAATATAATTGAAATATATACTAATTGCACACACAAAAAGAGTCATAAAGAGGGGGGGGGGGGGGTTTTTTGGCCAGGAAGGAAAAAAAACCCGGCAGGGGAAAGGCAGAAATCGGCACCAAATCAGTCATTCCCGGAAAAAGGAACCCCAGTCGATGGCCTCATCCAAACCCAACAGATACAATACTAATGCCGGAAAAAAAAACCCCCCCAAGTACCCAAAAATACCACCCGTTGATAACATTCTTCTTTCAAATAACAGGGTCTAAAGCCCGCAAAAAAAACAAAATACCTTTTATCCTGGATGCTTGCAGAGGCAAAGGCAATGTTCGCGGCTTTCACTGACACCCACAAAAAAAGGGTCACTTGGACAACGAAAAAATGGATCCCAGGTTACAACCTATACAGATGTGACAGAGTGAACAGGCAAAAGGGGGGGGGGTTGGCCCTTAAAATTGCAGAGTCATTTTTGCCAGAAATGCTTAAGCCTCAAAAAGATGTAGTGGAAGTTTTTGCAGTAAAAGGGGAGAACCAAAAAACCCCAGTCAAATTTTGGTTCTAAAGCCTCCGGGTGCAACATCCCCGCAATTCCAGGGCACTTTTTAAAAATTGACCCCCTGTCTGGAAAATCTTCCAGCTCCTCACCAACATCTTGCTCCTGGGGGATTTAACTTAAGGCACCTAAAATGGAGGAATTTTAGCAAATAATATTGTTGCAGTAATAAACCAGGGGGCAGTCTGATGAAAACTCACATCCACGGCTTTTAAATCTTGCCAAAATTCAATTTAAACCACAAATAATAAGCCTACTAGACTGGAGAATACACTAGACCTCATCTTCACTAAAAATGTGTTTGTGAGAAATGTCCCCAAATTCAAAAAACAATACACTCAGATCACAACAAATTAGGTTCAGACATGTATGGGGGGGGCCCCCAACCCGACATAAGAGATAGTCACGGGGAGCATTCACCAAATTCAACTTCATAACAAAACATAAAGGGGGACCAAGAAAAACCCAAGTCCAAACGATAAAACTGGGAAAATATACTAAAACAACACAGACCCCAACTTTGCCTAGAACAGATTAACCGGGGGCACTCGATGTATGCACAAGGCTTATTCCTCTAAGAAAAAGGGGGAGTAGATGTTAAAAAAGAAAGAGACAGGCCTCCCTTTACAGGCGACGGAAAAGAATAACAGAGCGGCTAAAAAAGGGCAATATATCTGAAATGCGTAGGGGGACATGGTCAAAAAATAAAGCATCGAACTTAACTAAAAAAAACCTTTAGGAGTCAGGGTCGCGGAAGAACTAAAAGCCATAAAAAAATCGAAAGAAACCCAAATATTTTTTTCTCCTTGCCCAAAACAAAATCGAGAACAAGTCCGTATTGGGGGCCCCCACTTAAACAAGATGGTCCTACACAGATGAAGCAAGGAAATGAGTGAGCTATCAAGTCCCAAAATGACCAGTTTGTAGCAAGCCCCCTAACCAGACTAAAAGTCGAAGATCAAAATGAATTTTTTTTTTGAGAGCCAAAATTTTATTAAAACAAGCTATCCCATTTTCCTGACGCCAAATGACTTCGAACAGGGGATAAAATGGGGCATGCCCCTGCACTCTGCCCCAGGGGGGCCCGATCATGGAACTCTGTGTTTATCAAGATGCAAAAAGCCCCTATCCGAGCCTTTTCCATCCTATGGGGAGGGGGCATGGACACGGGGGTCGTCCCACAGTTACTAAAAAAACAGACATAGCCCCACTCCACAAAAGGGGGCAGTAAAGCAACAGCAAAAAAACGACCAAAACACTAACATCCCATATCAAAAAATTTTGAAAGGGGCCCAAGAAGCAAGTACCCCCCCATCTAGAAAACCCCTCAGTTATACAACCCCGGGCAAAATGGGGTTTAGAACAGGTGCTCCTGTCTGTCTCAACTATTGGATCACTAGACAGGGTCTAAATGCACTAAAAGACGAAAAGATGCAGATGTAATATATACAGACTTTGCAAAAGCCTTCAAAAATTTTTGACCAGGCGTAATAGCGCCAAAATGCTGCAAAAGGAATAACAGGAAAAGTCGGCGATGGATCTAAAATTTTTCCTCACTAACAGAACCCCAGGAGAGTCATCAACGGAAAGTCCGAGGCAGTAGGGTGAAAAGCTCTGTTCCACAAGGCCAGTACTCGCTCCCATCTTTTTTCCTCATCCTATACCGACATAGACAAGGGATGTCAGCCACACACCGTGTCTTCCTTTGCAGATGACACCCGAATGTGCATGAAGTGTCTTCCCTTGCAGACACTGCAAGGCCCAGGCAGACATCAACGAAAATTTTTAGTGGGCTGCAGAAAACAATATGAAGTTTTTAAAGATGAGAAATTTCAATTTTCGATTGGTAAACATGAGGAAATTTAAAAATTCATCAGAGTACAAAACAAAATTTTGGCCACAAAATAGGCGAAAACACCAGTCAAAGACCTGGGGGTGATCATGTCGGAGGATCTCACCCTTTATGGACATAACATTGTTCAATCGCATCTGCTAGAAAAATTTACAGGATGGATAATGAGAACCCTTCAAAATAGGGAGGGCCAAGCCCATGAGACACTCTTTTAGGTCACTTGTTCCATCTAGGCTGGAATATTGCTGCACACTAACAGCACCTTTCAAGGCAGGTGAAATTGCCGACCTAGAAAAAGTTCAGAGAACTTTTCACGGCGTGATAATGGAGATAAAACACCTCATTACTGGGAGCGCTTGAGGTTCCTAAACCTGTATTCCCTGGATGCAGGATGGGAGAGATACATGATTATATACACCTGAAAATCCTAGAGGGGGACTAGTAACCGAACTTGCACACGAAAATCCACTCATATGAAAGCAAAAGCTTGGCAGACGATGCAACACCCCCCATTGAAAAAGCAGGGTGTCACTAGCACGTTAAGAGGACCATACAATAAAGTGTCAGGGGCCCGAGGGTACTGTTCACTGCCTCCCCCCCCCCCCCCTCAGACAATAAGGGGGATTACCAACAGACCCCTGGCAGTCTTCAAGCTGGCACTGGACAAGCACCTAAAGTCAGTTCCTGATCAGCCGGGCTGTGGCTCGTACGTTGGTTTGGTGCCAGCCAGCAGCAACAGCTGGTTGATCAGGCTCTGATCCACCAGGAAGCCTGGTCACAGACCGGGCCGCGGGGGCGTTGACCCCCGGAACTCTCTCCAGGTAAACTCCAGGTAAACTAAGATATAAAAACAATCTTAGAGTAGGAATTATAATATAAACTTATAATATAAAAATACAAATTGAAATGGTACTTGCAATTTCACTAGAGTCTGGTATAGGTTGTTGACAACATCAAGAGTATAACTAGATTTAAATTGACAAATAAATTCACAATTAAGTACCAAAAGAATAATAGTAAAAATACAAGGGTAATGTCTTGGTTATAATATAATAGTAAGATGGTAGACAGGTACACAGGTACACAGGTACCCAGGTGTGATGAATGGTTTTGAAAACCGACAATTCTTCAGGTACACAGGTACACAGGTAGACAGGTACACAGGTACAAAGGATAATATAAAGGTTGGGTTGAATATACAAACTTGAAAATTTGGCAACAAATGTTATGGGAAGTATAATAATGTTTAAATGTCTAAAAAGTAAAATTGACTGGTAGTAAATATGGTGTTATAAAAATTTTAGTAAGTAATAATGATGACAAAAAAAGATGAAAAAGTATGTTTATTTTCATTCAATTATTGCACTGGTAGTTATACTAGAGGTTATTTGGCTGTACAAGGGTTAATTAAGAGTAGTCTAAGGATAGTAAATGTGGTATTAAAACTGATAAAGGTTATTAGACAGTAGTGGTTATTAAATGTCAAAAATGTTAAGAGTAAATTGAAATCTATAGTAAAAATGAGATAATTATTAATTTTAGTAAGTAATATCAATTGATAGATTTATAAAATATGAGGTAGTATTATGGTCAGAGAAAGTATCAATTCAGCTAATGTTTAAGGCATACAATTGTAAATAAGAAAATTACATAAGGTGACTTATGTTACTAGTAAAAATCAAAAATGAGGTAGTTGGATATTTAATTACTAAGAGATTGTACAATGAAATTTGAACAATAATGGAGCAAAACATACACTACAATACGTAGGCTTTTAAGTTGGACCATGTTTAGTTATTCTCTGTAGGATTAGTATCCCTGAAGAAATCGTGATAGATCATTCTCGTTCGTGATTGTGTACAGTTGACCTACATTGTTTTCCTAACAAGAATTTCCCATCCGGTGAAGACATTGGTGTACTTGTTCATTATTCTCCCGCTTAAGTTTTTCTTACTCTATACAGGAGGTTCTGACGTTTTTTGGTAAAGGACACTCGTTTATGTATACCTCTTTCTTTACTGTAATAGATGCATTAATTAAGTCTTTTTTCCTGTCATGTGAGTGGAATCTAAGAATAACACTTTTTCTACATGGGATCCTATTAACCTGGCTTTCTTTTATTCTGACTCTGGTTACAATAACACTTGTCTTGGTCCTTTATGATCTGCCCAGAGTAAATTTCTTTACGTTTGTTTGGTTCAATAATGGGGAAAAAGTGGACTGTTATCTATGTACTGCGTCAGATAGTTTATCTTGTTCAGTTTTATCTTCTGTGAGAGCAAGAGTAAGTCACTGGACTGGTTATCTAAGTTGTTCTTCCGTCTTTTACTGCTTCTTGAACCAGTAATATTGGAACTGTAATACTGGAACCAGTAAATATTGGAACCATTATAATATTTGAACCAGAATAATTTGAACAACTAATACAGGAACCAGAAATATTGGAACCAGTAATATTGGAACCAGTAATATTTGAACCAGTAATATTGAAACCAGTATACTGGAACCAGTATATTGGAACCAGTAATATTGGAACCAGTATATTTGGAACCATTAATATTGGAACCAGCTAATACTGGACCAGTAATATTGGAACCAGTATATTGGAACCCGTAATATTGGAACCGTAATATGGACCGTAATAATTTGAACAAGTAATACAAGGAACCAGAAACTATTGGAACCAGTAATATTGAGAACCAGTAATATTGGAAACCAGTAATATTGGATCCACTAATATAGGAACCAGTAATTGGAACCAGTAATACGGAACAAGTAATATTGGAACCAGTAATATTGGAACCAGTAATATTGGAACCAGTAATATTGGAACAGAATTTGTAACAGTAATATTGGAACCTGTAATATTGGAACCAGTAATAATTGGAACCAGTAATATTGGACCTGTAATATTGGAACCAGTAATATTGGAACCAGAATATTGGAACCCAGTAAATTGGAACCAGTCATATTGGAACCAGTAATATAGGAACAAGCAATATTGGAACCAGTAATATTGGAACCAGTAATATTGGAACCAGTAATATTGGGACCAGTAATATTGGAACTAGTAATATTGGAACCAGTAATATTGAAACCAGTAATATTGGAACCAGTAATACTGGAACCAGTAATATTGGAACCAGTAATATTGGAACCAGCAATATTTATAAAGGGTTTGTTTGGTATTCTGGTAGCGTGTTGGTTAATGATAGCTCTTCGGAGGTTCTTACTTTATGTTAAGTCGAGGTGGGGTTACACGGCTTGTGTGTTGTTTGAGCCCATGGCCCGGGCAGGGCCATCCCACGAGAGAGAGCTAGGAGTACTTGTGTCTTGCTGCTAGGCCGCTGTGTGAGTGAGGGTGAGGCAAGTCTGGGCAGGCTGGCGTGCCCACCGGGAGGCTGGCTACAGGAGGCCAGCACCTGAGTGGCGCGAAATATGGAACTAAGGCTGGCAGACAGCATGGTGTCTGTGCAGACAGTACAGGCTGTCTACATATGCTCGGCCACCTACCGCGCCTCGTCCGACGCTGACACTACTGGTGGTAAGAACTCGGTCTCTCGTAGGAACAGGGCCACAGAACACAAAATAAAAACATATATATACATATGGACATGAAAAAAAAACTTCTTACAGGGAGGAAGAAAAACATGTGGGGTGTGCTAAACATAGTGGTCATAGGCAGTGAGCACGATGGGCGTCACTGCATGCCTTCCTGCGTCTGGACAGATACTGCAACATTGGGAGACATTCGCTGCGGTGAGCTGTGAACGTAACAGGGTACTGGTCTCCTCTGGAACGGTGAAGCAGACATCGTAAGAGTCGCTGCCGGTTTCACTCAACCTGGGGCTCGACATGCTGGTGCCCCGAGTGAGGCGTCGACTAAACTCGGCAACTGGCAGGACTTTGGCAAGCGACTCAGGACACTTCTTCGACTGGTACTGTCACTGGGCTTTCGCTGCCAGCGAAGCGTGGAACGAGTTGTGGAGCGAGTCGTGGCAGAGGACGACTGGGCGAAACTCTGGGAGCGTAACATCATGCACCAGAACTGCAGTGAGAGAGCTAGCAGTCAAAGTGACATCTTCTTTGTGCATCTGCTCACTGAAGTTGTGACACGGAGGCTGACACAGTGCCTGCCGAAGGGATAACTGCGG
>NC_069471.1:3067004-3074990 GCF_026875155.1 Cherax quadricarinatus
AATTGTCATTTTTGTGGAAATTGGTGTCACGCCCCTTGTGCAGATATCCAAGAACTAGCTACAAGCAGTATTAAAACAGGGAAGTGTTTTTGGGTATGCCCAAATGAGATAAATCTGTGCACTAAAATCACAAGGGTATTAAAAGAGGTCAACATCAAAGCTGCTTTCATAGAAAACCTGGAAGCTTTCTACAACAGATGGGAACATAAAAAGTCTGGGCTGAATGGTACTGCCCTTGATACTGGCCATGTAGTCAGAAACTGTAAGGCTGGAGATGATGTCCTGGTAGTCAGTAAATGGGGGGCTGATAGTGCTGTCCTGGGAGACAGTAATGGTGAAGCTGAGGTGCTGTCCTGGGAGACAGTAATGGTGAAGCTGGAGGTGCTGTCCTGGGAGACAGTAATGGTGAAGCTGGAGATGCTGTCCTGGGAGACAGTAATGGGGAAGCTGGAGATGCTGTCCTGGGAGACAGTAATGGTGAAGCTGGAGATTTTGTCCAGGTAGTCGGGAATTATACGAAGGAAGGAATACATATAAATGACCTCATAGGGACAGGAGCCATAGTAGGGAAAAAAGTGTAGTCAAAGAAAAGATAAAACCAATATTGCAAACTAAAAAATATGCGGAAAAAACAAACAAGAGGCTCATAGCAATAGTGAGGATATTTTACCAAAACAACTGGTGGGAGCTCCATTTTTGGGCTAGGGGGGAAAAGAAGTAAAAGGGAAAAATGCACCAAGGGGGAAAATACAGCCAGAAACCCCAAGGCAACAAACCCAAACCCTGTGCACAACTATCATCGGTACTATGGCATGGGAAATCGGGAAAAAAACAGAGGGGAAATGCAACTATGCCCCCCTAGAAAAGCCATCCCCAAATGAAAACGGAAAATGCAAACTCCCTTCCTGTAAGCTTTTTCCCCCGAACTGTGTCTTTTAAACAAAAGACTGTGTTATAACTTAAATTCCCAGGCATCCCACTAAAGGGGAAAAAAAAGATAAAAAACATCCGGGCCCAGGGGAAAAAAATGGGTAGACAGCCACTCAAGGGGGAGGGGTTTTTTGGGCCCGGGAAAGGGAAAAAAAACCCTGGGGGAAAATGGCGAAATCGTACCCAAACCCAGTCATTTCCTGGAGTGGAACCACAGTCGATGGCCCACTCCAAACCCAACGATCGGGATACAACCCCGGGAAAAAAAAATCCCCCCCCGTCCCCACAATACCCCCAGTCCGATAACTTTTTTCTTTGCAAAAAACAGGGTTTTAAAGCCGCAACAAACAACAAAATACCTTTCATCCGTGGACTCTTGCAGAGGCAAAGGCAATGTTCGCGGTTTTCACTGAGACCCACATAAAGGTTACTTGGACAACGAAATACGGATCCCAGGTTACAACCTATACAGATGGAAAAAACGGAAAAAGGGGGGGGGGTTGCCCTGTACATTGCAGAGTCACTTCTTTGCAAGAACTGCTAAAGCCTCAAAGAGTAGTGGAAAATTTTTTCAGTAAAAGGTCGCCAAAAACCTTTATTGTGGTTTGTCTACAAACTCCGGTGCAACATCCCCAATTTCCCGGAACACTGTTAAAAATTGACCACTGTCTGGGGAAAACCTTCCAGCTCCTGACCCAACACTTGTCCTGGGGGGGTTTAACTTAAAGGGGACCTAAAAAAGGAGGAATATAGCAAAAAATATTGTTGCAGTAATAACACCCGAATAAAAGCCCTAAATGAAATCGAAAAAACCCAAGTTTTCCCCTCCTATGCCAAATCAAAATCGGAACAACGTCAGTATTGGGCCCCCACTTAAACAAGATGGGTCCTATACAGATGACAGCAAGGAAAAGAGTGAGCTATCAAGTCCCCCAAAATGACTCATTTTTTGCAACCCCTAACCCGCTGAGAGTCGAGATCAAAAAAGAATTTTTATGAGAGAGGCCACAAAATTTATTACACAAGCCTACCATGTTATCCTACGCCAAATGACTTCGAACAGGCGATAAATGACATGCCCATGCACTCTGCCCAGGGCCGACTCATGCAAGCTCCAGGCGGACATAAACCCAAAATCTTTCAGTGGGCTGCAGAAAACAATATGAAGTTCAACGATGAGAAATTTCAATTACTCAGATATGGTAAAACATGGGAATTAAATCTTCATCAGAGTACAAAACAAATTCTGGCCACAAAATAGAGCGAAACACCAACGTCAAAGCCCTGGGAGTGATCATGTCGGAGGATCTCACCTTCAAGGCCCATAACATTGTATCAAATCGATCTGCTAGAAAAATGACAGGATGGATAATGAGAACCTTCAAACTAGGGAGGCCAAGCCATGATGACACTTTCAGGTCATTTGTTCTATCTAGGCTGGAATATGCTGCAACTAACAGCACCTTTCAAGGCAGGTGAAATTGCCGACCTAGAAAATGTACAGAGAACTTTCACGGCGGCATAATGGAGATAAACACCTCAATTATTGGGAGCGCTTGGGGTTCCTAAACCTGTTATTCCCTGGAACGCAGGAGGGAGAGATAATGATTATATACCCCTGGAAAATCCTAGAGGGACTAGTACCGAACTTGCACACGAAAATCATCACTACGAAAGCAAAGACTTGGCAGACGTTTGCCCCACCCCCCCAATGAAAGCAGGGGTGTCACTAGCACGTTAAGGGGACCATACAATAAGGTCAGGGGCCGGAGACTGTTCAACTGCCTCCCAGCACACATAAGCGGGATTACCAACAGACCCCTGGCAGTCTTCAAGCTGGCACTGTACAAGCACCTAAAGTCAGTTCCGGATCAGCCGGGGTGTGGCTCGTACGTTGGTTTGCGTGCAGCCAGCAGCAACAGCCTGGTTGATCAGGCTCTGATCCACGAGGAGGCCTGGTCACAGACCGGGCCGCTGGGGCGTTGACCCCAGGAACTCTCTCCAGGTAAACTCCAGGTAAATTGGAACAAGTAATATAGGAACCAATAACATTGGAACCAGTAATATTAGAACCAGTAATATTGGAACCAGTAACATTGGAACCAGTAATACTGGAACCAGTAATATAGAAACCACTAATATTGGAACCAGTAATATTGGAACCAGTAATATTGGAACCTGTAATATAGGAACCAGTAATATTGGAACCAGTAATATTGGAACTGGTAATTTTGAAACCATAATATTTGAACCAGTATATAGGAACCAGTAATTTTGGAACCAGTTAATATTGGAACCAGTAATATTTGCAACCATTAATATAGGAACCAGTAATTTTGGAACCAGTAATTTGGAACCTGTAATATGGAACCAGTAATACTGGAACCAGTAATATTGGATCCAGTAATTTTGTAACCAGTAATTTTGGGAAAACCAGTAATTTGGAACCAGTAATATAGGAACCAGTAATATTGGAACCATTTAATATTGGAACCAGTAATATTGGAACCGTAATGTTGGAACCAGTAATTTTGGGAAAACCAGTAATATAGGAACCAGTAATATTGGAACCAGTAATATTGGAACCAGTAATAATGGAACCAGTAATACTGGATCCAGTAATATAGGAACCAGTAATATTAGAACCAGTAATATTGGAACCAATAATATTGGAACCAGTAATATAGGAACCAGTAATATTGGAACCAGTAATATTGGAACCAGTAATATTGTAACCAATAATATTTGAACCAGTATTATAAGAACTAGTAATATTGGAACCAGTGGTATTTGAACTAGTTATATTGGAACCAGTAATATATTAACCAGTAACATTGGAACCAGTAATATTGGAACCAGTAATATTGGAACCTGTAATATTGGAACCATTTAATATAGGAATCAGTAATATTGGAAACAGTAATTTTGGGAAACCCAGAAATATTGGAACCAGTAACTTTGGGAAAACCAGTAATATAAGAACCGGGTAATATTGGAACCAGTAATGTTGGAACCAGTAATTTTGGGAAACCCAGTAATATGGAACCAGTAATATTGCAACCAGAAATATTGGAACCAGTAATATTGGAGCCAGTAATATTTTAACCACTAATATGGGAAAACCAGTAATTTTGGATCAATAATACTGGAACCAGTAATATTGGAACAGTAATATTGGAACCAGTAATACTAGAACCAGAAAATATAGGAACCAGAAAGATTGGGAAACCCAGCAATTTTGGGAAAACAGTAATATTTTAACCAGTAATTTTGGGAAAACCAGTAATATTGGAACCAGAAATATTGGAACCAGTAATATTGGAGCCAGTAATATTTTAACCACTAATATAGGAACCAGTAATTTTGGAACCAATAATACTGGAACCAGTAAATTGGAAACAAGTATTATTGGAACCAGTGATACTAGAACCCAGTAATATAGGAACCAGTAATATTGGAACCAGCAATATTGGAACCCAGTAATATTTTAACCAGTAATATTGGAACCAGTAATATTGGAGCCAGTAATATTGGAACTAGAAATATTGGAGCCATTTAATATGGAACTAGTAATATTGGAACCAGTAAATTGGAACAGTAATATTGGAACCAGTAATATTGGAACCAGTAATATTGGAACCAGTAATATTGGAACCAGTAATATTGGAAACCAGTAATATTATAAACAGTAATATGGGACCAATAATATTGGAACCATTAATACTGGAACCAGTAATTTTGGGAAACCCGTAGTATTGGAACCAGTAATATTGGAACCTTTTAATATTGGAACCATTAATATTGGGAAACCAGTAATATTGGAACCAGTAATATTGGAACCATTAATATTGGAACCATTAATTTTGGGAAACCCAGAATATTGGAACCAGTAATATTGGAACCAGTAATTTTGGAACTGTGGAAATTATTTAATTTTCCGAAGCTATAGTGCCTAATAAGTGTTTAATGTGTTGATTTGGGTCAAAATGTATTTGTTTTTTTGAATAAAACCCAAACCCGGGTTCGCCCTGCGCCTGTGGGGAAATGTGCGGGGGGGACAGGTCGCTCAGGGCAGGGGTTTGGCGGCAGTGTTTTGAAAGTAGTGAGGAGGCTGTGAAAACATTGGATCAGGAAAATTGGCATTCACGGCGGCCTAAGGATTAATTTTAGTCCTCATTCCTAATACGAAGTGTCGTAACTTGTCCTGGTGAAAAGTGGGGGAACGTGATTTACGTGACCACCGTAATAAAGTGGTAAAATGAGTGGTAATAGTAGGCCGGGGGTGGTGCGGGTGCTCCCCCATGGAATGTGCCCCGGGGAAATTACCCGTGGTTAATCCTCACTCATCAGTCTTTAGATCTTAATGGAGTGACGTCTAATGGTATTAATAATTATGAGACATTAAATCGTCTTGTGATTGTAATGTAATCAGTGTAATAACACTAAGTTAAGGAATCATTGAAGCGATATGAACTGCCATTCCCAGAGTGTGTGTGCACATGTTTACCTCGTTGTTCCTGTCTCGAGGATAGTGAAGTTTTTATGGAGTCACGACTTCTAAACCGGGACAAACCAACGGATACCTCATCCTGTTGGAATAAGAACCCTGTCGGTTTTAACGGGACATCGAAATGAGATGGTGAATGGGGGAAATAAGGAGCATCAATCACCCACAGTTAAGTAACCTTTCTAGTTATAGCAGACTGATACTGGCCAGTTAGGTATGTTGTAATTGGATAGGTTGGGGGTGATCCAGCTACATCAAGTGACCACCAGAGAATATCTGGTAAGTGGTGAATTATGTACAGTGTTTTTCCTTGATGGATATATCCATGTGTAACCTACCCCCCCTTCATTCTGTTAAACTAATATAATCTATACAGTCCACAATTAATTAGTAGCGCCGTGCTTGTGGGTGCTACCCAATTTATACTGGTCTCAGATAGATACGGATAAGATTGTGAGGGTCGAGGGGCCACCTGCAGTGACCAGAGGTGGTTAAGTTTTCTCACATGTCTACACGGGTGACTACGGTAAACAATGTAGTTGTTGTCTTCCAATGAGATTATTCGTATGTAATGTTGAGGTACGTACAGATAATCACCCCTATAAAATTTTCCACATCTGCCCGCTGGTCCTTCCTGAACCGGATGCAATCAGTGAAAAATTAATTGAATTAATTACTTAATAATTAGTTTATGATGAAGAAAGTGGGTATAGGGTACACAAATTTAGTCGGTCGTGTGGTGGATGATAATTAGCCCAATTAATTACTAGCACTTGGATGGATAGGATTTATACAAGAGTAAAGTTCAAGAATTACTCTCACAAGGTGTCTACTTAAGTTGTATAATTGGTGATTATTAATTCCCTAACCATGACTGGGTCTGAGGAAGTTAGTGCAGCTGGCAAGTCCATGGATGCCAAAGCAAAGAAAGCGTCACTACAAGCTTGGAAGGGTCTGGTTACTAAATCTTACAAGTGTATGGAGTTAATGGGACAAGAAACGGTAAACCCTGATGAATTAAAGTTACACCTAGATGCCTTAGAAAATAGATATGAGTCACATAAATTGTGGTATAAGGACTGTGAGAGAGATCTACTGGTGAATTGTGCAGATGATGCTGAAAGGGAGCGGCTGCTGGATCAATATTATGAAGTGGAGGACAACATTGTGTCCTGCAAAACTAAGGCTTTGGAGAAGGTAAAGGGTGTAGACAATGTTGTTGTGTGTGTGTGTGTGTGTGTGTGTGTGTGTGTGTGTGTGTGTGTGTGTGTGTGTGTGTGTGTGTGTGTGTATGAGTGTGTGTGTGTGTGTGTATGAGTGTGTGTGTGTGTGTGTATGAGTTTGTGTATGTGTGTGTGTGTGTGTGTGTGTGTTTATGTGTGTGTGTGTATGAATTTGTATATATGTGTGTGTGTGTGACTCAACAATCAATATTTGCACCAATAACTCATTACAGTTGTGACCGGGTGTGGAAGTGTGAATTGTTCATTACTCTAAAATTTGTTCATGATTGTAGCCATGTATAAACGTAAGTAACCATTCTTACAGTATTCATTACCTTTGTAACTTGTGAGTTCATTACCTTGTACCTAGTTCAGCCGGGTAGGTTAGACACATAGGCAACAGTTAGGCAACTTTATTCCGAAACGTTTCGCCTACACAGTAGGCTTCTTCAGTCGAATACAGAAAGTCGGCAGGAACAGTAGAGATGTGAAGACGATGTAATCAGTCCATCACTCTTGAAGTTGTAGAATTTGAGGTTGTCAGTCCCTCGGCCTGGAGAAGTTCAGTTCCATAGTCAGGAACTTTCTGTATTCGACTGAAGAAGCCTTTCTGTGTAGGCGAAACGTTTTGGAATAAAGTTGCCTAAAATGTTGCCTATGTGTTTACCTACCAACCTGTCGGTTGTATACCATTTTGATATTACCTAGTTCAGCCATCAAAACTTTGGGGCCCGGTCCCTGGACCCATTGTGTACCTCTGTAATCTGTAAATACCTTTGTAACTTGTGATGATTGTGACTAGACCTACCTGGAGTTCATTACCTTTGTAAATTGTGAGTTCATTACCTTTGTAACTTGTGAGTTCATTACCTTGTACCTAGTTCAGCCATCAAAACTTTGGAGCCCGGTCCCTGGACCCATTGTGTACCTCTGTAATCTGTAAATACCTTTGTAACTTGTCATGATTGTGACTAGACCTACCTGGGTTCATTACCTTTGTAAATTGTGAGTTCATTACCTTTGTTAAAATTTTGAATTCATTACCTCTGTAACTTTCTCAGCTATCAAAAAAATTTGAGGCCCAGTCCTGGACCCGTTTTGTACCTCTGTAATCTTTTGACTACCCCCCACGGATGGGTATGGGGTGCATAATAAACATATTAAACTAACTAAACTAACCTAGTAAGGAAATCAGAGGTGTCTACCAAAACTCCCAGAATTATGCATGCCTGTGTTTTTAAACCGGGAGAAAACTTGGAGGAGTTTTGGTCTATCTTTAAAGCAGTCGTACACGATAGAAGTGTTTTGCAAATGTTACCCAAAATT
>NC_069471.1:3075490-3090653 GCF_026875155.1 Cherax quadricarinatus
TAAACTAGTATATTAAAAATACAAATTTAAAATAGACAAGACTCTCACTTGTAATTGCACTAAGGTCTAATATAATGACTTTTGTGGAGTCTATGTTTTGAGCTAGAATGAGCTATAGTACAACTAGATTTAATCTAATAATATAAAAGTACAAATTAAAAATAGCACCAGTCTCTCACTAGTAATTGCACTATGGTCTAATATAATGAATTTGGTATTGACTATAGTACAACTGAGTTTAATCTAGTAATATAAAAAAGGCACAAGACTCTCAATTGTAATTGCACTAAGGTGTTATATAAGTTGTTTACAAGAATTAGAGTATAACTATATTTAAATTGACAAGATAAAATATACAAGTTAAGGTAGCAAAAGAATAAAAAAAGTAGAAAAAAAAGATATATGAGGTAGTTGGTACTAGTTAGCAAAAGATAGTTAAGGGCCTTGAACAATAATATAATTGAAATATATACTAATTGCACACACAATAGAGTCACTAAAGAGGGAGAGGTTTTTTAGTGCCAGGAAGGAAAAAAAACTGGCAGGAAATGGCAGAAATCGTACACCAAATCCAGTCATTCCTGGAATGGAACCACAGTCGATGGCCTCCACTCCAAACCAACAGATACAGATACTAATGCCAGAAAAAAAATCCCCCCCCCAGTACCAACAATACCAACAGTCCGACAACATTCTTCTTTGCAAATATACAGGGTCTAAAGCCAGCAACAAACAACAAAATACCTTTCATCCGTGGACTGCTTGCAGAGGCAAAGGCAATGTTCGTGGCTTTCACTGAGACCCACATAAAGGATCACTTGGACAACGAAATATGGATCCCAGGTTACAACCTATACAGATGTGACAGAGTGAACAGGCAAAGGGGGGGGGGGTTGGCCTGTACATTGCAGAGTCACTTGTTTGCACAGAACTGCTTAATGCCTCAAATGATGTAGTGGAAGTTTTAGCAGTAAAGGTCGAGAACCAAAACCTAGTCATTGTGGTAGTCTACAAGCCTCCGGATGCAACATCCCAGCAATTCCAGGAACAGCTGTTAAAAATTGACCACTGTCTGGAAAATCTTCCAGCTCCTGCACCCAACATCTTGCTCCTGGGGGATTTCAACTTAAGGCACCTAAAATGGAGAAATATAGCAAATAATTTTGTTGCAGTAATAACACCAGGAGGCAGCTCTGATGAAAACTCACACTCACACGAGCTTTTAAATCTCTGCACAAAATTAAATTTAAACCAGCAAATAATAAGCACAGACTGGAGAATACATAACCTCATTTTCACTTACAATGATGATCTGATAAGAAATGTCACCATATCAAAACAATATACTCGATCACAACTAATTGAGGTTCAGACATGTATGCGGGAGCCCCAGCCCGAAAATAACTAGTTGGGGAGATTCACCTAATTCAACTTCAATAACAAAAACAAAAAAAGGGACCAAGAAAACCAATCCTAACCGTAAAGCGGGGGAAGTTATACAAAGCAACACGCCCCCAATTATCCCTAGAACAGTTAACTCGGGGGCACTCGATGTATGCACAAGGCTTTTTCTCTAAAAAAAAGGGGGAGTAGATTTAAAAAAAAAGAAGGGGGCGCCCCCCTTTACGGCGACAAAAAAAGAATAACAGAGGGCTAAAAGAGGTAAATTATCTGAAATGGTGGGGAACACTGGTCAGAAAAATAGCAAGCATCGAACTTAAACAAAAAGAACCTTTGGGACGGAATCGCGGGAAGAACTAAAAGCCATAAATGAAATCGAAAAAAACCCCAAAAGATTTTTTTCCCCTATCCAAATCAAAACGGAAAAAACCCCGTAGGGGCCCCCACTTAAACAAGATGGGTCCTAACAGATGACAGAAAGGAAATGGTGAGTACTCAATCCCAATATATCAGTTTTGTAGCAAGCCGCTAACCAGACTGAGAGTCGAAATCAAAATGAATTTTTTATGAGGAGCCCAAAAAAATTTTGATTAAACACAACCCTACCCCGATGTTATCCACGCCAAATGACTTCGAACTGGCGATAAATGACTTTGCCCATGACTCTCCCCCAGGGCCAACCAGGGAACTTGTGTTCATCAAAAACTCAAGAAGCCCTATCACGACCCTTTTTCCCATCCTATGGGAGGGGCGGGACAGGGGGGGTCGTCCCACAGTTACAAAAAACAACAGCATAGCCCACTCCACAAAGGGGGCAGAAGGGCAACAGCAAAGAACTACAGCCCAAACACTAAAAATCCCATATCTAAAATCTTTAAAAGGGTCCTAAGAAGAAAGTCACCCCCCCATCTAGAAACCCATCGTTACACAACCCAGGGCAACAGGGTTTAGAACGGGGTCGCTCCTGTCCTCAATATTGGATAATCGAAAAGGTCCTAAATGCACTAGAAATAAAAAGAATGCAGATGTAAAATAAAATTTTGCAAAAGCCTTCGACAAGTGTGACCTGGGAAAATAGCGCCAAAATCGTGCAAAAGGGAATAACAGGAAAAGTCCCCGATGGTCATAATTTCCTCACTAACAAACACAAGATATCATCAACGAAAAAAGTCCGAGGCAGCTACGGTGAAAAGCCTTTTCCCACAAGGACGTACTCGCTCCCATCTTGTTCCTCATCCAAAACCGAATAGACAAGGTTTTCACCACAGCCCCGTGTCTTCCTTTGCAGAGAAAACCCAATCTGCATGACAGTGTCTTCCATTGGAGAACGCAAGGCTCCGGGCGGACACAACCAAATTTTTTCGTGGGGCAGAAAACAATTGAAGTTCAACGATGAAAATTTCATTACTCAGTAGGTAAACAGGGGGGGAAATTTTTAAATCTTCATCAGAGTAAAAAAACAAATTCTGGCCAAAAAATAGAGGAAACCCAAGTCAAAGACCGGGGAGTGATTTTTGGGGGAGGATTCCTTCAAGGACCATAATATTGTATCAATCGCATCTGCTGAAAAAATGACGGGAGGGATAATGAAAACCCTTTCAAAACTGGGGAGGCCAAGCCCATGAGACACATTCGGTCACTTGTTTTCTAGGTGGAATATTGTGCACAAAAACACACCTTTCAAGGCGGGTAAATTGCCGACCTAGAAAATTAAGAGAACTTTCAGGGGCCGCAAACGGGATAAAACACCCAATTCGGGAGCGCTTGAGGTTCCTAAACCTGTATTCCCTGGTACGGGGAGGGAGAGATACTGATTAATACCCCTGGAAACCCTAGGGGACTAGTACCGAACTTGCCACAAAAATCACTACTACAAAGCAAAAGACTTGGCAGACGATGCCCATCCCCCAATAAAACAGGGTGTCCAAGCATTTTAAAGCCCCATCAATAAGGGTCAGGGGCCCCGAGACTGTTAAACTGCCTCCCAGCACACAAAGGGGGATTACCAACGACCCCTGGCAGCTTCAAGGGGGACTGGACAAGCACCTAAAGTCATTCCCTGATCAGCCGGGCTGGGCTCGTACGTTTTTTTGCGTCAGCCAGCAGCAAAAAACCTGGTTGTCGGGCCTGCCCCCACCGGGGGCCTGGTCACAGCCCGGGCCGCGGGGGCTTTGCCCCCCCCGGGGAACTCTCTCCAGGAAACTCCAGGTAAAACTAAGATAAAAACAATTAGAGTGGGAATTTAATAAAATTTAAATAAAAAAAATACAAATTGAAATGGTACTTGCAATTGCACTAGGTCTGGTATGGGGTTTTTGCAAATCAAGAGTAAAACTAGATTTAAATTGACAAAATAAAATTCACAAATTAAAAGTCCAAAAGAATAATTGAAAAAAAAATAAAATGGTAATGTCTTGGTTTAATATAAGTAAGGGGTAGCAGGTACACGGGGAAAAGGGTACAAGGTAACAGTAACAGTAAAAAGGAAGAAAAGGGTAAAGGAACAGGTCAAGGTACACGGGTACCAGGTACACGGGAAAAAGGTAATTAAAGGTTGGGTTGAATAACAAACTTAAAAATTTGGGAAAAAAAAATGTTAAGGGAAGTATAAAATATTTTTTAATGTACAAAAGAAAAATTGACTGGTAGTAAATAGGGTTTTTTTAATTAAAATTTTATTTAGTAAAAAATGATTAAAAAAAAAGTAAAAAAAAGTATTTTTATTCAAAAATTTTGCACTGGTATTTTACAAGGGTTTATAGGCAGTACAAGGTAAAAAGGTACCTAAGATAGAAATGTGGTATTAAAACGGGTAAAGGTAATTAGACAAGTAAGGGTTTTATTAAATGTCAAAAATTTTGAAGAAAAATTAAAATTTTATAGTAAAAATGGTATTTTTAAAATTTTAGAAAGAGGGTACCCAACAAAAAAGCAGCCCTTTTGGATCCTAACCCTCCCCGGCTCCGGCGGGGTTAAAGTATCTTTGGCATTTTAAATCACCACCCCCAATTAACCCAAAACAAATTAAACTTTCCAGATGGACTATTGTCACCCTTTGCTCTTTATGTACTGGAGTGCGATAAAATTAAAAAATTTTAGAAACAACTCACTCAGAAGTGTTCAAGAAATGGCTAAGTTTTTTACCACGTGGTATTTTACAACCTTCTGGAAAATACCTGACTTTGCTAGTGAAAAAAGCATTACCACAGGGTTATGTGTGTGTGTTGTGTGTGTGTGTGTGTGTATACCTATTTGACTCACCTTTTTGTGGTTTGCAGGGGGGGTTGCCGCGGTTGTGTGTGTGTGTGTGTGGTGTGTTTTGGTTTTAGGTTTTGGTTGAGTGTGTGTGTGTTGTGTGTGTGTGTGTGTGTGTGTTGTGTGGGGTTGTGTGGTGTGTGTGTGAGTATGAGTGTTTTGGTGGTATGGGGTGTGTGTGTAGAGTGGTGGTGTGTGTAGAGTGTGGTGCTGTGTGTGTATGAGTTTGTGTGTGTGTGGGGTGGGGTGTGTTTTGTGTTGTGTGTGTGTGGGGTGTTTATGTGTGTGTGTGTATGAATTTGTATGGTGGGTGTTGTGTTTGGAGAGAGAGACTAACAATCAACATTTGCACCAATAATCATACAGTTTGACCGGGTGGAAAGTGTAATTGCTCATTACCTAAAATTTGTTCATGATTGTACCCATGAAAAAGTAAGTAACCATTTTTACAGTATTTCATTCCCTTTTGTAATTTGATTTCATTCCCTTTTGTAACTTTGAGTTCTTACCTTTCCCTTTTTCACCATCAAAATTTTGGACCCCGGCCCCGGGACCCATTGTGTCCCTCGAAATCTGTAAAACCTTTGAAACTTGTCAGTTGTGACAAACCCTCCGGGAGTTATTACCTTTGTAAATTGTAGTTCTTATTTTTGAAATTGTAAATTCTTTACCTCTGTAATTTGTAGCTATCAAAACTTTGGGGCCCCAGTCCCGGGGACCAATTTGTACCTCTGTAATCTTTTGACAAAACCCCACGGGAGGGGGATGGGGTGCAAATAAAAAATTTTAAACAAACAAACTAGTAAGTAATACAACTGATAGTATTTAAAAAAAAAATAGGTAAAATTGGACAAAAAAGTTCAATTCAGCTAAAGTTTAAGCAAAAAATATAAATAAGAAAAATTTCATAAGGTGACTTATGCTTACTAGTAAAATCACAAAATAGGTAGTTATTAATTAATTACAAAAAATTGTACAATGAAAATTTAACAATAATGGAGCAAAACAACACTACACAGTAGGCTTTTAAAATTGGACATTTTTTAGTTTTCTCTGTAAATTAGATCCCTGAGAAATCGTGATAGATCATTCCGTTCGTGATTTTGTACAGTTTTCCAAATTTGTTTTTCCCAACAAGAATTTTCCCCTCTCGTGTGAAGCTTGGGGTATTGTGTCATTAATTTTCCCCGCTTTTAAATTTTCTGCTCTTACAGGAGGTTCTGACGTTTTTTTTGATAAAAACCCCGTTTTTTGAACCTCTTTCTTTACTTTAATAGATCAAAAATTAAATCTTTTTTCCCGTCAGGTGATGGAATCTAAGCTAACACTTTTCTACCCTGGGGTCCTATAACCTGGCTTCTTTTATTTCGACTCTGGTACAAAAACATTTTGGCCCCTTTTACTGCAGGTAATTTCTTTTCTTTTTGTTTGGTTCATTCACGGGGGGAAAAAATGGGCTGTTAACATTACTGCGTCCCGTAGTTTATTTGTTCCTTTATCTTCTTGGGAGAAAATAATTTAGAACTGGTTACTAATTGTTCTTCCATTCTTTTAATGCTTTTGGAACCAAAAATGGAAACCCTAAATTGGGAAACCCGTAATATTGAAACCTAATATTGGAACCCGTAATACGGGAACCCTAAAATTGGAACGTAATACAGGGAAATAAAAGAACTAACCCGTATTATAATGGTACTTTGTGGGGTGGGGAGACTTTATTAGTTTCTTTTTTCTTGAAATACCCGACTTTTACTGTGAATTCATATAACCTTATTTCCAGCGGTTTGCAATAACCAACCGAACAATATTACTACAGAAAAAGCGTCCTTTTCCCCCAAAATTTCCACCATAACTATAGAGATAATATACATTTTTTGTGGTGGAGACGGAAAAAAAATGAAAAGCTAGATACAGCGATTGATAAACAAGGGTTAGGTCGACCTTCGTCATTGTAGGAGCTGCCCGAAATCACCGTTTCCTTTAAACGCAAGTTATACTTTTTTTTTTTATCAATCAAAACACATATTACACGGGTAATAATTTCCTAATCCCTTATGTGTTAGCCCCAAATCACCGACCAGTATGTTTAAATAAGTGACCCCCCTGATCAGACAGATCGACTGGTCCGAACCCCTTGAGGTCCGAAACCCCTTTACTGGGTCCGAACCCATGGGAACCCCCCTTTTAGGTCCCAACCCTTGACTGGTCCGAACCCTTACTGGGCCGAACCCTTTATGGTTTCAAACGGTTTCGTTGGACAATAAAGCGACTGTAAAGGGGTGGGGTTGCAGCGCTCTTAAAACACAAACATTAAATATATATCAGGAACTGACGGGAAGCTGTCCAATATACAAAAACATTAGAAACAGAAATAAAATAGCTAGAGTTCTTTAAGGAGGTTATTTAAAAGAAAAATTTTAAGAGTTTTAGTAGAAATTTCAGTAAATCAACCATTCAAAACATTTTAAGCTGTTGGGAGTCTGTGGGCGTCAAACAAAAGGGTTCCACATGGGGGAAAATTTTCATTTTTTTTGGGGAAAATTGGGGTCACACCCCTTGGCAGATATCCCAAAACTACTACAAACAGTGTTAAAACAGGGAAAAGTTTTTGGGTTGCCCAAATGAATAAATCTTGGACTAAAATCACAAGGGGGATTAAAAAAGGACAACACAAAGCTGCTTTTATAGACAACCCCGGAAGTTTCTACAACAGATGGGAACATAAAAAGTCGTGCTGAATGGTACTGCCCCTTTATACTGGCCATGAGTCAGAAACTGTAAGCTGGAGATGAAGTCCCGGTATCAGAAATGTGGGGCTGATAGTGCTGTCCTGGAACAGAAAATTTGGTGGAATGCCCGGGGGGAAGGTCCTTTTTTGGGGGAAGTAATGGGAAGACGAGGGGCTTTCCCCGGGACGTAAAAGCTGAAGCTGGAGATGCGTCCTGGGAGACAGAAATGGTGAAGCTGGGGATTTTGTCCCGGTAGTGGGGAAAATCGCAGGAAGGGAAAACATATAAAAGACCTCTAGGGGGGAAAGGACCATAGTAGGAAACAATGTGTCAAAGTAAGATAAAACCAATATTGCAAAATAAAATACCGCAGGAAATCAAAAAGAGGACTCCACTACAAAAGTGAGGATATATTCCAAAAAAAAATGGTGGGGGCTCCATTGTTGGGGTAGGGAGGAAAATAAGACAGGGAAACATGCACCAACAGGGGGTACAGTCACAAAACCCCAAAGGGAAACGGAAACCAAGCCCGTGCAATACTAGCACTTGGTATCTGTGCTGGGAAATCAAAAACAGATGGGACGTGCAACTATACCACCCTAGAAAAAAGCCATGCCCCCTATTGAACGGAAAATGCAAACTCCCTTTTCCCGTAACTTTTTCCCCCCTGAACTGTTACCTCTTTTTACAGGGAAAAACTGTGCTATAACTTAAATTGCCAGGCAACCCCTAAAGGGGACAAAAAGATACAAAACATCCAGGCCCTGGGAAAAACCTGGGTAGCCCCGCCACTCAAGAGGGAAGGTTTTTTTTGTGCCAGAAGGAAAAAAAAAAATGGGGAGGAAACAGAAAAACGTACCCAAATCCGCATTCCCTGGAGTGGAACCCAGTCAGGCCACACTCCAAACCAACAAAACATACAAAACCGGAAAAAAAAATCCCCCCCCGTACCAACAATACACCGGGCCAATAAATTCTTCTTTGCAAAATACAGGGTTGCCAGCAACAAACCAAAAAACCTTTTCCTACTCTTCAAGAAAGGCAATTTCTGGTTTCACTGGCCCACAAAAGGGTCCCTTCAAAAATTGGACCCGGTTTAAACCTAACAAAGAGTGCAGGGAACAGCAAACAAGGGGGGGGGGGTTTTTCCGTACATTCAGGTCCGTTGCACAGCTGCTTTTAAACCTCAAATGTGTGTGGGTTTTTGGTAAATTCGAAACCAAAATAGTCATTTGGTATCCCACAACCTCCGGAGGGGAACCCCAGAATTCAAAGCTTAAAAAAATTTTTACCACCCCCCGGGAAAATTTCCGCTCCTGACCCCAAAATCGCTCCGGGGGAAAATTCAACTTAAGCCACCTAAAATGGAGGAATATAGCAAATAAAAATTGTTTGCAGTAATAACACCAGGGGGCAGCTCTGATGAAAACTCACACTCACACGAGTTTTTTAAATCTCTGCAAAAAATTTTCAATTTAAACCAGCAAATAAATAGAGCCTACTAGACTGGAGAATACACTAGACCTCATCTTCACTAATAATGATGATCTGATAAGAAATTACCTGGAGTTTACCTGGAGAGATTTTCCGGGGGTCAAGCCCCCGGGGCCCGGTTCTGAGCCCCGGGCCCTCCCTGGTGGATCAGAGCCTGATCAACCAGGCTGTTGCTGCTGGTTGCACGCAAACCAACATACGAGCCACAGCCCGGCTGATCCGGACTGACTTTAGGTGCTTGCCCAGTGCCAGCTTGAAGACTGCCAGGGTCTGTTGGTAATCCCCCTAGGGTGCTGGGAGGCAGTTGAACAGTCTTGGGCCCCTGACACTTATTGTATGGTCTCTTAACGTGCTAGTGACACCCCTGCTTTCATTGGGGATGGTGCATCGTCTGCCAAGTCTTTTGCTTTCGTAATGAGTGATTTTCGTGTGCAAGTTCGGTACTTAGTCCCTCTAGGATTTTCCAGGTGTATATAAATCATGTATCTCTCCCTCCTGCGTTCCAGGGATAACAGGTTTAGGAACCTCAAGCGCTCCCAATAATTGAGGTGTTTTATCTCCGTTATGCGCGCCGTGAAAGTTCTCTGTACATTTTCTAGGTCGGCAATTTCACCTGCCTTGAAAGGTGCTGTTAGTGTGCAGCAATATTCCAGCCTAGATAGAACAAGTGACCTGAAGAGTGTCATCATGGGCTTGGCCTCCCTAGTTTTGAAGGTTCTCATTATCCATCCTGTCATTTTTCTAGCAGATGCGATTGATACAATGTTATGGTCTTGAAGGTGAGATCCTCCGACATGATCACTCCCAGGTCTTTGACGTGGTGTTTCGCTCTATTTGTGGCCAGAATTTGTTTTGTACTCTGATGAAGATTTAATTTCCTCATGTTTACATATCTGAGTAATTGAAATTTTCTCATCGTTGAACTTCATATTGTTTTCTGCAGCTCACTGAAAGATTTGGTTTGATGTCTGCCTGGAGCTTTGCAGTGTCTGCAATGGAAGACACTGTCATGCAGATTCGGGTGTCATCTGCAAAGGAAGACACGGTGCTGTGGCTGACATCCTTGTCTATGTCGATATAAGGATGAGGAACAAGATGGGAGCGAGTACTGTGCCTTGTGGAACAGAGCTTTTCACCGTAGCTGCCTCGGACTTTACTCTGTTGACGACTACTCTCTGTGTTCTGTTAGTGAGGAAATTATAGATCCATCGACCGACTTTTCCTGTTATTCCTTTAGCACGCATTTTGTGCGCTATTACGCCATGGTCACACTTGTCAAGGCTTTTGCAAAGTCTGTATATATTACATCTGCATTCTTTTTGTCTTCTAGTGCATTTAGGACCTTGTCGTAGTGGTCCAATAGTTGAGACAGACAGGAGCGACCTGTTCTAAACCCATGTTGCCCTGGGTTGTGTAACTGATGGGTTTCTAGATGCGTGGTGATCTTGCTTCTTAGGACTTTTCAAAGATTTTTATGATATGGGATGTTAGTGCTATTGGTCTGTAGTTCTTTGCTGTTGCTTTACTGCCCCCTTTGTGGAGTGGGGCTATGTCTGTTGTTTTTAGTAACTGTGGGACGACCCCCGTGTCCATGCTCCTCTCCATAGGATGGGAAAAGGCTCGTGATAGGGGCTTCTTGCAGTTCTTGATGAACACAGAGTTCCATGAGTCTGGCCCTGGGGCAGAGTGCATGGGCATGTCATTTATCGCCTGTTCGAAGTCATTTGGCGTCAGGATAACATCGGATAGGCTTGTGTTAATCAAATTTTGTGGCTCTCTCATAAAAAATTCATTTATACTCAGATCACAACATAATTGAGGTTCAGACATGTATGCGTGGAGCCCCAGACCGACATAATGAGACTAGTCACGAGGGAGCATTCACCAAATTCAACTTCAATAACAAAAACATAAATTGGGACCAAGTAAACCAATTCCTAACCGATATAAGCTGGGAAGATATACTAAGCAACACAGACCCCAACTTATGCCTAGAACAGATTAACTCGGTGGCACTCGATGTTTGCACAAGGCTTATTCCTCTAAGAAAAAGGAGGATTAGAAGTAAAATAGAAAGAGACAGGCGCTCCCTTTACAGGCGACGGAAAAGAATAACAGAGCGGCTAAAAGAGGTCAATATATCTGAAATGCATAGGGAGACACTGGTCAGAGAAATAGCAAGCATCGAACTTAAGCTAAAAGAATCCTTTAGGAGTCAGGAATCGCGGGAAGAACTAAAAGCCATAAATGAAATCGAAAGAAACCCAAAGTATTTCTTCTCCTATGCCAAATCAAAATCGAGAACAACGTCCAGTATAGGGCCCCTACTTAAACAAGATGGGTCCTACACAGATTCAAAGTTTATTCTCTATAAGGATTACAATGCTGAGTTTACAGAAATTTGGTTATTGTGTGGTTTACTTGTAGTAAAATTGTGATTACAGAGTGTACCACTAGAACGCTTAGCATGGCTAGGCATTTCGGGCATACTTAGTTTTATTCTTAATTGTAAAATATAACAAATTATGAGGTAAGTTGGTATTATGGCTAAATGACTAAATACTAGTTTGTGAGTTTAGCAATGTGAATGGTTTTGTTTTGGCACAGTACATAGTTTCAGTATTGGAGTATCACAGGATTCATTATTTTAAGACTGAGAATAATATTTCTGTTTATGGTAAAATGAGTGAGTGAGTGTAAGTGTGAACCACCAGGTGGTATTCGTGTAGTTAGTTGACGGGGTGTATCAGGAGAGTGAGATGTTTTCTAATGGTAGTTTTGAAGGTGATGAATGTGTCTGCAGTTCTAGAGTTCTCAGGTAGGGTATTCCAGATTTTAGGGCCTTTGACATACATTGAATTTTTGTAAAGGTTTAGTCGGACACGGGGAATGTCGTAGAGATGTTTGTGTCTGGTGTTATGCCTGTGGGTTCTGTCACAACTATCAAAAAAGCGTTTTAGGTCAAGGTTGATATTAGAGTTTAAGGCCCTGTAGATGTAGATTGCACAGTAGTAAGTGTGGATGTACTGAACTGGGAGTAAGTTTAGGTCTATGAAGAGTGGGGGGGTGTTGCCAGGGATGGGATTTAGTGATTATTCTTACTGCAGCTTTTTGTTGGGTTATTATTGGCTTTAGGTGTGTTGCTGCAGTTGATCCCCAAGCACAAATAGCATAGGTGAGGTATGGATAAATAAGTGAGTGGTATAGTGTGAGAAGGGCATTTTGCGGCACGTAGTATCGTATCTTGGAGAGGATCCCAACCGTTTTGGATACTTTTTTGGATATATGCTGGATATGGGTGCTGAAATTCAGGTTGTTGTCAAGGTATAAGCCTATTAATTTTCCCCCATTATTTCTGGTAATTAGAGTGTTGTCAATCTTAATGTTAATTTGTGCATCTCCTGCTCTGCTACCAAACATAATATAGTAGGTTTTGTCAGTGTTAAGCGTAAGTTTATTGGCTGTCATCCAAGTCGATATTTTAATCAGCTCCTCATTCACAATGGTGTTGAGGGTGGCAAGATTAAGGTGAGAGATGACATAAGTCGTGTCATCAGCAAAGAGAATGGGTTTCAGGTGTTGGGATACGTTTGGAAGGTCATTGATGTATATGAGGAAGAGCAGGGGACCAAGGACACTTCCCTGCGGAACTCCAGTATCACGTGGCCATGTTGCTGATGCTGTGTCTTTAATGGTGACGTACTGATACCTATTAGTAATGTAAGATTTGAAATAAGCAAGCGCATGGCCTCTTATACGGTAGTGATCAAGTTTGTGGTGTAGGATGTCGTGGTCTACTGTGTCAAAAGCTTTTCTTAGGTCAATAAAAATTCCTAGTGGATGACAGCAAGGAAATGAGTGAGCTACTCAAGTCCCAGTATGACTCAGTTTTTAGCAAGCCGCTAACCAGACTGAGAGTCGAAGATCAAAATGAATTTTTTATGAGAGAGCCACAAAAGTTGATTAACACAAGCCTATCCAATGTTATCCTGACGCCAAATGACTTCAAACAGGCGATAAATGATATGCCCATGCACTCTGCCCCAGGGCCAGACTCATGGAACTCTGTGTTCATCAAGAACTGCAAGAAGTCCCTATCAAGAGCCTTTTCCATCCTATGGAGAGGGAGCATAGACACGGGGGTCGTCCCACAGTTACTAAAAACAACAGACATAGCCCCATTCCACAAAGGGGGCAGTAAAGCAACAGCAAAGAACTACAGACCAATAGCACTAACATCCCATATCATAAAAATCATTGAAAGGGTCCTAAGAAGCAAGATCACCACCCATCTAGAAACCCATCAGTTACACAACCCAGGGCAACATGGGTTTAGAACAGGTCGCTCCTGTCTGTCTCAACTATTGGATCACTATGACAAGGTCCTAAATGCACTAGAAGACAAAAAGAATGCAGATGTAATATATACAGACTTTGCAAAAGCCTTCGACAAGTGTGACCATGGCGTAATAGCGCACAAAATGCGTGCTAAAGGAATAACAGGAAAAGTCGGTCGATGGATCTATAATTTCCTTACTAACAGAACACAGAGAGTAGTCGTCAACAGAGTAAAAGTCCGGGGCAGCTACGGTGAGAAAAGCTCTGTTCCACAAGGCACAGTACTCGCTCCCATCTTGTTCGTCATCCTCATATCCGACATAGACAGGATGTCAGCTACAGCACCGTGTCATCCTTTGCAGATGACACTCGAATCTGCATGACAGTGTCTTCCATTGCAGACACTGCAAGGCTCCAGGCGGACATCAACCAAATCTTTCAGTGGGCTGCAGAAAACAATATGAAGTTCAACGATGAGAAATTTCAATTACTCAGATATGGTAAACATGAGGAAATTAAATTTTCATCAGAGTACAAAACAAATTCTGGCCAAAAAATAGAGCGAAACACCAACGTCAAAGATCTGGGAGTGATCATGTCGGAGGATCTCACCTTCAAGGACCATAACATTGTATGAATCGCATCTGCTAGAAAAATGACAGGATGGATAATGAGAACCTTAAAAACCCAGGAGGCCAAGCCCATGATGACACTCTTCAGGTCACTTGTTCTATCCTAGGCTGGAATATTGCTGCACACTAACAGCACCTTTCAAGGCAGGTGAAATTGCCGACCTAGAAAATGTACAGAGAACTTTCACGGCGCGCATAACGGAGATAAAACACCTCAATTACTGGGAGCGCTTGAGGTTCCTAAACCTGTATTCCCTGGAACGCAGGAGGGAGAGATACATGATTATATACACCTAGAAAATCCTAGAGAGACTAGTACCGAACTTGCACACGAAAATCACTCACTACGAAAGCAAAAGACTTGGCAGACGATGCACCATCCCCCCAATGAAAAGCAAAGGTGTCACTAGCACGTTAAGAGACCATACAATAAGTGTCAGGGGCCCGAGACTGTTCAACTGCCTCCCAGCACACATAAGGGGGATTACCAACAGACCCCTGGCAGTCTTCAGCTGGCACTGGACAAGCACCTAAAGTCAGTTCCTGGGTCAGCCGGGCTGTGGGTCGTACGTTGGTTTGCGTGCAGCCAGCAGCAACAGCCTGGTTGATCAGACTCTGATCCACCAGGAGGCCTGGTCACAGACCGGGCCGCGGGGGCGTTGACCCCCGGAACTCTCTCCAGGTAAACTCCAGGAACCAGTACTATTGGAACCAGTAATATTGGAACCAGTAATATTGGAACCAGTAATATTGGAACCACTAATATAGGAACCAGTAATATTGGAACCAGTAATACTGGAACCAGTAATATTGGAACCAGTAATATTGGAACCAGTAATATTGGAACCAGTAATATTGGAACCAGCAATATTGGAACCAGTAATATTGGAACCTGTAATATTGGAACCAGTAATATTGGAACCACTAATATTGGAACCAGTAATATTGGAACCAGTAATACTGGAACCAGTAATATTGGAACCAGTAATATTGGAACCAGCAATATTGGAACCAGTAATATTGGAACCTGTAATATTGGAACCAGTAATATTGGAACCAGTAATATTGGAACCAGTAATATTGGAACCAGCAATATTGGAACCAGTAATATTGGAACCAGTAATATTGGAACCAGTAATATAGGAACAGCAATATTGGAACCAGTAATATTGGAACCAGTAACATTGGAACCAGTAATATAGGAACCAGTAATATTGGAACCAGTAATATTGGAACCAGTAATACTGGAACCAGTAATATTTGAACCAGTAAATATGGGAACAGTAATTTTTGGGCCAGTAAATTGGAACCCGT
>NC_069471.1:3091153-3132906 GCF_026875155.1 Cherax quadricarinatus
CTTCCCTAACATTATGTTCCTAGACACTTGATACATCTAGCAAGCTCTTCCAATTTTCCCACTTTAACTCCCATAAATTTTATAGGCATTACAGTTCTTGGAAATGAGTCCTTTGAGAAGTACAATCTTCCTTTCTTTGCCTGACCTCTTATCAACTGGGCTACCTTATTGTGGTACTTCCCCCTCTTGTTTTGATGTGGAGAACCACTATTACTGGCCCCTGTCACTTGATATGTGCCTAGAAAACCCCGTTTAGTAGGTGACTTATGATTATTGATATTGTGATTAAGTTTCCTTTTGTGGAACTTGACAGGTGCACTGGGGTTGTAGACGTGGTATTCTAGAGGTAATGGGTTGGCTGATCTGCAGTTGGACAATTAGTCCTGCAGGCCCACTCTTATTTTTTTCCAACCGAAGTAACCCTTGTGTTATTGTTAGATAGACTATACTGTCTTGTTGTTCAATTTTTTGAATCAAGGCACTCAACAACCACTCTGCTCCCCCAGATCATACTTATTACTAAAGGTTTTAAAGAGTGCTTTCTATTTGATCTAAATTGCTGTAAGCCGTTGCAGTTGTGATCTGGAGTCTTCAAAACTAGCCAAATTAGCTACTAGATCCAGCCTACTTTGCTCCAAGTTACCGTAGTGACCTCAAACAAGTCAACTGCCTCACTTTTAGGAGTCATTACTTTTTGGTAATGCTTGTATGAGAACTGCGCATCTCCCCTTACTTGTCCCTTTAAATAGCATAATTTGGTAACACTTGAAAGATCACTCCTACCCATGTACGACTGCTTTAAAGATAGACCAAAACTCCCCCAAAGTTTTCTCCCGGTTTTAAACACAGGCATGCATAATTCTGGGAGTTTTGGTAGGACCTCTGATTTTCCTTACTAGGTTAGTTTAGTTATTTTAAATATGTTTATTATGCACCCCATACCATCCTGTGGGCGGTAGACAAAAGATTACAGAGGTACATAATGGTCCAGGGACTGGGCCTCAAAGTTTTGATAGCTGAGCAAGTTACAGAGGTAATGAATTCACAATTTACAAAGGTAATGAACTCACAATTTACAAAGGTAATGAACTCCAGGTAGGTCTAGTCACAATCATGACAAGTTACAAAGGTATTTACAGATTACGAGGTACACAATGGGTCCAGGGCCCGGGCCCCCAAAGTTTTGATGGCTAAACTAGGTGAATATCAAAATGGTATACAAACCGACAGGTTTGGGTTTAGGTAAGACACATAGGCAACAGTTAGGCAACTTTATTCCGAAACGTTTCGCCTACACAGTAGGCTTCTTCAGTCGAATACAGAAAGTTCCGGACTATGGAACTGAACTTCTCAGGCCGAGGGACTGACAACCTCAAATTTTACGATTTACAAGGGTGATGGACTGATTACAGCGTCTTCAATCTCTACTTTTCCCTGCCTACTTTCTGTATTCGACTGAAGAAGCCTACTGTGTAGGCGAACGTTTCGGAATAAAGTTGCCTAACTGTTGCCTGTGTCTTCCCTACCGGCTGAACTAGGTACAAGGTAATGAACTCACAAGTTACAAAGGTAAAGAATACTGTAAGAATGGTTACTTGCGTTTTACATGGCTACAAAATGAACAAATTTTAGAGTAATGAACAAATTCACACTTCCACACCCGGTCACAACTGTAGTGAGTTATTTGGGGCCCAAAAATTGATTGTTGAGTCAACACACACACCACACACACACTCACACACACACACACACACACACCCCCACACACACACACAACAACACACACACACACACACACAAACTCATACACACACACGCAAAACACACTCATACACACACAACACACACACACACACACTCATACACACACACACACACACACACACAACAAAACATTGTTTACACCCTTTAAACCCTTTTCCAAAGCCTTAGTTTTGCAGGAACAATGTTGTCCTCCACTTCATAATATTGATCCAACAGCCGCTCCTTTTCAGCATCATCTGCACATTTCACCAGTAGATCTCTCTCACAGTCCTTATACCACAATTTATGTGACTCATATCTATTTTCTAAGGCATCTAGGTGTAACTTTAATTCATCAGGGTTTACCGTTTCTTGTCCCATTAACTCCATACACTTGTTGTAAGATTTAGTAACCTGACCCTTCCAAGCTTGAAGTGACGCTTTCTTAGCTTTGGCATCCATGGACTTGCCAGCCGCACTAACTTCCTCAGACCGAGCCATGGTTAGGGAATTAATAATCACCAATTATACAACTTAAGTAGACACCTTGTGAGAGTAATTCTTGAACTTTACTCTTGTATAAATCCTAGCCATCCAAGTGCTAGTAATTAATTGGGCTAATTATCATCCACCACAGGACCGACTAAATTTGTGTACCCTATACCCACTTTCTTCAATCAGTCACTTAATTATTAAGTAATTAATTCAATTAATTTTTCACTGATTGCATCCGGTTCAGGAAGGACCAGCGGGCAGATGTGGAAAATTTTATACCTGGAGTTTACCTGGAGAGAGTTCCGGGGGTCAACGCCCCCGCGGCCCGGTCTGTGACCAGGCCTCCTGGTGGATCAGAGCCTGATCAACCAGGCTGTTGCTGCTGGCTGCACGCAAACCAACGTACGAGCCACAGCCCGGCTGATCCGGAACTGACTTTAGGTGCTTGTCCAGTGCCAGCTTGAAGACTGCCAGGGGTCTGTTGGTAATCCCCCTTATGTGTGCTGGGAGGCAGTTGAACAGTCTCGGGCCCCTGACACTTATTGTATGGTCTCTTAACGTGCTAGTGACACCCCTGCTTTTCATTGGGGGGATGGTGCATCGTCTGCCAAGTCTTTTGCTTTCGTAGTGAGTGATTTTTCGTGTGCAAGTTCGGTACTAGTCCCTCTAGGATTTTCCAGGTGTATATAATCATGTATCTCTCCCTCCTGCATTCCAGGGAATACAGGTTTAGGAACCTCAAGCGCTCCCAATAATTGAGGTGTTTTTATCTCCGTTATGCGCGCCGTTGAAAGTTCTCTGTACATTTTCTAGGTCAGCAATTTCACCTGCCTTGAAAGGTGCTGTTAGTGTGCAGCAATATTCCAGCCTAGATAGAACAAGTGACCTGAAGAGTGTCATCATGGGCTTGGCCTCCCTAGTTTTGAAGGTTCTCATTATCCATCCTGTCATTTTTCTAGCAGATGCGATTGATACAATGTTATGGTCCTTGAAGGTGAGATCCTCCGACATGATCACTCCCAGGTCTTTGACGTTGGTGTTTCGCTCTATTTTGTGGCCAGAATTTGTTTTGTACTCTGATGAAGATTTAATTTCCTCATGTTTACCATATCTGAGTAATTGAAATTTCTCATCGTTGAACTTCATATTGTTTTCTGCAGCCCACTGAAAGATTTGGTTTATGTCCGCCTGGAGCTTTGCAGTGTCTGAAATGGAAGACATGTCATGACTTTGGGTGTATCTGCAAAGGAAGACACGGTTGCTGTGCTGACCTTGTTAATGCGGATATGAGGAGGGAAAAAACAAGATGGGGCGAGTACTGTCCCTTTTGGGGAAAGAGCTTTTCACCGTTAGCTGCCTGGATTTATCTGTTGACGCTATCTCTGTGTTCTGTAAGTGAGGAAATTATAGATCCTCGACCGATTTTTTCCTGTTTTTTCCTTTGCACGCATTTTGGCCTATTACGCCATGGTCAAAAATTGTCAAAGGTTTCTGCAAATTTGTATATTTTCATTGCTTCTTTTTGTCTTCTAGTGTTTTTGGACCTTGTCGTAGTGATCCAATAGTTAGACAGACAGGACGCCCTGTTCAAAACCCCGTGTTGCCGGGGTTTGTGTAAGATGGGTTTTAGTGGGGGGGTGTCTTGTTTTAGGACCCTTTCAAAGTTTTTTGATATGGGATGTTGTGCTATTGGTCTGAGTTCTTTTCGTTGCTTTTCTGCCCCCTTTGTGGGGGGGGGTTTTTGTCTTTTGTTTTTGTAATGTGGGACGCCCCCCGTGTCCGGCCCCTCCCCCATAGGATGGAAAAGGCTCGTGATAGGGGCTTTTGCGTTCTTGATGAAAACGCGTTCCATGGTCGGGCCCTGGGGGAGGCATAGGCATGTCTTTATCCCCCTGTTCGAAGTCATTTGGGTCAGGATAACATCGGATAGCTTGTGGGTTAAACAAAATTTTGTGGGTCTCTATAAAAAATTCATTTTATCTTGACTCTCAGTCTGGGTTTGCGGCTTGCTGAAAACTGAGTCATTTTGGGGGCTTGGTAGCCATTTTCCTTGCTGTCATCGTGTAGGACCCCTCTTTTTAAGTGGGGCCAAAAAAGGCGTTTTTTCTCGATTTTGATTTGGCATAGGAGAGAAAAATACTTTGGGTTTTTTTTCGATTTAATTTATGGCTTTTAGTTTTCCGCGATTCCTGATCCTAAAGGGTTTTTTAGCTTAAGTTCGATGCTTTTTATTTCTTTCCAGTGTCTCCCCAGCATTTTTAGATATATTGCCTCTTTTAGCCGCATGTTGTTCTTTTCCGTCGCCTTTAAAGGGAGCGCCGTCTCTTTCTGTTTTACATTACTCCCCCTTTTTCCTTTGAGGAATTAGCCTTGGCTTTACATCGAGTGCCACCGAGTTAATCTGTTTAGGGTAAATTGGGGGGTTTTTGTGTTGCTTTTTTATATCTTCCGCTTTATCGGTTTGGACTTGGTTTACTTGGTTTTTTCCCCTTTTGTTTTTTTATTGAAGTTAAAATTTTGGGGAAAGCTCCCCCGGTAAATTCATTATGTCGGTTTTTGGGGTCCCCGATACATGACTGAACTCAATTTGTTTTTGGGGTCTGGTATATTTTTTTGATATGGGGAATTTTTATTAGTCACATTGTTGTGAAAATGAGGTTAGGTTTCTCCCCGTCTAGTGCTCTATTTTTTGTGGTTTTTTTTAAAAAATTTTTTTTGTGCGAGATTTAAAAGCTCGCGTGGTGTGAATTTTTTTCAGAGCTGCCTCCCGGGGTTATTATGCAAAATATTATTTTCTATATTCCCCATTTTAGGTGCCTTAAAATTGAATCCCCCCCGGGGCAAAATTTGGGTGCGGGGGGAAGGTTTTCCGACGGGTCAATTTTTTTAAAAGCTGTTCCCGGAAAAATTTTGGGTGTTGATCCGGGGGGGGGGTAACCCCCCCCAAAACAGGGGGGGGGGGGGGGGGGGGGGGCTGTAAAAATTCCACAATTTTAAGGTTTGGTTCTCAAAAAATACTCTCAATGTAAAAAGGCCAAACCCCCCCCCCCCCCTTTTTTCCCGTTCATCTGTAATCTGTTAGGTTGTAACCCCGGGGATCCATATTTCGTTGTCCAAGTGATCCTTTATGTGGGTCTCAGTGAAAGCCGCGAACATTGCCTTTGCCTCTGCAAGCAGTCCATGGATGAAAGGTATTTTGTTGTTTGTTGCTGGCTTTAGACCCTGTGTATTTGCAAAGAAGAATGTTATCGGACTGGTGGTATTGTTGGTACTGGGGGGGGATTTTTTTCCGGGATTAGTATCTGTATCTGTTGGTTTGGAGTGGAGGCCATCGACTGTGGTTCCACTCCAGGAATGACTGGATTTGGTGTACGATTTCTGCCATTTCCTGCCAGTTTTTTTTCCTTCCTGGCACTAAAAAGCCTCTCCCTCTTGAGTGGCTGTGGCTACCCAGGTTTTCCCATGGCCTGGATGTTTTGTATCTTTTTGTCCCCTTTAGATGGTATTGCCTGGCAATTTAGTTATAGCACAGTCTTTCCTGTACTGAAGAGGTACACAGTTCAGGGTGAAAAAGCTTACAGGAAGGGAGTTTGCATTTTCCTGTTGTCATATGGGCATGGCATTTTCTAGGGTGGTCATAGTTGCACGTCCCATCTGTTTTTCCAGATTTCCCATGCCAGCAGATACCGAGTGCATAGTATGTGCACAGGCTTGGTTTCCGTTTGCCTTGGGTTTCTGTGACTGTATTCCCTGTTGGTGCATGTTTCCCTGTCTTACTTCTATCCTCCCTAGCACCAACAATGGAGCTCCCACCAGTTGTTTTTGGTAATATATCCTCACTATTGCTAGTTTGCTATTTCCTGCGGTATTTCTAGTTTGCAATATTGGTTTTATCTTATCTTTGACTACACTTGTTTCCCTACTATGGCTCCTGTCCCCTATGAGGTCATTTATATGTATTCCTTCCTGCATATAATTCCCGACTACCTGGACAAAATCTCCAGCTTCACCATTACTGTCTCCCAGGACAGCATCTCCAGCTTCCCCATTACTGTCTCCCAGGACAGCATCTCCAGCTTCACCATTACTGTCTCCCAGGACAGCACCTCCAGCTTCACCATTACTGTCTCCCAGGACAGCATCTCCGCTTCCCCATTACTGTCTCCCAGGACAGCATCTCCAGCTTCACCATTACTGTCTCCCAGGACAGCACTATCAGCCTCCCATTTACTGACTACCAGGACATCACCTCCAGCCTTACAGTTTCTGACTACATGGCCAGTATCAAGGGCAGTACCATTCACCCCAGACTTTTTATGTTCCCATCTGTTGTAGAAAGCTTCCAGGTTTTCTATGAAAGCAGCTTTGATGTTGACCTCTTTTAATACCCTTGTGATTTTAGTCCACAGATTTATCTCATTTGGGCATCCCCAAAAAACACTTCCCTGTTTTAATACTGCTTGTAGCTAGTTCTTGGATATCTGCACAAGGGGCGTGACACCAATTTCCACAGAAATGGACAATTTATGCATGTGGAGGCCCGTTTGTTTGACTGACCACAGACTACACACAGCTTCATAATGATTTGAATGGTTGATTTACTGCAATTCTACTAGCAACCTCTTGAATATTCTATTAGTAACCTGCTAGGTAGTGCACAACGAAACGTTTGAAACCAGTCCCGGGTTCGGACCAGTCAAGGGTTCGGACCAGTCAAGGGTTCGGACCAGTCAAGGGTTCGACCAGTCAAGGGTTCGGACCAGTCTATTGATCTGATCAGTGGGTCACTTATTTAAACCATACTGGTCGGTGATTTGAGCTAACACATGAATGATCTACTGGAAATTATCTACCCGAGTAATATGTGATTTGATTGATACAAAAGTATAACTTGCGTGTTGAAGAGCTGGTGACTGCTGGCACTCTACAATGACGAACGGTCGACCTCCACCTTGTTTATCAATCGCTGTATCTAGCTTCTCTATTTTTTTTTTTCCGTCTCCACCACAATAAATGCTATATTATCACTATAGTTGACTGGTGCAAATTTTGGAGGAAGGACGCTTTTTCTGTAGTAATAATTGCTTCTCGTTGTGTATATTGCGACGCTGGTAACTGCAGGTTATATGAATTCACAGCATATGTCTGGTATTTCAAGAAAAAAGGAAACTAATGAAAGTCAAATCCACTCCACTAAGTCCATTATAATATGGTTAGTTGCTACTACAACACTGTATTCTGCTATTCACTGGTATCACTAGATTATATGCGAGTACACTAGCAAGCCAGGAAGATTATTAAAAACAGCTGACCTGTGGTAAGTTTCTGGCGACTTCTGGCACCTGCCTCTATAGGCTTATCACTTCATTTACAATTCACCTGTTTTCAAATGACACTTTAGCCTTTATCATCAATATACTAGGGACCACTGTAGTATACACTATACACTATGTATACTCAATGTTTTCAGGGAGACTTTCTTTCCTCTGACACGAAGTTCATTATTATCATTTTTTTCACACGGGACACGGGCCCTTGATTCCCCTCTGGCAGTAACTCTGCTAGGTAGTACACACTAATTCTCCTTTTTTGACTCAGTATATAATGTTTTCCGCCCAAGATTGGTTCCAGGCGCTAGAGGGATGGTATCGTATAGGATTGATGACACAAATTAAAGTTCTAGCACGTAAGAGCCACCGTGAAAACCAGAAAGCCCGGAGCACAACGAGGCACGCTGACACTGGCACACACGCAAATATAAACCGTACCTCAACATTACATACATACGAATAATCTCATTGGAAGACAACAACTACATTGTTTACCGTAGTCACCCGTGTAGACATGTGAGAAAACTTAACCACCTCTGGTCACTGCAGGTGGCCCCTCGACCCTCACAATCTTATCCGTATCTATCTGAGACCAGTATAAATTGGGTAGCACCCACAAGTACGGCGCTACTAATTAATTGTGGACTGTATAGATTATATTAGTTTAACAGAATGAAGGGGGGGGGTAGGTTACACATGGATATATCCATCAAGGAAAAACACTTGTACATAATCTCACCACTTACCAGATATTCTCTGGTGGTCACTTGATGTAGCTGGATCACCCATAACCCATCCAATTACAACATACCTAACTGGCCAGTATCAGTCTGCTATAACTAGAAAGGTTACTTAACTGTGGGTGATTGATGCTCCTTATTTCCTCCATTCACCATCTCATTTCGATGACCCGTTACACCGACACGGTTCTTATTCCAGCAGGATGAGGTATCCGTTGGTTTGTCCCAGTTTAGAAGTCGTGACTCCATAAAAACTTCACTATCCTCGTGACAGGAACAACGAGGTAAACATGTGCACACACACTCTGGGAATGGCAGTTCATATCGCTTCAATGATTCTTTAACTTAATGTTATTATCACTGATTACATTACAATTCACAAGACGATTTAATGTCTCATAATTATTATACACATTAGAGGTCACTCCATTAAGATCTGAGACTGATGAGTGAGGATTAACTCACGGGTAATTTTCCCTGGACACATTCCATGGCGGCGCACCCATCACCCCAGGTCCTACTATTATCCACTCATTTTACCACTTTATTATGGTGGACATGTAAATCACGTTCCACCACTCTTCACCAGGAACAGTTACGACACTTCGCATTAGGAAGTGAGGCCTATATTAATCCTTAGGCAGCCGTGAATGCCAATTTCCTGATCCCATGTTTTCACAGCCTCCTCACTACATTCAAAACACTGCCGCCACCCCTGCCCTGAGTCGACCTGTCCCCCCCCCCCACACACATCCGTGCAGGCGCAGGGCGAACCCGGTTGGTTCTACTCAAAATACAAATACATTTTGACCCAAATCAACACATTAAACACTTATTAGGCACTACAGCTTCGGAAATTAAATAATTTCCACAGTTCCAATATTACTGGTTCCAGTATTATTGGTTCCAATATTACTGGTTCCAATATTACTGGTCCCAATATTACTGGTTATAATATTACTGGTTCCAATATTACTCGTTCCAATATTACTGGTTCCAATATTACTGGTTCCAATATTACTGGTTCCAATATTACTCGTTCCAATATTACTGGTCCCAATATTACGGGTTTCCCCAATATTACTAGTTCCAATATTACTGGTTCCAATATACGGTTCCAATTTTAAACTGGTTCCAATATTACTGGTTCCAATATTACTGGTTCCAATATTACTGGTTCCAATATTACTAGTTCCAATATTACTGGTTTCAATATTATTGGCTCCAATATTACTGGTTCCAATATTACTGGTTCCTATATTACTGGTTAAAGTATTACTGGTTCCAAAATTACTGGTTCCAACATTACTGGTTCCAGTATTACTGGTTCCAAAATTACTGGTTCCTACATTACTGGTTAAAATATTACTGGCTCCAATATTACTGGTTCCAATATTACTGGTTGCAATATTACTGGTTCCAGTATTACTGCTTCCAATATTACTGGTTCCAACATTACTGGTTCCAATATTACTGGTTCAATATTACTGATTCCTATATTACTGGTTCCAATATTACTGGTTCCAATATTACTGGTTCCAATATTACTGGTTAAAATATTACTGGTTCCAATATTGCTGGTTCCAATATTACTGGTTCCTATATTACTGGTTATAGTATTACTGGTTCCAATATTACTTGTTCCAACATTACTGGTTCCAGTATTACTGGTTCCAAAATTACTGGTTCCTACATTACTGGTTAAAATATTACTGGCTCCAATATTACTGGTTCCAATATTACTGGTTGCAATATTACTGGTTCCAGTATTACTGGTTCCAATATTACTGGTTCCAACATTACTGGTTCCAATATTACTGGTTCCAATATTACTGTTTCCAATATTACTGATTCCTATATTACTGGTTCCAATATTATAGGTTCCAATATTACTGGTTCCAATATTACTGGTTCCAATGTTACTGGTTCCTATATTACTGGTTCCAATATTACTAGTTCCAATACCACTGGTTCCAATATTACTGGTTCTTATATTACTGGTTCAAATATTACTGGTTACAATATTACTGGTTCCAATATTACTGGTTTCAATATTACTGGTTCCTATATTACTGGTTCCAATATTACTGGTTCAAATATTACTGGTTCTAATATTACTGGTTCCTATATTACTGGTTCCAGTATTACTGGTTCCAATATTACTGGTTCCAATATTACTGGTTCCAATATTACTGGTTCCAATATTACTGGTTCAAATATTACTGGTTCCTATATTACTGGTTCCAATATTACTGGTTTCAACATTTCTGGTTCCAATATTACTGGTTCCAATATTACTGGTTTCAACATTTCTGGTTCCAATATTACTGGTTCCAATATTACTGGTTCCAATATTACTGGTTCCTATATTACTAGTTCATATATTACTGGTTCCAATATTACTGGTTCTATGGAAAATTTTCTTGGGTGCTTACCTGTATGTACCTCAACATTATATACATACCAGTAAACTCATTGGGAGACAACCATATGGTTTACCGTAGTCACCCCGTGTAGACATGTGAGAAAACTTAACCACCCCTGGTCGCGGCAAGTGGTTCCTTCGACCTCACAATCTTATCCATATCTATCCGAGACCAGTATGGATTGGGTAGCACCCACAAGTACGGTGCTACTAATTAATTGTGTACTGTATAGATTATATTAGTTTAGCTGAATGAAGGGGGGGGGGTAGGATACACCTGGATACATCCATCAAGGAAAAACATTTGTACATAATCCCACCACTTACCAGATGTTCTCTGGTGGTCACTTGATGTAGCTGGATCACTCATAACCTATCCATTTACAACATACCTAACTGGCCAGTATCAGTCTGTTATAACTAGAAGGGTTACTTAACTGTGGGTGATTGATACTCCTTATTTCCTCCATTCACCATCTCATTTCGATGTCCTGCTACACCGACACGGTTCTCATTCCAGCAGGACGAGGTATCCGTCGGTTTGTCCGGGTTTAGAAGTCGTGATTCCATAAAACTTCATTATCCTCGGTACGAATCACACATTCACTCGGAGCAGGGCGATCTATTTCACATCCCGCATTCTCTTAACTCAATGTTGTTATCACTGATTACATTACCATTCACAAGACGATTTAACCTCTCATAATTATTATACACATTAGAGATCACTCCATTAAGATCTGAGACCGATGAGTGATGATTAAACCAAGGGTAATTTTCCCCGGGACACAGTCCATGGTGACGCGCCAGTCACCCGGTCCTACCCTTATTCACTCATTTTTCCACTTTATTACGGTGGTCCCGTAAATCACGTTCCCTCACTCTCCACCAGGAACAGTTACGACACTTCCTATTATGAAATGAGGCCTATATTAATCCTTAGGCCACCGTGAATGCCAATTTCGAGGTTCCATGCTTTCCCAGCCTCCTCACCACACTCAAAACACTCCCGCCTCCCATGACCTGAGTCGCCCCCAAACCCCCGCACATCCGCGCATGCGCAAAGGGAACTCTTGGTTCTACCCTATTGTCAAATACATTTTTGACTCATATCGATACATTAAACACCTATTAGGCGCTATAGCTTCGGAAAATCAAAAATTTTCCACAGGTTCCAAAATTACTGGTTACAATATTACTGGTTCCAAAAGTACTGGTTCTAATATTATTGGTTCCTATATTAATGGTTCCAATATTACTGGTTCCAATATTACTGTTTCCAATATTACTGGTTCCAATATTACTGGTTAAAATATTACTGGTTCCAATATTACTGGTTCCAATATTACTGGTTGCAATATTACTAGTTCCAGTATTACTGGTTCCAATATTACTGGTTCCAACATTACTGGTTCCAATATTACTGGTTCCTATATTACTGGTTCCAATGTTACTGGTTCCAATATTACTGGTTCCAATATTACTGTTTCCAATATTACTGATTCCTATATTACTGGTTCCAATATTACAGGTTCCAATATTACTGGTTCCAATATTACTGGTTCCAATGTTACTGGTTCCTATATTACTGGTTCCAATATTACTAGTTCCAATACCACTGGTTCCAATATTACTGGTTCTTATATTACTTGTTCAAATATTACTGGTTTACCTGGAGTTTACCTGGAGAGAGTTCCGGGGGTCAACGCCCACGCGGCCCGGTCTGTGACCAGGCCTCCTGGTGGATCAGAGCCTGATCAACCAGGCTGTTGCTGCTGGCTGCACGCAAACCAACGTACGAGCCACAGCCCTGCTGATCAGGAACTGACTTTAGGTGCTTGTCCAGTGCCAGCTTGAAGACTGCCAGGGGTCTGTTGGTAATCCCCCTTATGTGTGCTGGGAGGCAGTTGAACAGTCTCGGGCCCCTGACACTTATTGTATGGTCTCTTAACGTGCTAGTGACACCCCTGCTTTTCATTGGGGGGATGGTGCATCGTCTGCCAAGTCTTTTGCTTTCGTAGTGAGTGATTTTCGTGTGCAAGTTCGGTACTAGTCCCTCTAGGATTTTCCAGGTGTATATAATCATGTATCTCTCCCTCCTGCATTCCAGGAATACAGGTTTAGAAACCTCAAGCGCTCCCAGTAATTGAGGTTTTTATCTCCGTTATGCGCGCCGTGAAAGTTCTCTGTACATTTTCTAGGTCGGCAATTTCACCTGCCTTGAAAGGTGCTGTTAGTGTGCAGCAATATTCCAGCCTAGATAGAACAAGTGACCTGAAGAGTGTCATCATGGGCTTGGCCTCCCTAGTTTTGAAGGTTCTCATTATCCATCCTGTCATTTTTCTAGCAGATCCGATTGATACAATGTTATGGTCCTTGAAGGTGAGATCCTCCGACATGATCACTCCCAGGTCTTTGACGTTGGTGTTTCGCTCTATTTTGTGGCCAGAATTTGTTTTGTACTCTGATGAAGATTTAATTTCCTCATGTTTACCATATCTGAGTAATTGAAATTTCTCATCGTTGAACTTCATATTGTTTTCTGCAGCCCACTGAAAGATTTGGTTGATGTCCGCCTGGAGCCTTGCAGTGTCTGCAATATTACAATATTACTGGTTCCAATATTACTGGTTCCAATATTACTGGTTCCTATATTACTGGTTCCATTATTACTGGTTCCAATATTACTGGTTCTAATGTTACTGGTTCCTATATTACTGGTTCCAGTATTACTGGTTCCAATATTACTGGTTCCAATATTACTGGTTCCAATATTACTGGTTCCAATATTACTGGTTCCAATATTACTGGTTCAAATATTACTGGTTCCTATATTACTGGTTTCAATATTACTGGTTCCAACATTTCTGGTTCCAATATTACTGGTTCCAATATTACTGGTTCCAATATTACTGGTTCCTATATTACTGGTTCATATATTACTGGTTCCAATATTACTGGTTACAATATTACTGGTTCCAAAAGTACTGGTTCCAATATTATTGGTTCCTATAATAATGGTTCCAATATTACTGGTTCCAATATTACTGGTTCCAATATTACTGGTTCCAATATTACTGGTCCCTATATTACTGGTTCAAATATTAATGGTTTCAATATTACTGGTTCCACTATTACTGGTTCCAATATTACTGGTTCCTATATTACAGGTTCCAATATTACTGGTTCCAATATTTCTGGTTCCTATACTACTGGTTTCTATATTGCTGGTTCCAGTATTACTGGTTCCAATATTACTGGTTCTAATATTACTGGTTCCAATGTTATTAGTTCCTATATTACTTGTTCCAATATTACTGGTTCCAATATTACTGGTTCCAATATTACTAGTTCCAATATTACTGGTTTCAATATTATTGGCTCCAATATTACTGGTTCCAATATTACTGATTAAAATACAACTGGTTCCAATATTACTGGTTCCAATATTACTGATTCCTATATTACTGGTTCCAATATTACTGGTTCCAATATTACTGGTTGCAATATTACTGGTTCCAATATTACTGGTTAAAATATTACTGGTTCCAATATTGCTGGTTCCAATATTACTGGTTCCAATATTACTGGTTCCAATATTACTGGTTCCAATATTACTGGTTAAAATATTACTGGCTCCAATATTACTGGTTCCAATATTACTGGTTGCAATATTACTGGTTCCAGTATTACTGGTTCCAATATTACTGGTTCCAACATTACTGGTTCCAATATTACTGGTTCCTATATTACTGGTTCCAATGTTACTGGTTCCAATATTTCTGGTTCCAATATTACTGTTTCCAATGTTACTGATTCCTATATTACTGGTTCCAATATTACAGGTTCCAATATTACTGGTTCCAATATTACTGGTTCCAATGTTACTGGTTCCTATATTACTGGTTCCAATATTACCAGTTCCAATACCACTGGTTCCAATATTACTGGTTCTTATATTACTGGTTCAAATATTACTGGTTACAATATTACTGGTTCCACTATTACTGGTTCCAATATTACTGGTTCCTATATTGCTGGTTCCAATATTACTGGTTCCAATATTACTCCTCTAATATTAATGGTTCCTATATTACTGGTTCCAGTATTACTGGTTTACCTGGAGTTTACCTGGAGAGAGTTTCGGGGGTTAACGCCCCCGCGGCCCGGTCTGTGACCAGGCCTCCTGGTGGATCAGCGCCTGATCAACCAGGCTGTTGCTGCTGGCTGCACGCAAACCAACGTACGAGCCACAGCCCGGCTGATCAGGAACTGACTTTAGGTGCTTGTTCAGTGCCAGCTTGAAGACTGCCAGGGGTCTGTTGGTAATCCCCCTTATGTGTGCTGGGAGGCAGTTGAACAGTCTCGGGCCCCTGACACTTATTGTATTGTCTCTTAACGTGCTAGTGACACCCCTACTTTTCATTGGGGGGATGGTGCATCGTCTGCCAAGTCTTTTGCTTTCGTAGTGAGTGATTTTCGTGTGCAAGTTCGGTACTAGTCCCTCTAGGATTTTCCAGGTGTATATAATCATGTATCTCTCCCTCCTGCGTTCCAGGGAATACAGGTTTAGAAATCTCAAGCGCTCCCAGTTATTGAGGTGTTTTATCTCCGTTATGCGTGCCGTGAAAGTTCTCTGTACATTTTCTAGGTCGGCAATTTCACCTGCCTTGAAAGGTGCTGTTAGAGTGCAGCAATATTCCAGCCTAGATAGAACAAGTGACCAGAAGAGTGTCATCATGGGCTTTGCCTCCCTAGTTTTGAATGTTCTCATTATCCATCCTGTCATTTCTCTAGCAGATGCGATTGATACAATGTTATGGTCCTTGAAGGTGAGATCCTCCGACATAATCACTCCCAGGTCTTTGACGTTGGTGTTTCGCTGTATTTTGTGGCCAGAATTTGTTTTGTACTTTGATGAAGATTTAATTTCCTCATGTTTACCATATCTGAGTAATTGAAATTTCTCATCGTTGAACTTCATATTGTTTTCTGTAGCCCACTGAAAGATTTGGTTTATGTCCGCCTGGAGCCTTGCAGTGTCTGCAATGGAAGACACTGTCATGCAGATTCGGGTGTCGTCTGCAAAGGAAGACACGGTCCTGTGGCTGACATCCTTGTCTATGTCGGATATGAGGATGAGGAACAAGATGGGAGCGAGTACTGTGCCTTGTGGAACAGAGCTTTTCACCATAGCTGCCTCGGACTTTACTCTGTTGAAGACTACTCTCTGTGTTCTGTTAGTGAGGAAATTATAGATCCATCGACCGACTTTTCCTGTTATTCCTTTAGCGCGCATTTTGTGCGCTATTACGCCATGGTCACACTTGTCGAAGGCTTTTGCAAAGTCTGTATATTTTACATCTGCATTCTTTTAGTCTTCTAGTGCATTTAGAACCTTGTCGTAGTGATCCAATAGTTGAGACAGACAGGAGCGACCTGTTCTAAACCCATGTTGCCCTGGGTTGTGTAACTGATGGGTTTCTAGATGGGTGGTGATCTTGCTTCTTAGGACCCTTTCAAAGATTTTTATGATATGGGATGTTAGTGCTATTGGTCTGTAGTTCTTTGCTGTTGCTTTACTGCCCCCTTTGTGGAGTGGGGCTATGTCTGTTGTTGGTTCCAATATTACTGGTTCCAATATTACTGGTTCCAATATTACTGGTTCCAATATTACTGGTTCCAATATTACTGGTTCAAATATTACTGGTTCCTATATTACTGGTTCCAATATTACTGGTTCCAACATTTCTGGTTCCAATATTACTGGTTCCAATATTACTGGTTCCAATATTACTGGTTCCAACATTTCTGGTTCCAATATTACTGGTTCCAATATTACTGGTTCCAATATTACTGGTTCCTATATTACTGGTTCATATATTACAGGTTCCAATATTACTGGTTACAATATTACTGGTTCCAACAGTACTGGTTCCAATATTATTGGTTCCTATATTAATGGTTCCAATATTACTGGTTCCAATATTACTGGTTCCAATATTACTGGTTCCTATATTACTGGTTCAAATATTACTGGTTTCAATATTACTGGTTCCACTATTACTGGTTCCAATATTACTGGTTCCTATATTACAGGTTCCAATATTACTGGTTCCAATATTACTGGTTCCAATACTACTGGTTTCTATTTTGCTGGTTCCAGTATTACTGGTTCCAATGTTACTGGTTCCAATATTACTGGTTCTAATATTACTGGTTCCAATGTTATTGGTTCCTATATTACTTGTTCCAATATTACTGGTTCCAATATTACTGGTTCCAATATTACTGGTTCCAATATTACTGGTTTCAATATTACTGGTTCCAATATTACTGGTTCCTATATAACTGGTTCCAATATTACTGGTTCCAATATTACTAGTCCCAATATTACTGGTTCAAATATTACTGGTTTCTATGTTACTGGTTCCTGTATTACTGGTTCCAATGTTACTGGTTCCAATATAACTGATTCCAATATTACTGGTTCCTATATTACTGGATCCAATATTACTTGTTCCAATATTACTGGTTCCAATATTACTGGTTCCAATATTGCTGGTTCCAATATGACTGGTTCCAATATTACTGGTTCCAATATTACTGTTTCCAATTTTACTGGTTCCAATATTACTGGTTCCAATATTACTGGTTCCAATATTGCTGGTTCCAATATTACTGGTTCCAATATTATTGGTTCCTATATTAATGGTTCCAATATTACTGGTTCCAATATTACTGGTTCCAATATTACTGGTTCCAATATTACTGGTTCCTATATTACTGGTTCAAATATTACTGGTTTCAATATTACTGGTTCCACTATTACTGATTCCAATATTACTGGTTCCTATATTACTGGTTCCAATATTACTGGTTCCAATATTACTGGTCCCAATACTACTGGTTTCTATATTGCTGGTTCCTTTATTACTGGTTCCAATGTTACTGGTTCCAATATTACTGGTTCTAATATTACTGGTTCCAATATTACTGGTTCCAATATTACTGGTTCCTATATTACTGGTTCAAATATTACTGGTTCCAATATTACTGGTTCCAATATTACTGGTTCCAATATTACTGATTCCAATATTACTGGTTTCAAAATTACTGGTTCCAATATTACTGGTTCCTATATAACTGGTTCCAATATTACTGGTTCCAATATTATTAGTTCCAATATTACTGGTTCAAATATTACTGGTTTCTATGTTACTGGTTCCTGTATTACTGGTTCCAATGTTACTGGTTCCAATATTACTGATTCCAATATTACTGGTTCCTATATTACTGGTTCCAGTATTACTGGTTCCAATATTACTAGTTCCAATATTACTGGTTCCTATATTACTGGATCCAATATTACTTGTTAAGATAAGATAAGAGATAAGATTTCGTTCGGATTTTTAACCCCGGAGGGTTAGCCACCCAGGATAACCCAAGAAAGTCAGTGCGTCATCGAGGACTGTCTAACTTATTTCCATTGGGGTCCTTAATCTTGTCCCCCAGGATGCGACCCACACCAGTCGACTAACACCCAGGTACCTATTTGCTGCTAGGTGAACAGGACAATAGGTGTAAGGAAACGTGTCGGAATTTCCACCCGCCGGGAATCGAACCCGGGCCCTCCGTGTGTGAAGCGGGAGCTTTAGCCACCAGACCACCGGGCCACCAATATTACTGGTTCCAATATTACTGGTTCCAATATTGCTGGTTCCAATATTACTGGTTCCAATATTACTGGTTCCAATATTACTGTTTCCAATATTACTGGTTCCAATATTACTGGTTCCTATATTGCTGGTTCCAATATTACTGGTTCCAATATTATTGGTTCCTATATTAGTGGGTCCAATATTACTGGTTCCAATATTACTGGTTCCAATATTACTGGTTCCAAAATTACTGGTTCCTATATTACTGGTTCAAATATTACTGGTTCCAATATTACTGGTTCCAATATTACTGGTTCCAATATTACTGGTTCCTATAGTACTGGTTCCAATGTTGCTGGTTCCAATGTTACTGGTTCCAATATTACTTGTTCCAATATTACTGGTTCCTATATTACTGGTTCCAATATTACTGGTTCCAATATTACTGGTTCCAATATTGCTGGTTCCAATATTACTGGTTCCAATATTACTGGTTCCAATATTACTGGTTCCAATATTACTGGTTCCAATATTACTGGGTCCAATATTGCTGGTTCCAATATTACTGGTTCCAATATTACTGGTTCCAATATTACTGGTTCCAGTGTTACTGGTTCCAATATTACTGGTTCCTATATTAGTGGTTCCAATATTACTGGTTCCAATATTACTGGTTCCAATATTACTGGTTCCAATAGTACTGGTTCCTGTATTACTTGTTCAAATATTAATGGTTCCAATATTACTGGTTCCAATATGTAGACAGCCTGTACTGTCTGCACAGACAGCCCATGCTGTCTGCCTGCTTAGTTCATATTTCGCACCACTCTGGTGCTGGCCTCTGTAGCCAGGCCTCCCGGCGGGCAAGCCAGCCTGCCCAGACTTGCCTCATCCTCACTCACACAGCGGCCTAGCAGCAAGACACAAGGCCTCCCAGCTCTCTCTCATGGGATGGCCCTGCCCGGGCCATGGGCACAAACACACAAGCCTGTGTAACCCACCTACGACATAACAATAAAGTAAGAAGCCTCCGAAGACATATCATTAATCACCCGCTACCAGAATACCAAACAAACCCGTTATAATGGTGCCAGCGGTGGTCGTGGCAGTTGTGTTTGCCCTGATAGAGGAAGGAAGAGTGATGAAGTCATCTTCACTTCATCATCCCATGCAAGAAGCATCCGTCTCTCAACGAGTTATCCTGATGTCGTGTCTGCACGTTTCAGCATCCAGACACAGGTACAAGCAGGATCCAGCCGAAATTTACCAAATTTCTTCTAGAATTGTAAGTGGCATCACAGTGACCCCACGCTACAGTGTCCCACGCTGTTTCTCAAGTCATGTGTTCAGCGTCACTTGTATGTTGCTGTTGTTGTTGTTCAGCTCAGCACAGCCGTTTCAGCAAGCCAGAGGTGAGTTTTGTGGTTATTTCTGTGTCCAGTGTGAGTTCTCTATGTATTTCTGGGTGGGGGAGGAGAGGAGAGGAAGTGGCTGTATCTCACCTTGCCCATGCTCGCCCTACTCATGCTCACCCGTCTACCATACACCACTCACCACTGCCCACTTCCTCTGCTGTGTTTTCTGCTGTTTTCCATGTGAATTCATTGCCAGAGCTGTGTATCCGAGTGCCCGAGGCCAATCGAAGCTATGTGGACCAGCATGCCACGTAGATCACGACACCGACACCACGTGGATCACGACGCCACGTGGGTGTGGGCGATGTCACGTAGACCTACGAGCTACGTGAGTTACCAGATGTCCCAGGCCCTTGCTGTGGTCTGCTGCCTGCATCACATTGACGTCACCCACGATGCTGCCCGACTTCATGACGTCACGATGTCTGCCTGACGTCACCTCGAGATGTCTGCTGATGTCACCTCGAGATGTCTGCTGACGTCACCTCGAGATGTCTGCTGACGTCACCTCGAGATGTCTGCTGACGTCAGTGCTGCTGACGTCATCACGCCTGACATCACATGATGTCAGGCGTGATGATTGAGAGAAAATACATGTCGTGTGTTAATTAATTCCTCTCAGTCAGTGTTCTCACATGTTAGTGTACCACGGGTTTACCTGGAGTTTACCTGGAGAGAGTTCCGGGGGTCAACGCCCCCGCGGCCCGGTCTGTGACCAGGCCTCCTGGTGGATTAGAGCCTGATCAACCAGGCTGTTGCTGCTGGCTGCACGCAAACCAACGTACGAGCCACAGCCTGGCTGATCAGGAACTGACTTTAGGTGCTTGTCCAGTGCCAGCTTGAAAACTGCCACGGGTCTGTTGGTAATCCCCCTTATGTGTGCTGGGAGGCAGTTGAACAGTCTTGGGCCCCTGACACTTATTGTATGGTCTCTTAACGTGCTAATGACACCCCTGCTTTTCATTGGGGGGATGGTGCATCGTCTGAAAAGTCTTTTGCTTTCGTAGTGAGTAATTTTCGTGTGCAAGTTCGGTACTAGTCCCTCTAGGATTTTCCAGGTGTATATAATCATGTATCTCTCCCTCCTGCGTTCCAGGGAATACAGGTTTAGGAACCTCAAGCACTCCCAGTAATTGAGGTGTTTTATCTCCGTTATGCGTGCCATGAAAGTTCTCTGTACATTTTCTAGGTCAGCAATTTCACCTGCCTTGAAAGGTGCTGTTAGTGTGCAGCAATATTCCAGCCTAGATAGAACAAGTGACCTGAAGAGTGTCATCATGGGCTTGGCCTCCCTAGTTTTGAAGGTTCTCATTATCCATCCTGTCATTTTTCTAGCAGATGCGATTGATACAATGTTATGGTCCTTGAAGGTGAGATCCTCCAACATGATCACTCCCAGGTCTTTGACGTTGGTGTTTCGCTCTATTTTGTGGCCAGAATTTGTTTTGTACTCTGATGAAGATTTAATTTCCTCATGTTTACCATATCTGAGTAATTGAAATTTCTCATCGTTGAACTTCACATTGTTTTCTGCAGCCCACTGAAAGATTTGGTTGATGTCCGCCTGGAGCCTTGCAGTGTCTGCAATGGAAGACACTGTCATGCAGATTCGGGTGTCGTCTGCAAAGGAAGACACGGTGCTGTGGCTGACATCCTTGTCTATGTCGGATATGAGGATGAGGAACAAGATGGGAGCGAATACTGTGCCTTGTGGAACAGAGCTTTTCACCATAGCTGCCTCGGACTTTACTCTGTTGACGACTACTCTCTGTGTTCTGTTAGTGAGGAAATTATAGATCCATCGACCGACTTTTCCTGTTATTCCTTTAGCACGCATTTTGTGCGCTATTACACCATGGTCACACTTGTCGAAGGCTTTTGCAAAGTCTGTATATATTACATCTGCATTCTTTTTGTCTTCTAGTGCATTTAGAACCTTGTCGTAGTGATCCAATAGTTGAGACAGACAGGAGCGACCTGTTCTAAACCCATGTTGCCCTGGGTTGTGTAACTGATGGGTTTCTAGATGGGTGGTGATCTTGCTTCTTAGGACCCTTTCAAAGATTTTTATGATATGGGATGTTAGTGCTATTGGTCTGTAGTTCTTTGCTGTTGCTTCACTGCCCTCTTTGTGGAGTGGGGCTATGTCTGTTGTTTTTAGTAACTGTGGGACGACCCCCGTGTCCATGCTCCCTCTCCTTAGGATCGAAAAGGCTCGTGATAGGGTCTTCTTGCAGTTCTTGATGAACACAGAGTTCCATGAGTCTGGCCCTGTAGCAGAGTGCATGGGCATGTCATTTATCGCCTGTTCGAAGTCATTTGGCGTCAGGATAACATCGGATAGGCTTGTATTAATCAAATTTTGTGGCTCTCTCATAAAAAATTAATTTTGATCTTCGACTCCCAGTCTGCTTAGTGGCTTGCCAAAAACTGAGTCATATTGGGACTTGAGTAGCTCACTCATTTCCTTGCTGTCATCTGTGTAGGACCCATCTTGTTTAAGTAGGGGCCCAATACTGGACATTGTTCTCGATTTTGATTTGGCATAGGAGAAGAAATACTTTGGGTTTCTTTCGATTTCATTTATGGCTTTTAGTTCTTCCCGCGATTCCTGACTCCTAAAGGATTCTTCTAGCTTAAGTTCGATGCTTGCTATTTCTCTGACCAGTGTCTCCCTACGCATTTCAGATATATTGACCTCTTTTAGCCGCTCTGTTATTCTTTTCCGTCGCCTGTAAAGGGAGCGCCTGTCTCTTTCTATTTTACTTCTACTCCTCCTTTTTCTTAGAGGAATAAGCTTTGTGCATACATGGAGTGCCACCGAGTTAATCTGTTCTAGGCATAAGTTGGGGTCTGTGTTGCTTCGTATATCTTCCCAGCTTATATCGGTTAGGACTTGGTTTACTTGGTCCCACTTTATGTTTTTGTTATTGAAGTTGAATTTGGTGAACGCTCCCTCGTGACTAGTCTCATTATGTCGGTCTGGGGCTCCACGCATACATGTCTGAACCTCAATTATGTTGTGATCTGAGTATATTGTTTTTGATATGGTGACATTTCTTATCAGATCATCATTGTTAGTGAAGATGAGGTCTACTGTATTCTCCAGTCTAGTAGGCTCTATTATTTGCTGGTTTAAATTGAATTTTGTGCAGAGATTTAAAAGCTCGTGTGAGTGTGAGTTTTCATCAGAGCTGCCTCCTGGTGTTATTACTGCAACAATATTATTTGCTATATTCCTCCATTTTAGGTGCCTTAAGTTGAAATCCCCAAGGAGCAAGATGTTGGATGCAGGAGCTGGAAGCTTTTCCAGACAGTGGTCAATTTTTAACAGCTGTTCCTGGAATTGCTGGGATGTTGCATCCGGAGGCTTGTAGACTACCACAATGACTAGGTTTTGGTTCTCGACCTTTACTGCTAAAACTTCCACTACATCATTTGAGGCATTAAGCAGTTCTGTGCAAACAAGTGACTCTGCAATGTACAGGCCAACCCCTCCCTGTTGCCTGTTCACTCTGTCACATCTGTATAGGTTGTAACCTGGGATCCATATTTCGTTGTCCAAGTGATCCTTTATGTGGGTCTCAGTGAAAGCCGCAAACATTGCCTTTGCCTCTGCAAGCAGTCCACGGATGAAAGGTATTTTGTTGTTTGTTGCTGGCTTTAGACCCTGTATATTTGCAAAGAAGAATGTTATTGGACTGGTGGTATTGTTGGTACTGGGGGGGGGAGATTTTTTTTCCGGCATTAGTATCTGTATCTGTTGGTTTGGAGTTGAGGCCATCGACTGTGGTTCCACTCCAGGAATGACTGGATTTGGTGTACGATTTCTGCCATTTCCTGCCAGTTTTTTTTCCTTCCTGGCACTAAAAAACGTCTCTCTCTTGAGTGGCTGTGGCTACCCAGGTTTTCCCATGGCCTGGATGTTTTGTATCTTTTTGTCCCCTTTAGATGGTATGCCTGGCAATATAAGTTATAGCACAGTCTTTCCTGTACTGAAGAGGTACACAGTTCAGGGTGAAAAAGCTTACAGGAAGGGAGTTTGCATTTTCCTGTTGTCATATGGGCATGGCATTTTCTAGGGTGGTCATAGTTGCACGTCCCATCTGTTTTTCCAGATTTCCCATGCCAGCAGATACCAAGTGCATAGTATGTGCACAGGCTTGGTTTCCGTTTGCCTTGGGTTTCTGTGACTGTATTCCCTGTTGGTGCATGTTTCTCTGTCTTACTTCTATCATCCCTAGCACCAACTATGGAGCTCCCACCAGTTTTTTTTGGTAATATATCCTCACTATTGCTAGTGGAGTCCCTGTTTCTTTTCCCGCGGTATTTTATTTTTTGCATTTGGTTTTATCTTATCTTTGACTACACTTGTTTCCCTCTAGGCCCGCCCCCCTATGAGGTCTTTTATGTTTCCTTCCTGCGTATAATTCCCGACTACAGGGGACAAAATCCCCCCCCCCGCTTCACCTTACTGTCCCCCCGGGGCAGCATTCCGCTTCCCATTACTGTCCCCAGGACAGCTCTCCACTTCCCCTTATTGCTCCCAGGACGCACCCCAGTTAAAAATTACTGTCTCCGGAAGCACCTCCAGCTTCACCATTACTTCTCCCGGGTAGCACCTCCAGCTTCACCTTTACTGTCTCCCAGAACAGCCCTCCAGTTTCCCCCATTACTGTCTCCAGGACAGCCCCTCCAGCTTCCCATTACTGTCTCCCAGGACAGCACTATCCCCCCACATTTACGACTACCAGGACTTCATCCCCAGTTTTTAAGTTTCTGACTCCAGGGACATATCGGGGAAGTCCCTTTCAGCCCAGACTTTTTATGTTCCCATCTGTTGTAGAAAGCTTCCAGTTTTCTATAAAAGCACTTTGATTTTGTCCTCTTTTAATCCCCTTGTGTTTTTAGCCCAAAAAAAAAATTTATCTCATTTGGGCATCCCCCAAGTTTCCGTTGACCAGTAAAGGGTCTGAGCCAGACCTGAGTACACCACAGTGTTAAGTCACCCGTGTGACCAGTACGTTTGACAGGATTCAAGAAGCTCCGAGGACTGAGCCCTCTTGTACAGAAAGCTTTTATGCTGTCGCTCGTGAGGGCTGCAAAATCGTCCCTGTAAATTCCAGCGAGTTTTGTTTCACTTCACCTCCAGCCCGTGAGGCAGTTATATTAGAAACAAGCCTGGGGATGCTTAGACTAATCTTGCTATAATCCAACGCAATGATACTCGCCAAGCCGCATTGCCCTGCGGCGGTGCTGTGTCAGCCTTTGTCACAACTTCAGGAGCAGCTGCACAAAGAAGATGTCACTTGACGCTAGCTCTCTCACTACAGTTGGTGTAGATGTTACGACTCCCAGAGTTTCGCCCAGTCTCTCTGCCACGACTCGCTCCACAACTCGCTCCACGTCGTTGGCAGTGACAGCCCGCGACAGTACCGTCAGAAGTGTCCCCCCTGAGTCCCCTGCCAAAAGTCCTGTCCAGTTGCCGATTTTGTCGACGCCTCACTGGGGCACCAGCGTCGTCCCCCGGTTGAGTGAAACCTGCGCGACTCTTACGTGTCCCCTTCCCCGTTCCAGGGAACCTCCCCCTTTTAGTCACAGCTCAGCTGCAGCGATGTTCCCGTGGTGCAGTATCTGCCCAGACCAGGAAGGCGTGCAAAACCCCCATCGACGCTCACTGCCTATGCCCCACGATGTTTGCCCCCCCCACATTTTTTTCTTCCCTCCCTGTAGGAAGTTTTTTTTCCTTCCATAGTATTATATGTTTTTTTTTGTGTTCTGTGCCTGTTCCTACGAGAGAGAGACCGGTTTCTTTTTACCACCGCTGTGCATCGGGACACCGCGGAGGTGGCCGGCATATGAGACGCCTTACTGTCTGCCGGGACAGCCCTTTGCTGTTGCCAGCTTAGCTATTTTTCGCCCCACTCGGTGCGGGCCCCCGTACCCCGGGCCTCCCGTGGGACGCCAGCCCCCCAGACTTGCCTCACCTCACTCACCAGCGGCCTAAGCAAAAGCAAAGTACTCCAGCCTCTCTCGGGGGAGGGCCCCCTCCCCGGGGCCATGGGCCAAACAAACACAAGCCTGTGTACCAACCCCGACTTAACAATAAAGTAAGACGCCTTGAAGACGTTCATTAAAAACCCCGTACCAGAATACAAGCAAACCCATTATAAATATTTTTGGTTCCAATATTTCTGGTTCCAATATTATGGGTTTCCCTATTAGGTTCCAAAATTTCTGGTTTCATATTTTGGGTTCCCAATATTTCTAGTTCCAATGACTGGTTCCCCAATATTATGGGGTTCAATATTACTGGTTCCAATATTTCTGGTTCCAATATTGCTGGTTCCCATATTTTTGGTTCCAATATTTCTGGTTTTAATATTATGGTTCCAAATTGCGGTTTCCAATATTACTGGTTCCAAAAATTACTGGTTTCCCAAATTTTCTGGGTTCCCAATATTTTGGTTCCAATTTAAGGTTCCAATATTACGGTTTAATATTGTGGTTCCAATATTCTGGTTCCAATATTCTGGGTTTAAAAAATTAGGATCCAATATTACTGTTTCCCTATTACTGGTTCCAAAATTACTGGTTCCTAATTAGTGGTTCCCAAAATTATGGGTTTCCCAAAATTACGGTTTCCCAAAATTACTGGTTCCAATAGTACTGGTTCCGGAGTTTTCCTGGAGAGAGGTTCCGGGGGGCAAGCCCCGCGGTCCGGTCTGTGACCAGGCTTCCTGGTGGATAAGCCTATCAAAACCCGGGTGTTCCGCTGGCTGATGCAAACCAACGTACGACCCCCAGCCCGGGTGTCAGGAACACTTTTGTTGCTTGTCCCGTCCACTTAAACTGCCGGGGTCGTTGGGAAACCCCCATATTGTGTGGGAGACAGTTTAAAGTCTCGGGCCCTGACACTTTTGTAGGTCTCTTAAGTGTAGTGACACCCCTGCTTTTCATTGGGGGATGGTGAAACTTTTGCCAAGTCTTTTTTCTTTTGTAGTGAGTGATTTTCGTGTGCAAATTCGGTAATATCCCTTAGGATTTTCCGGTTATAAATCAGTACTCCCTCCGTTCCAGGGGAAAACAGGTTTTGGAAAATCAAGCGCTCCCCCGTAATTTAGGTGTTTTATCTCCGTTTTTTGGCGCCGTGAAATTCTCTGTACATTTTCTAGGTCGGCAATTTCACCTGCCTTGAAAGGTGCGTTTTTGTGCAGCAATATTCCAGCCCAGATAAACAAGTGACCCCAAAGTGTCATCTGGGGGTTTCCCCCCTAGTTTTTAAGGTTCTCATTATCCATCCGTCATTTTTCTAAGTGCGATTGATACAATGTTTGGTCCTTGAAGGGGAGATCCTCCGACATGATCACTCCCAGGGGTTTGATTGGTGTTTCGCTTTATTTTGTGGCCATAAATTTTTTTGTATCTGATTAAGATTTAATTTCCTCTTTTTTACCATATCTGAGTAATTGAAATTTTTCATGTTGAATTTATTTTTTTCTGCAGCCCACTGAAATTTGGTTTATGTCCCCCTGGGCCTTTGAGTGTCTGCAATGGAAGCCGTATGCAGTTCGGGTGTCATCTGCAAAGGGAAAGACAGGTGCTGTGGCGCATCCTTGTCTATGTGGTATGGGATGAGGGGAAAAAGATGGGAGCGAGTACTGTGCCCTTTTACAAGCTTTTCACCGTAGCGCCTCGGTTTTCTCTGTTGACATACTCTCTGTGTTCTGTTATGGAATTATAGATCCCTCCCCGACTTTTCCTGTTATTCCTTTAGCACGCTTTTGTGCGCTATTTCGCCTGGTCCACTTGTCGAAGGCTTTTTCAAAATTGTTTATTCATCTGATTCTTTTTTTCTTCTAGTGCATTTAGGACCCTTTGAGTGATCCATAGTTGGACAGAAGGGGGCGACCTGTTCTAAACCCCTGTTGGGCCCCGGGTTGTGTAATGATGGGGGTTTTTAGATGGGTGGTGATCTTGCTTTTAGGACCCTTTCAAAGTTTTTATGATATGGAGAGTGCTTTGGTCTGTATTCTTTTCTGGGCTTTTCTGCCCCCCCTTTTGGAGTGGGGGTAATCTGTTGTTTTTATAAACTGTGGGAGACCCGTGTCCATGCTCCCCTCCATAGGGTGGAAAAGGCTCGTGATGGGGCTTCTTGCAGTTTTTGATGGGAAAAACAGAGTTCATGAGTCTGGCCTGGGGCAAAGGGGATGGGCATGTCATTTATGCCTGTTCGAAGTCATTTGGCGTCGGATAACACGGTAGGCTTGGTTAATCAAATTTTGTGGCTCTCTCATAAAAAAAATTTATTTTGATTTTCGACTCTAGCGGTTACGGGTTGCTAAAAACTGAGTCATACGGGGCTTTAGTTTGTCACTATTTCCTTTCTGTCATCGTGTAGGACCCATCTTGTTTAAATAGGGCCCAATACGGGGCGTTGTTTTCGATTTTTTATTTTGGCATAGGAGAAGAAATACTTGGGGTTTCTTTCGATTTCATTTATGCTTTTAGTTCTTCCACGATCTGTCTCCTAAAAGGATTCTTTTAGCTAAAGTTCGATGCTTGCTATTTCTTGAACCAGTGTCTCCCCTACGCATTTCAGATTATTGACCTTCTTTTAAGCCGCTCTGTTATTCTTTTCCGTCGCGAAAGGGAGGCCTGTCTCTTTTCTGTTTTATATTACTCTTTCTTTTTCTTAGAGAATAAGCCTTGGTGATACATCGAGTGCCACCGAGTTATCTGATTCTAGCATAAGTTGGGGGTCTGTGTGCTTAGTATATCTTCACAGCTTATAACGGTTAGGACTGGTTTACTGGTCCCACTTTCTGTTTTGTTATTGAAGAGAATTTGGTGGAATGCTCCTCGTGGACTAATTCTTATTAATGTCGGTCTGGGGCTCCGTTGCATACATGACTGAACCTCAATTATGTTGTGATCTGAGTATATTGTTTTTGAATGGTAACATTTCTTATCAGATCATCATTGTTAGTGAGATGTGGTCTAGTGTATTCTCCAGTCTAGTAGGCTCTATTATTTGTGGTTTAAATTGATTTTGTGCAGAGATTTAAAAGCGCGCGTGGAGTGTGAGTTTTCATCAGAGCTGCCTCCTGTTGTTATTTACTGCAACTATATTATTTGCTATATTCCTCATTTTAGGTTGCTTAAGTTGAAATCCACCAAGGAGCATGATGTTGGGTGCAGGAGCTGGAAGGTTTTCTAGACAGTGGTCAATTTTTTTACAGCTAGTATCCGGGAATTGCTAGGGGATGTTGCATCCGGAGGCTTGTAGACTACCACAATGACTAGGTTTTGGTTCTCGACCTTTACTGCTAAAACCTTCACTAACATCATTTGAGGGGCATTAAGCAGTTCTGTGCAAACAAGTGACTCTGCAGATGTACGGCCAACCCCCCCCCCTTTTGCTGTTACTCTGTCAACATCTGTATAGGTTGTGACCTGGGGTTCCTATTTCGTTGTCCAAGTGATCCTTTATGTGGGTCTCAGTGAAAGCCGCAAACATTGCCTTCGCCTCTGCAAGCAGTCCACGGATGAAGGGTATTTTGTGTTTGTTGTGCTGGCTTTTGGGACCCTGTATATTTGCAAAGAAGAATGTTATCCGAACTGGTGGTATTGTTGGTACTGGGGGGGTATTTTTTCGGCTTAGTATCTGTATCTGTTTGTTTGGATTGGGAGGGCCATCGGACTGTGGTTTCCAATCCAGGTATGACTGGGTTTGGTGTACGATTTCTTGCCATTTCTGCCAGTTTTTTTTCCCTTCCTGGGCACTCTTAAAAAAACCTCTCCCTTTTGAGTTGGTGTGGCTACCAGGTTTTTCCCATAGGCCTGTGTTTTGTATCTTTTTGTCCCCCTTTAGATGGTATGCGTGGCCAGTTAAGTATAGCTCAGTCTTTCCTGTACTGAAGAGGTACATCAAGTTTAGGTGAAAAAAGCTTACAGGAAGGGAGTTTGCATTTTCCTGCTGTCAGTATGTGCATGGCATTTTCTATGGTGGTCATTGTTGCACGTCCCATCTGTTTTTCCAGATTTCCATGTCAGCAATACCGAGTGCATAGTATGTGCACATGCTTGGTTTCTGTTTGCCTTGAGTTTCTGTGAACTGTTTTCCCTGTTGTGGCATTGTTTCACGGTCTTTCTTCTTATCATCCCTAGCACCATAACAATGGAGCTCCCATGCCAGTTGTTTTTGAGTAATATATCCTCACATTGCTATTGGAGTCCTCTTTGTTTTGCTTTTTCCTGCGGTTATTTCTAGTTTTGCAATATTGGTTGTTATCTTATCTTTGAAACACTTGTTTCCCTACTATGGCCCCTTCCCCTATGAGGTCATTTATATGTATTCTTCCCTGGTATAATTCTCGCTCCTGGACAAAATTCCAGCTTCACCATTACTGTCCCCCACGAACAGCATCTCCAGTTTCCCCCATTACGTCTCCCAGGAAGATCTCCAGCTTCACCATTACTTCCCCGGGGCCGCACCCCCACTTCACCATTCTGCTCCCAGGCACACCTCCAGCTTCCCCATTACTGTCTCCCAGGACAGCATACAGCCCCCCATTTACTGATACCAGGAAAATCTCCCAGCCTTACGTTTCTGACTACTGGCCATATAAGGGGCATACCATTCAGCCCAGATTTTTATTTTCCCCTTGTTGTAAAAAAGCCCCCAGGTTTTTCTTTTTAAAGCAGTTTTGAGTTGACCTTTTTAATACCCTTGTGTTTTTTAGTCCACGATTTATTTTTGGGTACCAAAAAAACATTTTCCCTGTTTTATCTGCTTGTAGCTAGTTCTTGGATATCTGCACAAGGGGCGTCGTGACACCCCAATTCCACAAAAATGACAATTTATGCATGTGGAAGCCCGTTTGTTTGACTGACCCAGACTACACACGCTTTCATAATTGATTGAATGGTTGTTGGTTTACTGCAATTCTATAGCAACCTCTTTGAAGATTCTATAATAACCTGCTTTTGTATGTGCACGACGAAACCGTTTGAAACCAGTCAGGGTTCGGACCAGGTCAAGGGTTCGGGACAGTCAGGGGTTTGGACAAAGTCTATCTGATTTGATCAGTGGGTCACTTATTTTAAACCATACTGGGTCGGGGATTTGAGCTAACACTATAAGGATCTACTGGGAAATTATATTACCTGAGGTAATATGTGATTTGATTGAACAAAAGTATAATTGGCGTTGTTGTTGTGGAGCCGGTGGACTGCTGGCAACTCCTACAAGTTGCGAACGGTCGACCTCAACCCCTTGTTTCTATTTTTCTTTTTCTTTTTTTCTTTTTTTTTTCGAACTCCACCACCAATAAATTGCTATATATCACAATAGTTGGACTGGTGCAAATTTTTGGAGGAAGGACGCTTTTTCTGGAGTAATAATTGCTTCTCCGTTGTGTATATGCGACCGCTGGTAACTACAGGTTATATGAAATTCACAGTATATGTCTGGTATTTCAAGAAAAAAGAAACTAGGAAAAGTCACTCCACTCCACTAAAGTACCATTATAATATGGTTAGTTGACTCTTCATGTATTCTTGCTATTCACTGGTATCACTAGATTTATGCGAGTATACTAGCAGGCCAGGAGATTATAAAACAGCTGACCTGTGGTAAGTTTCTCGGACTTCTAGCACCTGCCTCTATTAGGCATATCACTTCATTTACAAACTTCACTGTTTTCAAATGACACTTTAGCCTTTATCATCAATATACTAGGAAGCCACGTGTATACAATATACAATATGTATACTCAAAGTTTTCAGGGAGACTTTCTTTCTCTGCGCTCACAAAGATTCAATTATTATTATTTTTTCACACGAGACACAGGCCTATCGGATTCCCCTCTCTGGCAGTAAACTCTGCTAGTAAGTGCACACAATTCTCCTTTTTTGACTCAGTAATATAATGTTTTCCGCCCAAGTTTGGTTCCAGGCGCTGAGGGATGTATCGTATTGGATTGATGTCAAAATTAAAGTTCTAGCACGTAGAGCCACCGTGAAAACACCAGAAAACCCGAAACACAATGAGGCACGCTGACACTGTCACGCTACCCACATGATACAATGTTATGGTCCTTGAAGGTGAGATCCTCCGACATGATCACTCCCAGGTATCCTTTGAAGTTGGTGTTTCGCTCTATTTTGTGGCCAGAATTTGTTTTGTACTCTGATGAAGATTTAATTTCCTCATGTTTACCATATCTGAGTAATTGAAATTTCTCATCGTTGAACTTCATATTGTTTTCTGCAGGCCCACTGAAAGATTATTTTGGTTGATGTCCGCCTGGTGAGCTTGCAGTGTTGCAATGGAAGGACACGGTCAATGACATTCGGGTTGTCATCTGCAAAGGGAAGACTCGGTGCTGTGGCTGACATCCTGTCTATGTAGTATGAGGATGAGGAACAAGATGGGAGCGGTACTGTGCCTTTGTGGAACAGAGCTTTCACCGTAGCTGCCTCGACCTTTACTCTTGTTGACGACTACTCTAAGTGTTTGTTAGGTGAGGACAATTATAGATCATCGACGACTTTTCCTGTTATTCCTTTAGCACGCATTTTCGTTGCGCTATTACGCCATGGTCACACTATGTCGAAGGCTTTTGCAAAGGTCTGTATATATACATCTGCCCTTCTTTTTGGTCTTCTAGTGCATTAGGGACCTTGTCGTAGTGATCCAAATAGTTTGGAGACCGACAGGAGCGACCTGTTCTAAACCCATGTTGCCTGGAGGGGTTGTGTAACTGATGGTTTCTGATGGGCGTGGTGATCTTGCTTCTTGGACCCTTTCAAAAGATTTTTATGATATGTAATGTTAGTGCATTGGTCTGTAGTTCTTAGCTGTTTGCCTTTACTGCCCCCTTTGTTGAGTGTGGCTATGTCTGTGTTTTTTTAGTAACTGTGGACCGACACACCGTGTCATGCTCCCTTCCATAGGATGGATAAGGCTCGTGATAGGGGCTGTCTTGCAGTTCTTGATGAACAAGAGTTCCATGAGTCTGGCCCTGGGGCAGAGTGCATGGGCATGTCATTTATCGCCCTGTTCGAAGTCATTTGGCGTCAGGATTACTCGGATAGGCTTTTGTAATCAAAATTTGTGGCTCTCTCATTAAAAATTCATTTTGATCTTCGACTTTCAGTCTGTGTTAGCGGCTTGCTAAAAACTGAGTCATACTGAGGACTTGAGTAGCTCACTCATTTCCTTTGCTGTCCATCTGGTGTAGGACCCATCTTGTTTAAGTAGGGGCCCAATACTGGAACGTTGTTCTCGATTTTGATTTGGCTAGGAGAAGAAATTACTTTGGGTTTTCTTTCGATTTCATTTATTGGCTTTTAGTTCTTCCCGCGATTCCTGACTCCTGAAATGGATTCTTTTAGCTTAAGTTAGATGCTTGCTATTTCTCTGACCAGTGTCTCCCTACGCATTTCAGATATATTTGACCTCTTTTTAAGCCGCTCTGTTATTCTTTTCCGTTCCCTGATAAAGGGAGCGCTGTCTCTTTCTATTTTACATCTCACTCCTCTTTTCTTAGAGGAATAACCCTTGTGCAACATCGAGATGCCACCCGAGTTAATCTGTTCTAGGCATAAGTTGGGTCTGTGTTGTTAGTATATCTTCAGCTTATATCTGTTAGGAATTGGTTTACTTGGTCCCACTTTATGTTTTTGTTATTGAAGTTGAGTTTGGTGGAATGCTCCCTCGTGACTAGTCTCATCATGTCGTTTGGGGCTCACGACATCATGTCTAACCTCATTATGTTGTGATCTGAGTATAGATTGTTGTTGATATGGTGACATTCCATACCACTTAACAGATCATCATATTTTAGTGAAAGATGAGGTCTAGTGTATTCTCTGTCTAGTAGGCTCTTATTATTTGCATGGATTTAATGGAATTTTGTGCAGAGATTATAAAAGCTCGTGTGAGTGTGAGTTTTCATCAGAGCTGCCTCCTGGTGTTACTTACTGCAACCCAATATTATTTGCTATATTCCTCCATTTTAGGTGCTAAGTTGAAATTCCCCAGGAGGCAAGAATGTTGGGTTTGAAGGAGGCTGGAAGATTTTCCAGACAGTGGTCAATTTTTTAAACAGCTGTTCTGGAATTGCTGGGATGTTGCATCTGGAGGCTTGTAGACTACCACAATGATAGGTTTTGGTTCTCGACCTTTAATGCTAAAACTTCCACTACATCATTTGAGCTTTAGCCGTTCTGTGCAAACAAGTGACTTTGCATGTTAAGGCCAACATCCCCCCTTTTGCCTGTTCACTCTGTCACATCTGTATAGGTTGTAACCTGTGATCCATATTTCGTTTTGTCCAGTGATCCTTTATGTGTGAGTCTCAGTGAAAGCCACGAAAACATTGCCTTTGGCCTCTGCAAGCAGTTCCCACCCCTCAAGTGAATGGTTTGTTGAAGTTGGTGAGGGGCTCTCCTTGATTTTGGGATGGATCTGTGCTCCAGTTCCCCGAATTAAGCTGAAATGCCTTCCACTCCCCACCCCCAAGTGCTTGTATAATCCTCCGGGTTTAGCATTCCCTTGATTATATAATAATTAATAATGCAAGCAGCCCACGGGATGAAAGGTATTTTGTTGTTTTGTTTCTGGCTTTGACCTGTTATTTGCAAAGAAGAATGTTATCGGACTGGTGGTATTGTTGTACTGGGGGGGGCATTTTTTGTCCGCATTAGTTCTGTAATCTGTTTGGTTTGGGAGTGGAGGGCCATTTTCGACCCTTTGGTTCCAACTCCAGAATGACTGGATTTGGTGGTACGATTTCTGCCATTTTCTGCCAGTTTCTTTTCCTTCCTGGCACTAAAAAACCTCTCCTCTTGAGTGCTGTGGCTACCAGGTTTTCCCTGGCCTGGATGTTTTGTATCTTTTTGTCCCCTTTAGTTGGTTGCCTGGCAATTTAAATTATAGCACAGTCTTTCCTGTACTGAAGAGGTACACGTTCAGGGTGAAAAACTTTACAGGAAAGGGAGTTTGCATTTCTCCTATTGGGCCATATGGGCATGGCATTTTCTAGGGTGGTATAGTTGCACGTCCCATCTGTTTTTCCAGATTTCCCCATGCCAGCAAGATACCAAGTGCATAGTATGTGCACAGGCTTGGTTGTCCGTTTGCCTTGGGTTTCTGTGACTGTATTCATGTTGGTGCATGTTATTCCCTGTCTTACTTCTATCCTCTAGCACCAACAATGGAGCTCCCACCAGTTGTTTTTGGTAATTATCCCTCACTATTGTAGTGAGAGTCCTCTGTTTGCTATTTCCTGCGGTATTTCTAGTTTGCCAAATATTGGGTTTATTTATCTTTGACTTACACTTGTTTCCTACTATGCCTCCTGTCCCCTATGAGGTCATTTATATGTATTTCCTTTCCTGAGTATAGTTCCCGACTACCTGGACAAAATCTCCAGCTCACCTTTCTGTCTTCACCAGGACAGCATCTCCAGCTTCACCATTACTTCTCCAGGACAGCACTCCAGCTCACATTACTGTCTCCCAGGACAGCGCTCCGCTTCACCATTACTGTCTCCGAGGACAGCAACTTTCAGCCCCAATTTTACTGACTACCAGGACCTATCATCTCCAGCCTTACAGTTTCTGACTACATGGCCAGTATCAAGGGCAGTACCATTCAGCACCAGACTTTTTATGTTCCCATCTGTTGTAAAAAAGCTTCCAGGTTGTCTATGAAAGCAGCTTTGATGTTGTCCTCTTTTAATACCCTTGTTATTTTAGTCCACAGATTTATCTCATTTGGGCATACTCAAAAACATTTCCCTGTTTTAACACTGCTTGTAGCTAGTTCTTGGATATCTGCACAAGGGGCGTGACACCAATTTCCACATAAATGACAATTTATCCATGTGGAAGCCCGTTTGTTTGACTGACCACAGACTACACACAGCTTCATAATGATTTGAATGGTTGATTTACTGCAATTCTACTAGCAACCTCTTGAATATTATATTAATAGCCTCCTTAAATGAAGCTCTAGCTATTTGTATTTCTGTTTCTAACTGTTTTTGTTTATTGGACAGCTTACCGTGCACGTTCCTGGTATATATTTAATGTTTATGTTTATAAGGGCGCCTACAACCCCATCCGTTTACAGTCTGCTTTATTGTCCAACGAAACCGTTTGAAACCAGTCAAGGGTTCGGACCAGTCAAGGGTTCGGACCAGTCAAGGGTTCGGACCAGTCAAGGGTTCGGAGCAGTCAAGGGTTCGGACCGGTCGATCTGATCTGATCAGTGGGTCGCTTATTTAAAACATACTGGTCGGTGATTTGGGCTAACACATGAAGGATCTACTGGAAATTATCTACCCGAGTAATATGTGATTTGATTGATACAAAAGTATAACTTGCGTGTTGAAGAAACCGGTGACTGCTGGCAGCTCCTACAATGACGAACGGTCGACCTCAACCCTTGTTTATCAATCGCTGTATCTAGCTTTTCTATTTTTTTTCCGTCTCCACCACAATAAATGCTATATTATCACTATAGTTGACTGGTGGAAATTTTGGAGGAAGGACGCTTTTTCTGTAGTAATATTTGCTTCTGGTTGTGTATATTGCGACCGCTGGTAACTACAGGTTATATGAAATTCACAGTATATGTCTGGTATTTCAAGAAAAAAGAAACTAATGAAAGTCACTCCACTCCACTAAGTACCATTATAATACTGGTTAGTTGCTGTTAGTTCCTGTATTACTTGTTCAAATATTACTGGTTCCAATATTACTGTTTCCAATATTACTGGTTCCAATATTACTGGTTCCAATATTACTGGTTCCAATATTACTGGTTCCAATATTACTGGTTCCAATATTGCTGGTTCCAATATTACTGGTTCCAATATTATGGTTCCCAAATATTACTGGTTCCAATATTACTGGTTCCAATATTACTGGTTCCAATATTACTGGTTCCAATATTACTGGTTCAATTTTATTACTGGTTCCAATATTACTGGTTCCAATATTGCTGGTTCCAATATTACTGGTTCCAATATTACTGGTTCCAATATTACTGGTTCCAATATTACTGGTTCCAATATTACTGGTTCCAATATTGCTGGTTCCAGTATTACTGGTTCCTATATTACTGGTTCCAATATTACTGGTTTCCCAATATTCTGGTTCCAATATTGTGGTTCCAGTATTAACTGGTTCAAATTTATTACTGGTTCCAATATTACTGGTTCCAATATACGGGTTTCCAATATTACTGGTTCCAATATTACTGGTTCCAATTATTACTGGTTCCAATATTGCTGGTTCAGTATTATGGTTCCTATATTACTGGTTCCAATATTACTGGTTCCAATATTACTGGTTCCAATATTACTGGTTCCAATATTACTGGTTCCAATATTACTGGTTCCAATATTACTGGTTCCAATATTACTGGTTTCAATATTACTGGTTCCAAGAAGCAGTAAAAGAATGGAAGAACAACTTAGATAACCAGTTCAGTGACTACTTTGCTCTCCAAGAAGATAAAACTGAACAAGATAAATTATCGGACGCAGTAATAGTTAACAGTCCACTTTTTCCCAGTGATATGAACCAAACAAACAGTAAAGAAATTACTCTGCAGATCATAAAGGACCAAACAAGTGTTATTGTACCAGAGTCAGAAATAAAAGAAGCCAGGTTACTAGGATCCCATGGTAGAAAAAGTGTTATGCTTAGATTCCACTCACATGACAGGAAAAAAGACTTAATTATTGCATCTATTAAAGTAAAGAAAGAGGTATTACATAAACGAGTGTCTTACCAAAAAAACGTCAGAACCCCCTGTATAGAGTCAAAAAAACTAAGCGGGGAGAATAACGACCAATACACCAATGCTTCACACGGATGGGGAAAATTCTTGTTAGGAAAACAAATGTAGGTCAACTGTACACAATCACGAACGAGAATTGATCTATCACGATTTTCAGGGTACTAATCTTACAGAGAATACTAAACAATGTCAACTTAAAAGCCTACGTAGTTAGTGTATGTTTTGCTCCATTATTGTTCAAATTTCATTGTACAATCTTTAGTAATTAAATAATCAACTACCTCTTTTTGGGTGATTTTACTAGTAAGCATAAGTCACCTTATGTAATTTTCTTATTTACTATTGTTCGCTTAAACATTAGTGAATTGATAGTTTCTCTGTCATATTACTACCTCATATTTTTTTAAATACTTCAATTGATATTACTTACTAAAAATTATTTAAATTTTTTTACTATAAATTTCAATTTATCTTAACATTTTTGACATTTAATAACCATTACTTGTCTAATTCCTTTACCTGTTTTAATACCAAAATTTACTATCTTAGAGTACTCTTAATTACCTTGTACTGCCATATAACCTCTAGTATAATACCAGTGCAATATTGAATGAAATAAAACATTACTTTTTCACTTTTTTGTAATCATTATTACTTACTAAAATTTTATTAAAACACCATATTTACTACCGTCAGTTTTACTTTTGTTTCATTAAACATTTTTTATACTTCCCATAATATTTTGTTGCCAAATTTTCAAGTTTGTATATTCAACTCCAACCTTTATTTTATCCTTTGTACCCGTGTACCTGTGTACCTGTGTACCTGATGTTACCTGTGTACCTGTGTACCTGTCTCCATCTTACTTCATATTTATAACCAAGACATTACCATTGTTATTTTTACTATTTTTTCTTTTGGTACTTTAATTGTGAATTTTATTTTTTTAATTTTATTTTTTTTTATTTTTGATCAGCCAAAATTGCTCGTAGTTGTTTTGCAAGAGCAACCAATTTGATTTTTATAAGTTGTTTAAACTCCAGGTTGACCCCGACTTTTTGGGTAAATAGGTTAATTTTTTTATAATTATTGATCAAGTCCAACATTTACCAACTCAGTCCCAATCAATTACTTTTTTTTTTATTTTTTTATTATTTTTATTAAAATTTTTATCTTGTTTTAAATCTTAATGACTATATTTTTACTGATTACCTTAGGATTACGGGGAAGCGGGCCCTTTTTTTTTGAAGCCCTTTGTACAAGCCATAAACCCTTTTTGCATGGGAAACCAAGACGGGCCAAATATGAATTTTATTTTTGCAGTGACTTGTACTGCCAGGGTCTTGGAAACCCCCTTATTGGCTTAGGCATTGATAGTTCGTTTTTTGAAATTTTGTATTTTTAACTTGTATACTACCTGCTTTTCATTGAAAATGGACTCTCACTTCTTTGTTAGTGAGTGATTTTGTAGACAATTGGACTAGTCTCAGATTTCCAGTTACTAATATCAGTATCTCCCCAATTAGGATATTAATTATTTTATAAGGTTACACTTACCTAACTAATCCAACTACCCCATAACTTTTTTTTACTTTTTTTCTTTTACCCCCGATTTTAAAATGCAATTAAAACAATTAATATCAATTTTTAAACAACTATACCTTAAACAAACATTAAGATCCTTTGTGCCTCCTTTATTATTAGATTAAACCATTTCTGTCAAATTTCATTCATAATTGGCCATAGGGCAATTACTATAGGAGTTTGTTTATTTTTTATTTAATATTTTGGGTAATAAAAATTACAAGGTCATTTGGTCACAAAGGGGGTACAATCAAATTTTGATTTGTAGCAATTACAAGTAAAAACTCAAATTTTTTAAATTTGTAATTTTAATTACAAATTTAACCTAATTTTACAAAATTATTACCAAAATGGCAAAATCAATCATTTTAAAATATTACAATTACACATAGACAATTCAGGATCCCCAATTTTAATATCCCCCCAACTAAAATACAAAATATAGACTCAACAATTAAAAGGATATTTAAAATAATTTAAACTGGAAATATGAACAAATTAGATTAAACCTTCAAATCTTACACCCTAACCTATTTGAAGTAATGCTTTATTAGATCCAACCACACTATCCTAAACAATGCTAAAAGTCTATCAGTTCTTAACTACAACATCAGGTCCTTAAACAAACACTATAATGACCTCCTAGCACTCCTTGAATCACTAAAGACACCCTTCTCCTGCATTATTCTTACTGAGACCTGGCTTAAGCAGGACACAATAGATATCTATCCTCTACCAGGAGTTTTAGTTTAATATGTTTATTATGCACCCCATACCCATCCTGTGGGCGGTAGTCAAAAGATTACAGAGGTACATAATTGGTCCAGGGACTGGACTCCAAAGTTTTGATAGCTGAGCAAGTTACAGAGGTAATGAACTCACAATTTACAAAGGTAATGAACTCACAATTTACAAAGGTAATGAACTCACAATTTACAAAGGTAATGAACTCCAGGTAAGTCTGGTCACAATCATGACAAGTTACAAAGGTATTTACAGATTACAGAGGTACGTAATGGGTCCAGGGACTGGGCCCCCAAAGTTTTGATAGCTGAACTAGGTACAAAGGTAATGAGCTCACAAGTTACAAAGGTAATGAATTCTGTAGAATGGTTACTTACGTTTATACTTTGGCTACAATCATGAACAAATTATAGAGTAATGAGCAATTCACACTTCCACACCCGGTCACACCTGTAATGAGTTATTGGTGCAAATATTGATTGTTGAGTCAACACACACCACCACACACACACACACACACACACACACACACACACACACACACACACACAACACACACACACACACACACACACACACACACACACACACACACACACACAATCGGCCTGACGACACTGGAGGCCAGGAGGGTCAGGGGAGACATGATAACGACATATAAAATACTGCGCGGAATAGACGAGGTGGACAAAGACGGGATGTTCCAGAGATGGGACACAGACACAAGAGGTCACAATTGGAAGTTGAAGACTCAGATGAATCAAAGGGATGTTAGGAAGTATTTCTTCAGTCATAGAGTAGTCAGGCCATGGAATAGCCTAGAAAGTGATGTGGTGGAGGCAGGAACCATACATAGTTTTAAGGCGAGGTATGATAGAGCTCATGGGGCAGGGAGAGAGAGGACCTAGTAGCAATCAGCGAAGAGGCGGGGCCAGGAGCTGTGACTCGACCCCTGCAACCACAAATAGGTGAGTACAAATAGGTGAGTACACTTTAGTTTAATATCTTTATGCACCCCATACCCATCCTGTGGGCGGTAGTCAAAAGATTACAAAGGTACATAATGGGTCCAGTGACTGGACCCCAAAGTTATGATAGCTGAACTAGTTACAAAGGTAATGAACTCCAGGTAGATCTGGTCACTAATCATGGCAAGTTACAGAGGTAATGAATCAGCTTCACTCCTATACATGGTTACAGTCATGAACAAATTACAAAGTAATGAACCACTGATACGTCCACACCTGGTCACAATTGTAATGAGTTATTTACCTGGAGTTTACCTGGAGAGAGTTTCGGGGGTCAACGCCCCCGCGGCCCGGTCTGTGACCAGGCCTCCTGGTGGATCAGCGCCTGATCAACCAGGCTGTTGCTGCTGGCTGCACGCAAACCAACGTACGAGCCACAGCCCAGCTGATCAGGAACTGACTTTAGGTGCTTGTCCAGTGCCAGCTTGAAGACTGCCAGGGGTCTGTTGGTAATCCCACTTATGTGTGCTGGGAGGCAGTTGAACAGTCTCGGGCCCCTGACACTTATTGTATGGTCTCTTAACGTGCTAGTGACACCCCTGCTTTTCATTGGGGGGATGGTGCTATCGTCTGCCAAGTCTTTTGCTTTCGTAGTGAGTGATTTTCGTGTGCAAGTTCGGTACTAGTCCTCTAGGATTTTCCAGTGTATATAATCATGTATCTCTCCCTCCTGCGTTCCAGGGAATACAGGTTTAGAAACCTCAAGCGCTCCCAGTAATTGAGGTGTTTTATCTCCCTTAGCGCGCCGTGAAAGTTTTCTTTTTTTG
>NC_069471.1:3133406-3156901 GCF_026875155.1 Cherax quadricarinatus
GGACTGTTATTTTATTTATTTTAAACAGAATGAAGGGGGGGGGGGGGGTTTACACATGGTTTATCATCAAGGAAAAACACTTGGTAAAAAATTCACCACACCAGTATTTTGGTGGTCACTTGATGTAGGGGTCCCCTCCCCATCAATTACAACATCCCTAAGGGCCCAGTATCAGTCTGCTATAATAGAAAGGTTACTTAACTGTGGGTGATTGATGCCCCTTATTTCCCCCATTCCCCATTCATTTCGATGTCCCATTACACGACAGGTTCTTATTTCGCCCTTTCAAGAGGTAAAAAATTTGCCGACCTAGAAATGTACAGAAAACTTTCACGGCGCGCATAAGGAGAAAAAACCCCTAAATTACGGGGAGCGCTTGAGGTTTCAAACCTGTATTCCTGGAACGCAGGAGGGAGATAATGATTATACACTGGAAAATCTGGGGTGTACCGAACTTGCACCGAAAATCACCCCTAAAAAGAAAAAGATTTTGGAGACGATGCACACCCCCCCAATAAAAAAGCAGGGGTGTCTAGCACGTTAAGGCCATACATAAGTGTCAGGGGCCCGAGGATTTCAACTGCCTCCAGCACAATAAGGGGGTTACCAACAGCCCTGGCGTCTTAAAGCTGGCATGGAAAGCCCCTAAGTCAGTTTGTCAGCCGGGCTGGGGTTTCGTACTTTGGGTTTGCGTGCGCCAGCAGAAAACAGCTTGGTTGATCAGGCGTTCCACCAGAGGCCTGGTCACAGCCGGGCCGGGGGGCATGACCCCCGAAACTTTTCCCCAGGTAAACTCCGGTAAATCCAGGTACCCTTTTTGGTTTGTCCCAATTTAGAAAAGTCGGGGGACTCCAAAAAAAACTTCCTATCCTGAGACAGGAACAACGAGGTAAACATGTGCACAAAACTTGGGAATTGGCAGTTCATATCGCTTCTGTTTCCCTTAACTTGTGTTTTTTTTCATGATTTCATTCAATTTCCCAAAAAAAGATTTAAGTTCTTAAATTTTTATACACATTAGGTCACTCCCTTAAAATTGGAATTTTGAGGAGGATTAATCACGGGTAATTTTCCCCGGACACATTTTCCCGGTGGCGCCAAAAGTCACTCCCCGGTCGTATATTTCCCTCTTTTACATTTATTACGGTGGTCACTTAAATCCGTTTCCCCAAATCTTCCCCAGGAACAGTTACGACATTCGTATTAGGAAGTGAGGACTTATTAATCCTTAGGCAGCGTGAATGCCCAAATTTCCGATCCAAAGTTTTCCAGCCCCCTCACAATTCAAAACACTGCCGCCCCCCTGCCCTGAGTCGACTGTCCCCCACGCCATCCGGGAGGCGCGGGCGAACCGGGTTTGGGTTTTATTCAAAATAAAAATAATTTTGACCCAAATCAACACATTTTAAAACCCTTTTAAGGAAATTTTGCTTCGGAAATTAAATAATTTCCAGTTCCATATTACTGGTTCAGTATTTTGGTTCCCAAAATTTTTGGTTCCCAAATTACTGGTTAAAATTCTGGTTCCCAAAATTACTGGTTCCAATATTATGGTTCCAAATATTTTTGGTTCCAATATTCTGGTTCCAAAATTTTCTGGTTCCAAAATTACTGGTTCCAATTTATGGTCCGTTTATGGTTCCAAAATTATGGTTCCAAATTATGGTTCAATATTACTGGTTCCAAATTTATGGTTCCAATATTATGGTTCCCTATTATGGGTTTGTGGAAAAAAATTTTTTAAAGGTGAAAAGCCGACCTAGAAAATGTACAGAGAATTTTCACGGCGCGCAAAAGGGGAAAAAAAACCCAATTACTGGGACGTTTGGGGTTTTAAAACCCTGTTTTTCCCCTGGAAGCGGGGAGGGAGAGATACAATTATATACACGGGAAAACCCTAGGGGGACTATACCGAACTTGCACACGAAAACCCTTCACTACAAAGCAAAGATTTGGGCAGACGAGCACCATCCCCCAAATAAAAACAGGGGTGTCATAGACGTTAAGGACCATACAATAAGGTCGGGCCGAGACTTTCAACTGCCCCCGCACATAAAGGGGGATTCCCAAAAGCCCCCGGGGCATTTTAAACTGGCACGGACAAGCCCCAAAATCAGTTCCTGATCAGGGGGCGGGTTACGTTGGTTTGCGTGCACCCACGCAACACCCGGGTTGTCGGGCGCTGATCCCCCAGGAGGCCGGTCACAGCCCGGGCCGGGGGGGGTTTTGACCCCAAAACTCTCTCCAGTAAACCCCAGGTTAGCGCCAATAGGGGTTTAATGTGCGTTTATGATCAAAAATGTTTTGATAAAGGGAAAACCCAAAGATTCCCCTTTTTGTGCATGGGGGATGTGCGAGGGTAAGGGGACTGGGGGCCATGGGAGCGGAGTGTTTTGAATGTGGTGAGGAGGGGGGAAAAGCTGGAACCACAAAGGGCTTCACGGGGCCAAAGGGTTTAAATATGGGGCCTTTTTTCATAATAGGAAGTTTTGTAACTTTCCTGGGGGAAGTGGGGGAAACGGATTTAGGGGACCACGCAATAATGTAAAATGAGTGAAAAGGAAACCCGATGGTGACTGGGGCGGTCCCCCAGGACTGTGTCCCGGGAAAAAAAGGGGTTTTAAAATAAAAATCACCGGTTCCCTCAGTCTTAATGGAGGACTCTAATGGTATAAAATTATGGGGTTTAAAAAATCGTCTTGTGAATGGTAATGTAATCAGTGTAAAAACATTGATTAAGAGAATGGGGGATGTGAAATAGATCCCCCTGCCCCGAGGGAAATGGGGATTCACCGAGGATAAGAATTTTAGGGAATCCACTTCAAACCCGGGACAAACCGACGGATACCTCGTCCGCTGGAATGAAAACCGGTGGGTGTAGCAAGCATCAAAATGAGATGGTGAAGAGGAAAAAAAGGGGTATCAATCACCCCATTTAAAGAAACCCCTTTCTAGTTAAAACAACGATGCGGCCTTTTGGTTATTTTTTAATTTGGGGGATGGTTAGAGTGATCCGCTACAAAAAGTGACCACCAGAGAACACGGGTAATGGCGGATTATTAAAAAAGTTTTTCCTTAGGATGTATCCAGGTGTACCCTACCCCCCCCCTTCTTTCAGAAACTAATATAATCTATCAGTCCAAAAATTTTATGCACCGTACTTGTGGTGCTATCCAACCCAAATTGGTTCGGATAGAAAAGGAAAAGTTTGTGAGGCAAAGGGAAACCCACTTGCCCGCCCGGGGGGTTTGGTTAAGTTTTCTCACATGTCTCACGGGGTACTGGGTAAAAAATATTTTTTGTCTCCCAATGAATTACGGGTATGTTTAAAATTTTGAGGTACAACGGTAAGCCCCCAAAAATTTTCCATATCTGCCCGTTGGCCCTTTCCCTAAACCCGGATGCAATCAGTAAAAAAAAAAAATAATTAAATTAAATTTACTTAAAATTAATGACTGATTGAAGGAAGTTGGGGTGTGGGGTGGCACTTTTTAATCGATCGTGTGATGGATGATAATTCCCCAAAAAAATTTGCAAAGCACTGGGTGGCTAGGTTTATACAAGAAAAGGGCAAGAATTATTTATAAGGCGCCATTAATTTGAAAAAATCGTGATTAAAAATTTCCAAACCCATACGGGATCTAAGGAGTTAAGTGGCTGACAATTCCGGAATTTTAAAGGGTAATGAAAGCTCATTACAGCCTATTAAAAGCCATGTGACAAAGGGCATTTGATTTGGAATCAAAAAAACCGTAAACCCCAATGAAAAAAAATTATTTTTAGAGTTTTAGAGAAATTTGTTTGGGTTACAAATTGGGCTTAAAAAGACTGTAAAGAGACTCTGGAGAATTTGAAATTTTAAATAAAAGAAGTTTAATTAAACACATTACAATTAAGAAAAACTGTCTTTAAAATTAATTTAAAAAAATTAAATGTAAGCCAGGAGTTGGTAAAACCTATTTAAACAAAGGGGGGGGTTTGCCAAAACCCCCCATAGTACGGTCGGAGGAAATCAGACTGGTCGCAGGGAAATTAAATTTTCCATTTCAGCCAGTCACCAAAAAGTTCTAAGGAAAATAAAAATAATGACTCGAAATATCTGCAAGTCTCAAAAGGGAAAAAAAAATCCATGAAAACATAGTTAAGAGTTAAAAAGGCACATATCTTCAGAATCATAATAGTGTTCCTCACACAAGGTATGAGGAAAAGTACCCCCAGAAGTGTAACCCAGTTAAAAAAGGGCAGGCAAAGGGAAAAGGGGAAAAAGGCCTTTCTCCAAGGGTACTCTTTCATAAAAATGTATGGCTATAATTTATGGGAAATTTAAAAGGGGAAAGAAAAAAGAAATGCATTTTATCAATTCAGACAATCATAATTAAAGGGAAGTCATACCAAATTGAACAGGCTACAATCAACAAGGGAAGGGACCATAATTTTGTGCGGGGGGGTATTTAAATCTGATAATAATGGTGACAATAATGAAATTTAATAACCCGACACTACGGCGATTAAAGGTTGCAGCTAATGGCAATAATGATGGCCCACGATTTCCTTGCCGGCGTTGGATGAAAAATTCAGGATAAAGGGCATAAATCCAAAAACCCTGCGGGGTCACTTCCTCACAGGTAAGGGCCATGTAATATATGGGAAAATACCGCCTAGAAAATACAGAGGAATTTAAAAACAGTCAGGTGTCTTACTCATAAAAGTCAACCCATACAAAGTATTCTTCATCGAAATATGTTGAACCCCTTAATTTTTGGGGGCTGACGCATAGTGATTAATATAAAAGAGGAAAGTCCAAAAGAATCCTTTACTCAGGGAAAAATCCTGAAAAATGTTAAAAATGAATCTGGGCATTACGGGGGGCACTTTCCCTGGAAGCTCGACCTCCAGAAATACCACAAATTATGGGTGGGATGGGGCATTAAAGGGCCCGCTCGTGAACTGAGCAAGACACCAAATTTGTTGACTGCTTGTAATGATAAATTAAAAACAGTTTAAAAATAAATTGTTCCTACTTCAGGCGACGATAAATACACACCAATGCAAGGTGGTCCATGAGCGAAGTAATTGATAAAAAATCTTTGGGACAATTTCCGGTTTGACCTTTTAACTGAAGGAACTAAAAAGGGGTTGTGAAGGGTTTTAAAGAAAAATGCATAAGGGGCGGGCGACTTGGGCTGAGAGGGGGCTTGTTTTTGTTTAAAACTCATAATTCCATATGCCAATAAATTAATCATGAGCATAGGCTTTGCCCCTGGAATGGAAAAATAATTAGTCCATTTTGTGGTAATAAATATGGTGGCCCTGGGGTTTTTGCCAATGCGTAATTGCTGGGGGGACTTGGGTACTGGAAGACTTGTTTTGTAAATCCATAATTCCAGTATGCCCAACAAATTAGCCCGAGGATAGACTTAGTGTCATACCTTCAAAAAAGGGAAAATTTTAATACCAAAGCATGGGGGCTTGAGTGGTTTTGGGGGGGCCCCACCGGGGGTTAACGTGGGAAGGGAATAATGGGTATTATGTAAAAACCTTTTTGGGGTTTCCCAAACCCCGGGGGGCCTGAAGATGGGAAATTTACTCCACTTTTTTTAAGTCGTCTAGCAACGACCTCCGCCCGCGCATGTGGAAAAATTTTTTAAATTTTCCGAAACTATAGTGCCTAATAGGTGTTTAATGTGCCGAAAGAGTCAAAAATGTATTTTACAACAGGGGAGAACCAAATTCCCTTTGCGCAGCGCGGATGTGCGGGGGTATAGGTGGGCTCGGGGCCCGGGGGAGGGGGGAGTGTTTTTTAATGTGGTGGGGGGGGGAAAGCAGGGAAACCCCGAAATTGGGATTCACGGGGGCCTAAGGATTAATATAGGCCTCATTTCATAATAGGAAGTGTCGTAACTGTTCCTGGTGGAGAGTGAGGGAACGTGATTTACGGGACCACCGCAATAAAGTGGTAAAATGAGTGAGTAAGGGTAGGACCGATGGTGACTGGTGCGTCACCATGGACTGTGTCCCAGGGAAAATTACCCTTGGTTTAATCATCACTCATCGGTCTCAGATCTTAATGGAGGGATCTCTAATGTGTATAATAATTATGAGAGGTTAAATCGTCTTGTGAATGGTAATGTAATCAGTGATAATAACATTGAGTTAAAAGAATGCGGGATGTGAAATAGATCGCCCTGCTCCGAGTGAATGTGTGATTCGTACCGAGGATAATGAAGTTTTATGGAATCACGACTTCTAAACCGGGACAAACCGACGGATACCTCGTCCTGCTGGAATGAGAACCGTGTCGGTGTAGCAGAGCATCGAAATGAGATGGTGAATGGAGGAAATAAGGAGTATCAATCACCCACAGTTAAGTAACCCTTCTAGTTATAACAGAATGATGCTGGCCAGTTAGGTTATGTTGTAAATGGATAGGTTATGAGTGATCCAGCTACATCAAGTGACCACCAGAGAACATCTGGTAAGTGGCGGGATTATGTACAAATGTTTTTCCTTGATGGATGTATCCAGGTGTATCCTACCCCCCCCTTCATTCAGCTAAACTAATATAATCTATACAGTCCACAATTAATTAGTAGCACCGTACTTGTGGGTGCTATCCAATCCATACTGGTCTCGGATAGATATGGATAAGATTGTGAGGTCGAAGGAACCACTTGCCGCGACCAGGGGTGGTTAAGTTTTCTCACATGTCTACACGGGGTGACTACGGTAAACAATATGGTTGTCTCCCAATGAGATTACTGGTATGTATATAATGTTGAGGTACATACAGGTAAGCACCCTATAAAATTTTCCATAGGTTCCAATATTATTGGTTCCAATATTACTGGTCCCAATATTACTGGTTATAATATTAGTGGTTCCAATATTACTGGTTCCAATATTACTGGTTCCAATATTACTGGTTCCAATAATACTGGTTCCAATATTACTAGTTCCAATATTACTGGTTCCAATATTACTGGTTAAAATACAACTGGTTCCATTATTACTGGTTCCAATATTACTGGTTAAAATACAACTGGTTCCAATATTACTGGTTCCAATATTACTGATTCCTATATTACTGGTTCCAATATTACTGGTTCGAATATTACTGGTCCCAATATTACTGGTTCCAATATTACTGGTTCCAATATTACTGGTTAAAATATTACTGGTTCCAATATTGCTGGTTCCAATATTACTGGTTCCTATATTACTGGTTCTAGTATTACTGGTTCCAATATTACTTGTTCCAATATTACTGGTTCCAGTATTACTGGTTCCAAAATTACTGGTTCCTATATTACTGGTTAAAATATTACTGGCTCCAATATTACTGGTTCCAATATTACTGGTTGCAATATTACTGGTTCCAGTATTACTGGTTCCAATATTACTGGTTCGAACTTTACTCGTTCCAATATTACTGGTTCCTTTATTACTGGTTCCAATGTTACTGGTTCCAATATTACAGGTTCCAATATTACTGTTTCCAATATTACTGATTCCTATATTACTGGTTCCACTATTACAGGTTCCAATATTACTGGTTCCAATGTTACTGGTTCCTATATTACTGGTTCCAATATTACTAGTTCCAATACCACTGGTTCCAATATTACTGGTTCTTATATTACTGGTTCAAATATTACTGGTTACAATATTACTGGTTCCAATATTACTGGTTCCAATATTACTGGTTCCAATATTACTGGTTCCAATATTACTGGTTCTAATATTACTGGTACCTATATTACTGGTTCTAGTATCACTGGTTCCAATATTACTGGTTCCAATATTACTGGTTCCAATATTACTGGTTCCAATATTACTGGTTCAAATATTAATGGTTCCTATATTACTGGTTCCAATATTACCGGTTCTAACATTACTGGTTCCAATATTACTGGTTCCAATATTACTGGTTCCAATATTACTGGTTCCTATATTACTGGTTCATATATTACTGGTTCCAATATTACTGGTTCCAATATTACTGGTTACAACATTACTGGTTCCAATATTACTGGTTCCAATATTATTGGTTCCTATATTAATGGTTCCAATATTACTGGTTTTCCCTATTACTGGTTCCAATATTACTGGGTTTCCCAAAATTACTGGTTCCTATATTACTGGTTCAATTATTACTGGTTTCAATATTACTGGTTCCAATATTACTGGTTCCAATATTACTGGTTCCTAATTTCAGGTTCCAATATTACTTGGGGGTTTCCCAAAATTACTGGTTCCAATATTACTGGTTTCTATATTGCTGGTTCCAGTATTACTAGTTCCAATGTTACTGGTTCCAATATTACTGGTTCTAATATTACTGGTTCCAATGTTATTGGTTCCTATATTACTTGTTCCAATATTACTGGTTCCAGTATTACTGGTTCCAATATTACTGGTTCCAATATTACTGGTTCAAATATTACTGGTTCAAATATTACTGGTTCCAATATTACTGGTTCCAATATTACTGGTTCCAATGTTACTGATTCCAATATTACTGGTTTCAATATTACTGGTTCCAATATTACTGTTTCCTATATAACTGGTTCCAATATTACTGGTTCCAATATTACTAGTTCCAATATTACTGGTTCAAATATTACTGGTCTCTATATTACTGGTTCCAGTATTACTGGTTCCAATTTACTAGGTTCCATATTACTGGTTCCAATATTTCTGGTCCTATATTACTGGTTCCAATTTACTGTTCCAATATTACTGGTTTCAATATTACTGGTTCCATATTTCTGGTTTTCCAAAATTACTGGGTTTCCCAAAATTACTGGTTCCAATATTACTGTTCCAATATTACTTGTTCAAAAATTACTGGTTCATATTACTGGTTCCAGAATTACTTTCCAAAATTACTGTTCCAATATTACTAGGTTCCAAAATTCTGGTTTCCCAAAATTACTGGTTCCAATATTATGGTTCCAATATTAATGGTTTCCCAAAATTCTGGTTCCAATATTAACTGGTTCCAAAAATTACTGGTTCCAAAATTACTGGTTCCCAAAATTACTGGTTCCAAAAATTACTGTTCCAATATTCTGGTTCCAATATTACGGTTCCAATATTATGGTTCCTAATATAATGGTTTCCCAAAATTTCTGGTTCCAATATTACTGGTTCCAATATTTCTGTTCCTATATTACTGGTTCCAATATTACTGGTTCCAATATTACTGGTTCAATATTGCTGGTTCCAATATTACTGGTTCCAATATTACTGGTTCCAATATTACTGGTTCCAATATTACAGGTTCCAATATTACTGGTTCCAATATTGCTGGTTCCAATATTACTGGTTCCAATATTACTGGTTCCAGTATTACTGGTTCCAATATTACTGGTTCCAATATTAGTGGTTCCAATATTACTGGTTCCAATATTACAGGTTCCAATATTACTGGTTCCAATATTGCTGGTTCCAATATTACTGGTTCCAATATTACTGGTTCCAATATTACTGGTTCAATATTACTGGTTCCAGTATTACTGGTTCCAATATTACTGGTTCCTATATTAGTGGTTCCAATATTACTGGTTCCAATATTACTGGTTCCAATATTGCTGGTTCCAATAGTACTGGTTCCTGGACTTTACCTGGAGAGAGTTCGGGGGGTCAACGCCCCCGCGGCCCGGTCTGTGACCAGGCCTCCTGGTGGATCAGAGTCTGATCAACCAGGCTGTTGCTGCTGGCTGCACGCAAACCAACGTACGAGCCACAGCCCGGCTGATCAGGAACTGACTTTAGGTGCTTGTCCAGTGCCAGCCTGAAGACTGCCAGGGGTCTGTTGGTAATCCCCCTTATGTGTCCTGTGAGGCAGTTGAACAGTCTCGGGCCCCTGACACTTATTGTATGGTCTCTTAACGTGCTAGTGACACCTTTGCTTTTCATTGGGGGGATGGTGCATCGTCTGCCAAGTCTTTTGCTTTCGTAGTGAGTGATTTTCGTGTGCAAGTTCGGTACTAGTCTCTCTAGGATTTTCTAGGTGTATATAATCATGTATCTCTCCCTCCTGCGTTCCAGGGAATACAGGTTTAGGAACCTCAAGCGCTCCCAGTAATTGAGGTGTTTTATCTCCGTTATGCGCGCCGTGAAAGTTCTCTGTACATTTTCTAGGTCGGCAATTTCACCTGCCTTGAAAGGTGCTGTTAGTGTGCAGCAATATTCCAGCCTGGATAGAACAAGTGACCTGAAGAGTGTCATCATGGGCTTGGCCTCCCTGGTTTTGAAGGTTCTCATTATCCATCCTGTCATTTTTCTAGCAGATGCGATTGATACAATGTTATGGTCCTTGAAGGTGAGATCCTCCGACATGATCACTCCCAGATCTTTGACGTTGGTGTTTCGCTCTATTTTTTGGCCAGAATTTGTTTTGTACTCTGATGAAGATTTAATTTCCTCATGTTTACCATATCTGAGTAATTGAAATTTCTCATCGTTGAACTTCATATTGTTTTCTGCAGCCCACTGAAAGATTTGGTTGATGTCCGCCTGGAGCCTTGCAGTGTCTGCAATGGAAGACACTGTCATGCAGATTCGAGTGTCATCTGCAAAGGATGACACGGTGCTGTAGCTGACATCCTTGTCTATGTCGGATATGAGGATGACGAACAAGATGGGAGCGAGTACTGTGCCTTGTGGAAAACAGAGCTTTTCACCGTAGCTGCCTCGGACTTTACTCTGTTAAACGACTACTCTCTGTGTTCTGTTAGTAAGGAAATTATAGATCCATCGACCGACTTTTCCTGTTATTCCTTTAGCACGCATTTTGTGCGCTATTACGCCATGGTCACACTTGTCGAAGGCTTTTGCAAAGTCTGTATATATTACATCTGCATTCTTTTTGTCTTCTAGTGCATTTAGGACCTTGTCATAGTGATCCAATAGTTTGAAAACAACAGGAGCGACCTGTTCTAAACCCCTGTTGCCCTGGGTTGTGTAACTGATGGGTTTCTAGATGGGTGGTGATCTTGCTTCTTAGGACCCTTTCAATGATTTTTATGATATGGGATGTTAGTGCTATTGGTCTGTAGTTCTTTGCTGTTGTTTTTCTGCCCCCTTTGTGGAATGGGGCTATGTCTGTTGTTTTTAGTAACTGTGGGACGACCCCCGTGTCTATGCTCCCTCTCCATGGGATGGAAAAGGCTCTTGATAGGGACTTCTTGCAGTTCTTGATAAAACACAGAGTTCCATGAGTCTGGCCCTGGGGCAGAGTGCATGGGCATATCATTTATCGCCTGTTTGAAGTCATTTGGCGTCAGGATAAACATTGGATAGGCTTGTGTTATTCAACTTTTGTGGCTACTCTCATAAAAATTCATTTTGATCTTCGACTCTCATCTGGTTAGCGGCTTGCAAAAAACTGAGTCATACTGGGACTTGAGTAGCTCACCATTTCCTTGCTGTCATCCACTAGGAATTTTTATTGACCTAAGAAAAGTTTTTGACACAGTAGACCACGACATCCTACACCACAAACTTGATCACTACCGTATAAGAGGCCATGCGCTTGCTTATTTCAAATCTTACATTACTAATAGGTATCAGTAGGGTCACCATTAAAGACACAGCTCAGCAACATGGCCACGTGATACTGGAGTTCCGCAGGGAAGTGTCCTTGGTCCCTGCTCTTCCTCATATACATCAATGACCTTCCAAACGTATCCCAACACCTGAAACCCATTCTCTTTGCTGATGACACGACTTATGTCATCTCTCACCTTAATCTTGCCACCCTCAAAAACCCTTGTGAATGAGGAGCTGATTAAAATATCGACTTGGATGACAGCCAATAAACTTACGCTTAACACTGACAAAACCTAAATATATTATGTTTGGTAGCAGAGCAGGAGATGCACAAATTAACATTAAGATTGACAACACTCTAATTACCAGAAATTTAAAGGGGGAAAATTAATAGGCTTTATACCTTGAAACAACCTGAAATTTTAGCACCCATATCCAGCATATAACCAAAAAAAATATCCAAAACGGTTGGGATCCTCTCCAAGATACGATACTACGTGCCGCAAAATGCCCTTCTCACACTATACCACTCACTTATTTATCCTCCTCACCTATGCTATTTGTGCTTGGGGGTCAACTGCAGCAACACACCTAAAGCCAATAATAACCCAACAAAAAGCTGCAGTAGAATAATCACTAAATCCCCTCCCTGGCAACACCCCCCCACTCTCATAGACCTAAACTTACTCCCCGTTCAGTACATCCACACTTACTACTGTGCAATCTACATCTACAGGGCCTTAAACTCTAATATCAACCTTGACCTAAAACGCTTTTTTTATAGTTGTGACAGAACCCACAGGCATAACACCAGACACAAAAATCTCTACGACATTCCCCGTGTCCGACTAAACCTTTACAAAAATTCAATGCATGTCAAAGGCCCTAAAATCTGGAATACCCTACCTGAGAACTCTAGAACTGCAGACACATTCATCACCTTCAAAACTACCATTAGAAAACATCTCATCTCCCTGATACACCCCGTCAACTAACTACACGAATACCACCTGGTGGTTCACACTTACACTCACTCACTCATTTTACCATAAACAGAAATATTATTCTCAGTCTTAAAATAATGAATCCTGTGATACTCCAATACTGAAACTATGTACTGTGCCAAAACAAAAGCATTCACATTGCTAAACTCACAAACTAGTATTTAGTCATTTAGCCATAATACCAACTTACCTCATAATTTGTTATATTTTACAATTAAGAATAAAACTAAGTATGCCCGAAATGCCTAGCCATGCTAAGCGTTCTAGTGGTACACTCTGTAATCACAATTTTACTACATGTAAACCACACAATAACCAAATTCTGTAAACTCAGCATTGTAATCCTTATAGAGAATAAACTTTGAATCTGTGTAGGACCCATCTTGTTTAAGTAGGGGCCCTATACTGGACGTTGTTCTCGATTTTGATTTGGCATAGGAGAAGAAATACTTTGGGTTTCTTTCGATTTCATTTATGGCTTTTAGTTCTTCCCGCGATTCCTGACTCCTAAAGGATTCTTTTAGCTTAAGTTCGATGCTTGCTATTTCTCTGACCAGTGTCTCCCTATGCATTTCAGATATATTGACCTCTTTTAGCCGCTCTGTTATTCTTTTCCGTCGCCTGTAAAGGGAGCGCCTGTCTCTTTCTATTTTACTTCTAATCCTCCTTTTTCTTAGAGGAATAAGCCTTGTGCAAACATCGATTTGCCACCGAGTTAATCTGTTCTAGGCATAAGTTGGGGTCTGTGTTGCTTAGTATATCTTCCCAGCTTATATCGGTTAGGAATTGGTTTACTTGGTCCCAATTTATGTTTTTGTTATTGAAGTTGAATTTGGTGAATGCTCCCTCGTGACTAGTCTCATTATGTCGGTCTGGGGCTCCACGCATACATGTCTGAACCTCAATTATTTTGTGATCTGAGTATAAATGAATTTTTTATGAGAGAGCCACAAAATTTGATTAACACAAGCCTATCCGATGTTATCCTGACGCCAAATGACTTCGAACAGGCGATAAATGACATGCCCATGCACTCTGCCCCAGGGCCAGACTCATGGAACTCTGTGTTCATCAAGAACTGCAAGAAGCCCCTATCACGAGCCTTTTCCATCCTATGGAGAGGGAGCATGGACACGGGGGTCGTCCCACAGTTACTAAAAACAACAGACATAGCCCCACTCCACAAAGGGGGCAGTAAAGCAACAGCAAAGAACTACAGACCAATAGCACTAACATCCCATATCATAAAAATCTTTGAAAGGGTCCTAAGAAGCAAGATCACCACGCATCTAGAAACCATCAGTTACACAACCAGGGCAACATGGGTTTAGAACAGGTCGCTCCTGTCTGTCTCAACTATTGGACCACTACGACAAGGTCCTAAATGCACTAGAAGACAAAAAGAATGCAGATGTAATATATACAGACTTTGCAAAAGCCTTCGACAAGTGTGACCATGGCGTAATAGCGCAACAAAATGCGTGCTAAATGAATAACAGGAAAAGTCGGTCGATGGATCTATAATTTCCTCACTAACAGAACACAGAGAGTAGTCGTCAACAGAGTAAAGTCCGAGGCAGCTACGGTGAAAAGCTCTGTTCCACAAGGCACAGTACTCGCTCCCATCTTGTTCCTCATCCTTATATCCGACATAGACAAGGATGTCAGCCACAGCACCGTGTCTTCCTTTGCAGATGACACCCGAATCTGCATGACAGTGTCTTCCATTGCAGACACTGCAAAGCTCCAGGCAGACATCAACCAAATCTTTCAGTGAGCTGCAGAAAACAATATGAAGTTCAACGATGAGAAATTTCAATTACTCAGATATGGTAAACATGAGGAAATTAAATCTTCATCAGAGTACAAAACAAATTCTGGCCACAAAATAGAGCGAAACACCAACGTCAAAGACCTGGGAGTGATCATGTCGGAGCATCTCACCTTCAAGGACCATAACATTGTATCAATCGCATCTGCTAGAAAAATGACAGGATGGATAATGAGAACCTTCAAAACTAGGGAGGCCAAGCCCATGATGACACTCTTCAGGTCACTTGTTCTATCTAGGCTGGAATATTGCTGCACACTAACAGCACCTTTCAAGGCAGGTGAAATTGCCGACCTAGAAAATGTACAGAGAACTTTCACGGCGCGCATAACGGAGATAAAACACCTCAATTATTGGGAGCGCTGAGGTTCCTAAACCTGTATTCCCTGGAACGCAGGAGGGAGAGATACATGATTATATACACCTGGAAAATCCTAGAGGGACTAGTACCGAACTTGCACACGAAAATCACTCATTACGAAAGCAAAAGACTTGGCAGACGATGCACCATCCCCCAATGAAAAGCAGGGGTGTCACTAGCACGTTAAGAGACCATACAATAAGTGTCAGGGGCCCAAGACTGTTCAACTGCCTCCCAGCACACATAAGGGGGATTACCAACAGACCCCTGGCAGTCTTCAAGCTGGCACTGGACAAGCACCTAAAGTCAGTTCCGGATCAGCCGGGCTGTGGCTCGTATGTTGGTTTGCGTGCAGCCAGCAGCAACAGCCTGGTTGATCAGGCTCTGATCCACCAGGAGGCCTGGTCTCAGACCGGGCCGCGGGGGCGTTGACCCCCGGAACTCTCTCCAGGTAAACTCCAGGTAATTTCTTATCAGATCATCATTATTAGTGAAGATGAGGTCTAGTGTATTCTCCAGTCTAGTAGGCTCTATTATTTGCTGGTTTAAATTGAATTTTGTGCAGAGATTTAAAAGCTCGTGTGAGTGTGAGTTTTCATCAGAGCTGCCTCCTGGTGTTATTACTGCAACAATATTATTTGCTATATTCCTCCATTTTAGGTGGCTTAAGTTGAAATCCCCCAGGAGCAAGATGTTGGGTGCAGGAGCTGGAAGATTTTCCAGGCAGTGGTCAATTTTTAACAGCTGTTCCTGGAATTGCTGGGATGTTGCATCCGGAGGCTTGTATACTACCACAATGACTAGGTTTTGGTTCTCGACCTTTACTGCTAAAACTTCCACTACATCATTTGAGGCATTAAGCAGTTCTGTGCAAACAAGTGACTCTGCAATGTACAGGCCAACCCCCCCCCCCTTGTTTGCCTGTTCACTCTGTCACATCTGTATAGGTTGTAACCTGGGATCCATATTTCGTTGTCCAAGTGATCCTTTATGTGGGTCTCAGTGAAAGCCATGAACATTGCCTTTGCCTCTGCAAGCAGTCCACGGATGAAAGGTATTTTGTTGTTTGTTGCTGGCTTTAGACCCTGTATATTTGCAAAGAAGAATGTTATTGGACTGGTGGTATTGTTGGTACTGGGGGGGATTTTTTTTCCGGCATTAGTATCTGTATTTGTTGGTTTGGAGTGTAGGCCATCGACTGTGGTTCCACTCCAGGAATGACTGGATTTGGTGTACGATTTCTGCCATTTCCTGCCAGTTTTTTTTTCCTTCCTGGCACTAAAAAACCTCTCCCTCTTGAGTGGCTGTGGCTACCCAGGTTTTCCCATGGCCTGGATGTTTTGTATCTTTTTGTCCCCTTTAGATGGTATGCCTGGCAATTTAAGTTATAGCACAGTCTTTCCTGTACTGAAGAGGTACACAGTTCAGGGTGAAAAAGCTTACAGGAAGGGAGTTTGCATTTTCCTGTTGCCATATGGGCATGGCATTTTCTAGGGTGGTCATAGTTGCATGTCCCATCTGTTTTTCCAGATTTCCCATGCCAGCAGATACCAAGTGCATAGTATGTGCACAGGCTTGGTTTCCGTTTGCCTTGGGTTTCTGTGACTGTATTCCCTGTTGGTGCATGTTTCCCTGTCTTACTTCTATCCTCCCTAGCACCAACAATGGAGCTCCCACCAGTTGTTTTTGGTAATATATCCTCACTATTGCTAGTGGAGTCCTCTTGTTTGCTATTTCCTGCGGTATTTTTAGTTTGCAATATTGGTTTTATCTTATCTTTGACTACACTTGTTTCCCTACTATGGCTCCTTTCGCCTATGAGGTCATTTATATGTATTCCTTCCTGCGTATAGTTCCCGACTACCTGGACAAAATCTCCAGCTTCACCATTTCTGTCTCCCAGGACAGCATCTCCAGCTTCAGCATTACTGTCTCCCAGGACAGCACCTCGTGCTTCACCATTACTGTCTCCCAGGACAGCACCTCCAGCTTCACCATTACTATCTCCCAGGACAGCTCCTCCAGCTTCACCATTTCTGTCTCCCAGGACAGCACTATCAGCCCCACATTTACTGACTACCAGGACTTCATCTCCAGCCTTACAGTTTCTGACTACATGGCCAGTATCAAGGGCAGTACCATTCAGCACAGACTTTTTATGTTCCCATCTGTTGTAGAAAGCTTCCAGGTTGTCTATGAAAGCAGCTTTGATGTTGTCCTCTTTTAATACCCTTGTGATTTTAGTCCACAGATTTATCTCATTTGGGCATACCCAAAAACATTTCCCTGTTTTAACACTGCTTGTAGCTAGTTCTTGGATATCTGCACAAGGGGTGTGACACCAATTTCCACAAAAATGACAATTTACCCATGTGGAAGCCCGTTTGTTTGACTGACCACAGACTACACACAGCTTCATAATGATTTGAATGGTTGATTTACTGCAATTCTACTAGCAACCTCTTGAATATTCTATTAATAACCTCCTTAAATGAAGCTCTAGCTATTTGTATTTCTGTTTCTAACTGTTTTTGTATATTGGACAGCTTACCGTGCACGTTCCTGATATATATTTAATGTTTGTGTTTATAAGAGCGCCTGCAACCCCATCCGTTTACAGTCTGCTTTATTGTCCAACGAAACCGTTTGAAACCAGTCAAGGGTTCGGACCAGTCAAGGGTTCGGACCAGTCAAGGGTTCGGACCAGTCAAGGGTTCGGACCAGTCAAGGGTTCGGACCGAGCGACAGTCGATCTAATCTGATCAGTGGGTCACTTATTTAAAACATACTGGTCGGTGATTTGGGCTAACACATGAAGGATCTACTGGAAATTATCTACCCGAGTAATATGTGATTTGATTGATACAAAAGTATAACTTGCGTGTTGAAGAAACCGGTGATTTCTGGCAGCTCCTACAATGACGAACGGTCGACCTCAACCCTTGTTTATCAATCGCTGTATCTAGCTTTTCTATTTTATTTCCGTCTCCACCACAATAAATGCTATATTATCTCTATAGTTGACTGGTGGAAATTTTGGAGGAAGGACGCTTTTTCTGTAGTAATATTTGCTTCTGGTTGTGTATATTGCGACCGCTGGTAACTACAGGTTATATGACATTCACAGTATACGTCTGGTATTTCAAGAAAAAAGAAACTAATGAAAGCTCCCCACTCCATAAGTACATTATAATATGGTTGTTGCTGTTATTTCCTGTATTTACTTGTTCCAATATTATGGTTCCAGTATTATGGTTTCCCAAATTTACTGGTTTCATTTTACGGGTTTCCCAAAATTTATGGTTCCAGTAATGGTTCCAAAAAGCAGTAAAAGAAGGGAAAAAAAAGAACAATTTTTAGATAACCAGTTCAGTGATCTTTGCTTCCAAAAAGATAAAACTAAACAAGATAAACTATGGACGCATTTAAATAGTTAACCCAGCCCACTTTTTCCCGGGGGATTGAACCAAACAAACAGTAAAGAAAATTTCTCTGCAGATCATAAAAGGGCCAAAAAAGTGTTATTGTACCGAGTCAGAAAAAAAAGAAGCCAGGTTACTGGATCCCCTGGAGAAAAAAAATGTTTTTCTTAGATTCCCCCTCACTGACAGGAAAAAAAGACTTAATTGTTGCATCTATTAAAATAAAAAAAAGAGGTATAAAAACGAGTGTCTTATCAAAAAACGTCAGAACCTCCTGTATGAGTCAGAAAACTTAAGGGGAGAATAAGGGACACAATACACCCTGCTTACACGAGATGGGAAAATTTTTTGTTAGGAAAAAAAATGTAGGTAACTGTACACATCACGAACGAGAATGATCTTCACGATTTTTCGGGATACTAATCTTACAGAGAAAAACTAAAACAAGTCCCAATTAAAAGCCCCAGAGTGTATGTATGTTTTTTCTCCATTATTGTTCAAATTTCATTGTTCAAACTTTAGTAATTTTAAATTTTCAACTACCTCATTTTGTGATTTTTCTAGTAAGCTAAGTCCCTTATGTAATTTTTTTATTTCTATTGTTTGCTTAAACATTAGCTGAATTTATATTTCTCTGTCATATTCTACCTATATTTTTTTTTAAATACTATCAGTTGATATTTTCTTAAGTTGTTAGTTTATATGTTTTTTATGCCCCCTACCCCTCCGTGGGGGTATCAAAAGATTACGAGGTACATAATTGGTCGGGGTGGGCCTCAAAATTTTGATAGCTAAGCAAGTTTCAGAGGTAATGAATTCACAATTTACAAAGGTAATGAACTCACAATTTACAAAGGTAATGAACTCCAGGTAGGTCTAGTCACAATCATGACAAGTTACAAAGGTATTTACAGATTACAGAGGTACACAATGGGTCCAGGGACCGGGCTCCAAAGTTTTGATGGTTGAACTAGGTACAAGGTAATGAACTCACAAGTTACAAAGGTAATGAACTCACAAGTTACAAAGGTAATGAATACTGTAAGAATGGTTACTTACGTTTATACATGGCTACAATCATGAACAAATTTTAGAGTAATGAGCAATTCACACTTCCACACCCGGTCACAACTGTAGTGAGTTATTGGTGCAAATGTTGATTGTTGAGTCTCTCTCTCTCACACACACACACACACACACACATACAAATTCATACACACACACACATAAACACACACACACACACACACACACACACACATACACACACACACACACACACACACACACACACACAAACTCATACACACACATGCACACACACTCATACACACACACACACACTCATACACACACACACACTCATACACACACCACACTCATACTCACACACACACACACACACACACACACACACACACACACACACACACACACACACACACACACACACACACACTCATACACATACACACAACACACACCACCACACCACACACCGCGGCAACCACCCTGCAACCACAAATAGGTGAGTACAAATAGGTGAGTACACACACACACACACACACACACACACATGCACACATGTGGTAATGCTTTATTTACAGCTAGCAAAGTCAGGGTATTTCTCCAGTATGGTCTGTAATATACCACTGTGGATAAAATACTTAGCCATTTCTTGAACACTTCTGAGTGAGTTGTTTCTAAATTTATTAATTTTATCGCACTCCAGTACATAATGACGCAAGGTGTGACAATAGTCCATCTGGCAAAGTTTACATTTCGTTTTGTCTACATCTGGTGGTGGTGATTTAACCTGCCAAAGATACTTGTAACCCAGCCGGAGCCGGGCAGTAGTGACATCCAAGAGTCTGCTTATTTTGTTGGATGCACCATACTTACTAAAATTAATAATTACCATTTTTACTATAATTTCAATTTACTCTCAACATTTTTGACATTTAATAACCATTACTTGTCTAATTACCTTTACCTGTTTTAATACCACATTTACTATCTTAGAGTACTCTTAATTACCTTGTACTGCCATATAACCTCTAGTATAACTACCAGTGCAATATTGAATGAAATAAACATTACTTTTTCACTTTTTTTGTAATCATTATTACTAACTAAAATTTTATTAAACACCATATTTACTACCAGTCAATTTTACTTTTGTACATTAAACATTATTTTATACTTCCCATAACATTTTGTTGCCAAATTTTCAAGTTTGTATATTCAACTCCAACCTTTACATTATCCTTTGTACCTGTGTACCTGTGTACCTGTGTACCTGTGTACCTGTCTACCTGTCTACCTGTGTACCTGTGCACTTGTCTACCTGTGTACCTGTGTACCTGTGTACCTGTGTACCTGTCTACCATCTTACTATCATATTATAACCAAGACATTACCATTGTTATTTTTTTACAATTATTCTTTTGGTACTTTAATTTGTGAATTTTATTTTGTCAATTTAAATCTAGTTATACTCTTGATGTTGTCAACAACCTATACCAGACTCTAGTGCAATTGCAAGTACCATTTCAATTTGTATTTTTATATTATAAGTTTATATTATAATTCCTACTCTAAGATTGTTTTCATATCTTAGTTTACCTGGAGTTTACCTGGAGAGAGTTCCGGGGGTCAACGCCCCCGCGGCCCGGTCTGTGACCAGGCCTCCTGGTGGATCAGAGCCTGATCAACCAGGCTGTTGCTGCTGGCTGCACGCAAACCAACGTACGAGCCACAGCCCGGCTGATCAGGAACTGACTTTAGGTGCTTGTCCAGTGCCAGCTTGAAGACTGCCAGGGGTCTGTTGGTAATCCCCCTTATGTGTGCTGGGAGGCAGTTGAACAGTCTCGGGCCCCTGACACTTATTGTATGGTCTCTTAACGTGCTAGTGACACCCCTGCTTTTCATTGGGGGAGATGGTGCATCGTCTGCCAAGTCTTTTGCTTTCGTAGTGAGTGATTTTTCGTGTGCAAGTTCGTACTAGTCCCTCTAGGATTTTCCAGGTGTATATAATCATGTATCTCTCCCTCCTGCGTACCAGGGAATACAGGTTTAGGAACCTCAAGCGCTCCCAGTAAATTGAGGTGTTTTATCTCCGTTATGCGCGCCGTGAAAGTTCTCTGTACATTTTCTAGGTCGGCAATTTCACCTGCCTTGAAGGTGCTGTTAGTGTGCAGCAATATTCCAGCCTAGATAGAACAAGTGACCTGAATAGTGTCATCATGGGCTTGGCCTCCCTAGTTTTGAAGGTTCTCATTATCCATTCCTGTCATTTTCTAGCAGATGCGATTGATACAATATTATGGTCCTTGAAGGTGAGGATCCTCCAACATAATCACTCCCAGGTCTTTGACGTTGGTTGTTTCGCTCTATTTTGTGGCCAGAATTTGTTTTGTACTCTGATGAAGATTTAATTTCCCTCATGTTTACCATATCTGAGTAATAGAAATTTCTCATCGTTGAACTTCATATTGTTTTCTGCAGCCCACTGAAAGATTTGGTTGATGTCCGCCTGGAGCCTTGCAGTGTCTCCAATGGAAGACACTGTCATGCAGATTCGGGTGTCATCTGCAAAGGAAGACACGGTAGCTGTGGCTGACATCCTTGTCTATGTCGGATATGAGGATGAGGAACAAGATGGGAGCGGAGTACTGTGCCTTGTGGAACAGAGCTTTTCACACCGTAGCTGCCTCGGACTTTACTCTGTTGATGACTACTCTCTGTGTTCTGTTAGTGAGGAAATTATAGATCCATCGACCGACTTTTCCTGTTATTCCTTTAGCACGCATTTTGTGCGTTTATTACGCCATGGTCACACTTGTCGAAGGCTTTTGCAAAGTTTTTGTATATATTACATCTGCATTCTTTTTATCTTCTAGTGCATTTAGGACCTTGTCGTATTGATCCAATAGTTGAGACAGACAGGGCGACCTGTTCTAAACCCATGTTGCCCTGGGTTGTGTAACTGATGGGTTTCTAGATGGGTGGTGATCTTGTTTTCTTAGGCCCCTTTTCAAAGATTTTTATGATATGGGATGTTAGTGCTATTGGTCTGTAGTTCTTTGCTGTTGCTTACTGCCCCTTTGTGGGTGGGGCTATGTCTGTTGTTTTTAGAAACTGTGGGACACCCCCGTGTCCATGTTTCCCTCTCCTTTGGATGGAAAAGGCTCGTGATAGGGGCTTCTTGCAGTTCTTGATAAAACACAGAGTTCCATGAGTCTGGCCCTGGGGCAGATGCATGGGCATGTCATTTATCGCCAGTTCGAAGTCATTTGGCGTCAGGAAAACATCGGATAGGCTTGTGTTAATCAATTTTGTGGCTTCTCATAAAAAATTCATTTTGATTTTCGACTCTCAGTCTGGTTAGCCGGCTTGCTACAAACTGAGTCATATTGGGACTTGAGTAAATCACTCATTTCCTTGCTGTCATTTTGTGTAGGACCCATCTTGTTTAGTAGAGGCCCAATACTGGACGTTGTTTTTCGATTTTGATTTGGCATAGGAGAAGAAATACTTTGGGTTCTTTCGATTTCATTTATGGCTTTTAGTTCTTCCCGCGATTCCTGACTCCTAAAGGGTTCTTTTAGTTTAAGTTCGATGCTTGCTATTTCTCTGACCAGTGTCTCCCTACGCATTTCAGATATATTGACCTCTTTTAGCCCCTTGTTATTCTTTTCCGTCGCCTGTAAAGGGAGCGCCTGTCTCTTTCTATTTTACATCTACTCCTCCTTTCTTTTTAGAGAAATAAGCCTTGTGCATACATCGAGTGCCACCGAGTTAATCTGTTTAGGCATAAGTTGGGGTCTGTGTTGCTTAGTATAACTTCCCAGCTTATATCGGTTAGGACTTGGTTTACTTTGGGCCCACTTTATGTTTTTGTTATTGAAATTGAAAATTTGGTGAATGCTCCTCATGACTAGTCTCATTATGTCGGTCTGGGGCTCCACGCATACTGTCTGAACCTCAATTTTTGTTGGATCTGAGTATATTGTTTTTGATATGGTGACATTTCTTATCGATCATAAATTTTAAGTGAAGATAGGTCTAGTGTATTCTCCAGTTTTGTAGGCTCTATTTTTTGCTGGTTTAAATTGAATTTTTTTGCAGAGATTTAAAAGCTCGTGTGGTGTGAGTTTTCATAGAGCTGCCCCCTGGTGTTATTTCTGCAACAAAATTATTTGCTATATTTCTCCTTTTAGGTGCCTTAAGTTGAAATCCCCCCGGAGCAAAATGTTGGGGCAGGAGCTGGAAGATTTTTCCAGACAATGGGCAATTTTTAACGGGTGTTCCTGGAAATT
>NC_069471.1:3157401-3243270 GCF_026875155.1 Cherax quadricarinatus
GATCCAGAAAATTTTAACCAGTAATTTGGAACCAGTAATATTGAACCATAATTAAAAACCAGGGAAAAAAGGAACCAGTAATTTTGGAACCCGAAAAAAGGCTAATGTGGAACCAGTAATATTGGAACAGTAATATAGGAACAAGTAAAATTTGGAACCAGTAATATTTGGAAACCATAATAATGGAACCAGTAATACTGGATCCAGTAATATAGGAACCAGTAATATTAGAACCAGTAATATTGGAACCAATAATATTGGAACCAGTAATATAGGAAACAGTAAATTGGAAACCCGTAAATGAAACCAGTAATATTGTAACCAATATATTTGAACCAGTATTATAAGAATAGTAATATTGGAACCAGTTGGTATTTGAACTAGTTATATTGGAACCAGTAATAAAATTAACCGTAACATTGGAACCAGTAATATTGGAAACCCGTAATATTGGAACCTGTAATATTGGAACCAGTAATATAGGAATCAGTAATATTGAAACAGTAATATTGGAACCAGTAATATTGGAACCAGTAACATTGGAACCAGTAATATAAGAACCAGTAATATTGGAACCAGTAATGTTGGAACCAGTAATGTTGGAACCAGTAATACTGGAACCAGTAATATTGCAACCAGAAATATTGGAACCAGTAATATTGGAGCCAGTAATATTTTAACCACTAATATAGGAACCAGTAATTTTGGATCCAATAATACTGGAACCAGTAATATTGGAACAAGTAATATTGGAACCAGTAATACTAGAACCAGTAATATAGGAACCAGTAAGATTGGAACCAGCAATATTGGAACCAGTAATATTTTAACCAGTAATATTGGAACCAGTAATATTGGAACCAGAAATATTGGAACCAGTAATATTGGAGCCAGTAATATTTTAACCACTAATATAGGAACCAGTAATTTTGGAACCAATAATACTGGAACCAGTAATATTGGAACAAGTATTATTGGAACCAGTGATACTAGAACCAGTAATATAGGAACCAGTAATATTGGAACCAGCAATATTGGAACCAGTAATATTTTAACCAGTAATATTGGAACCAGTAATATTGGAGCCAGTAATATTGGAACTAGTAATATTGGAGCCAGTAATATTGGAACTAGTAATATTGGAACCAGTAATATTGGAACCAGTAATATTGGAACCAGTAATATTGGAACCAGTAATATTGGAACCAGTAATATTGGAACCAGTAATATTGGAACCAGTAATATTATAAACAGTAATATTGGGACCAATAATATTGGAACCAGTAATACTGGAACCAGTAATATTGGAACCAGTAGTATTGGAACCAGTAATATTGGAACCATTAATATTGGAACCATTAATATTGGAACCAGTAATATTGGAACCAGTAATATTGGAACCATTAATATTGGAACCATTAATATTGGAACCAGTAATATTGGAACCAGTAATATTGGAACCAGTAATATTGGAACTGTGGAAATTATTTAATTTCCGAAGCTATAGTGCCTAATAAGTGTTTAATGTGTTGATTTGGGTCAAAATGTATTTGTATTTTGAATAGAACCAACCGGGTTCGCCCTGCGCCTGTGCGGATGTGCGGGGGGGGACAGGTCGACTCAGGGCAGGGGTTGGCGGCAGTGTTTTGAATGTAGTGAGGAGGCTGTGAAAACATTGGATCAGGAAATTGGCATTCACGGCGGCCTAAGGATTAATATAGTCCTCACTTCCTAATACGAAGTGTCGTAACTGTTCCTGGTGAAGAGTGGGGGAACGTGATTTACGTGACCACCGTAATAAAGTGGTAAAATGAGTGGATAATAGTAGGACCGGGGGTGACGGGTGCTCCGCCATGGAATGTGCCCAGGGGAAATTACCCGTGAGTTAATCCTCACTCATCAGTCTCAGATCTTAATGGAGTGACGTCTAATGTGTATAATAATTATGAGACATTAAATCGTCTTGTGAATTGTAATGTAATCAGTGATAATAACACTAAGTTAAGGAATCATTGAAGCGATATGAACTGCCATTCCCAGAGTGTGTGTGCACATGTTTACCTCGTTGTTCCTGTCTCGAGGATAGTGAAGTTTTTATGGAGTCACGACTTCTAAACCGGGACAAACCAACGGATACCTCATCCTGCTGGAATAAGAACCGTGTCGGTGTAACGGGACATCGAAATGAGATGGTGAATGGAGGAAATAAGGAGCATCAATCACCCACAGTTAAGTAACCTTTCTAGTTATAGCAGACTGATACTGGGCCTCGTTTAGGTATTTGTAATTTGGATAGGTTAGGGGTGATTCCAGCTACATCAAGTGACTCACCAGAGAAAAATCTGGTAAGTGGTGAGAATTATGTACAAGTGTTTTTTTTCCTTGATGGATATATCCATGTGAAACCTACCCCCCCCATTCCATTCTGTTAAACTAATATAATCCTATACAGTCCAACAATTACTTAGTAGGCCGTGCTTGTGGTGCCTACCCAATTTAACTGTCTCAGAAGATACGGACAAGAGTGTGATGGTCGAGGGCACCTGCAGTGACCAGAGGTGGTTAAGTTTTTCTCACATGTCTCTACACGGGTGACTACGGTAAACAAATGTGTTGTAGTCTCCAATGAGATTATTTCGTATGTAATGTTTAGGTACGTACAGATAATCAACCCCTATAAAATTTTCCACATCTGCCCGCTGGTCCTTCCTGAACCGGATGCAATCTAGTGAAAAATTAAATTGAATTAATTACTTTAATAATTAAGTGACTGATTGAAGAAAGTGGTATAGGGTACACAAATTTTAGTCGTTCGTGTGGTGGATGTAAATTTAGCCCAAAATAATTACTAGCACTTTGGATGGATAGGATTTATATCAAGAGTAAAGTTCAAGAAATTATCTCAACAAAGGTGTCTACTTAAGTTGTATAATTGGTGATTATTAATTCCCCTAACCATACCAGGTCCTGAGGAAGTTAGTGCAGCTGGCAAGTCCATGGATGCCAAAGCAAAGAAAGCGTCACTATCAAGCTTGAAGGGTCGGTTACTAATCTTACAACAAGTGTATGGGTTCATGGGACAAGACACGGAAAACCCTGATGAATTAAAGTTACACCTAGATGCCTTAGAAAATAGATATGAGCACATAAATTGTGGTATAAGGACTGTGAGATAGATCTCCTGGTGAATTGTGCAGATGATGCTGAAAGGAGCGGCTGTTTGGATCAATATTATGAAGTGGATGACAACATTAGGTGTCCTGCACCACTAAGGCTTTGGAGAAGGTAAAGGGGTAGACGATGTATGTTTGTTGTGTGTGTGTGTGTGTGTGTGGTGTGTGTGTGTGTGTGTGTGTGTGTGTGTGTGTGTGTGTGTTATGAGTGTGTGTGTGTGAGGTGTATGAGTGTTGTGTGTGGTGGTGTATGCAGTTTGTGTAATTGTGTTTGTGTGTGTGTGTTTATGTGTGTGTTGTGTATGAATTTGTAATATAGTGGTGTGTGTGACTCAACATCAATCTTGCAAACCAATAACCATTACAGTTGTGACCGGTGTGAAGTGTAGAAATGTTCATTACTTAAAAATTGTTCCATGATTGGTAGCCATGTATAAACGTAGTAACCATACTACAGTATTTCAATACCTTTGTAACTTGTGAGTTCATTACCTTGTACCCCCACCCCCCACCCTAAGTTTCAGCCGGGTAGGTTTAGAACCACAAAGGCAAAAAACAGATAGGCAACTTTATTCCGAAACGTTTCGCCAACACAGTAGCTTCTTCAGTCGAATACAAAAGAAGTCGGCAGGAACAGTAGGAGATGTGAAGACGATGTAATCAGTCCCATCACTCTGAAGTTGTAGAATTTGAGGTTGTCATGTCCCTCGGCCTGGAAAGTTCAGTTCCATAGTCAGGACTTTCTGTATATCGACTGAAGAAGCCTACTGTGTAGGCGAAACGTTTTGGAATAAAGTTGCTAACTTTGCCTATGTGTTCGTACCTACCACCTGTCCGGTATTGTATACATTTTGATATTCACTAGTTCAGCCAACAAACTTTGGGCCCGGTCCCTGGACCATTGTTTAGACCTCTGTACTCTGTAAATACCTTGGTAACATGTGATATTGTGACAGACCCTACCTGGATTTCATTACCTTGTAAATTTGGAGTTCATTACCTTTGTAACTTGTGAGTTCATTACCTTGTACCTAATTCAGCCATCAAAACTTTGAGCCCGGTCCCGTGGACCCATTGTGTACCTCTGTAATCTTAAAAACCTTTGTAACTTGTCATGATTGTGAAACTAGACCTACCTGGAGTTCATTACCTTTGTAAATTGTGAGTTCAAAACCTTTGTAGCTTGTGAAATTTCATTACCTCTGTAAACTGCTCAGCTACAAAACTTTTGATGCCCAGCCCCTGGACCCCGTATGTACCTCTGTAATCTTTTGACTACCGCCCACAGAATGGGTTATATTGGGGTTGCATTAATAAACATATTAAAACTAACTAAACTAACCTAGTAAGGAAAATCAGTGGTGTCTACCCAAAACTCAGAATTATGCATGGCCTGTGTTTATCCTGGGAGAAACTGGAGGAGTTGTTTTGGTTTATCTTAAGGCAGTCGTTACATGATAGGAGTGATTTGCAAGTGTTACAAATTATGATATTTAAAGGGACAAAGTAAGGGGAAGATGGCGCATGGTCTCATTACAAGCATTACCAATGTAGATGACTCCTTACAGTGAGGCAGTTGACTTGTTGAGGTCACTTACGGTAACTTGGAGCAATGTAGGCGGATCTAGTAGCTATTTTGGCTAGGTTTGAAGATTCCAGATCACAACTGCAACGGCTTACAGCAATTTTGGAATCAATGAATTAGAAAGATCTTAAGACCTTGAGTAATAAATATGATCTGGAGGTCAGAGAGTGGTTGTGAGTGCCTTGATTCAGAAATTAAATTGAACCACAAGACCGTAGAATGTGTTATCTAACAGATATCACAAGGGTTATTCGGTTGGAAGAATAAGAGTGGGCCTGCAGGAGCTAATTGTCCAATGCAGACCAGCCAACCCATTACCTCTAGGAATAACACGTCTACAGACCAGTGAACCTGTCAGTTCCACAAAAGGATAACATTTAATCCAATATGAATAATCATAAGTCACCTACTAAACGGGGTTTCGTGTCCGGCACTTATCAAGTGTCAGGGGCAGTAATAGTGGTTCTCCATCATCCCCCCCCCCCCCCCCGCCCCAAGAGGAGGAATTTCCACAATATGGGTAGCCCAGTTGATAAGAGGTTAGGCAAAAGAAGAGAAAGATTGTATCTTCTGAACGTTTTACTATTTCTCTCCAGAACTGTAATGCCTATAATTCACTGGAGGTTAAAGTGGAAAGAATTGGCAAGAGCTTGCTTTAGGGGGGAATATTGGTATCTGGTGTCTAGGAGAAATCATAATGTAAGGGATGCCGTGTCTAACGTGCACATTGTATCAGTGTATAACAAGGGAAGGACACCTCATAGTATGTGTAAGGGCGGATCTTATCGTACTGATGGTAAACAATAGTACTGATAGTGATAATAACGGACACAACAGTAGCCAACGTAAAGATTGCAGCTAATACTCGGTAATGATGGCCTAGCTGAGGTAGCTTTACCTGTGTTGGATGTGGTGATTAATGATAACGGCCGTAAATCCAAACTGTAACAGCATTTCTGGATCAAGGATCACATACTTCCTTCATAAAATGTAAATGCCTTAATGGGATGAAGGTACAAATGGGAGTATCCTGCTCTACTCAAGTTATCTGGCTTTCTCTCGAATAAGAAGGCCCAGTCATACAACACTGTTTATGTACTGTCAGGCTGGGCAATGAGAGAAAACGTATTAATGCCGTAATTAGGATAGGCTCCCAGAGAAATATTACAATAGCTTGTAATGCTACTGAAAGGCTTTAAGTGAAGGTAAATTTGGCACCCTTCTGGTGTAAAATAATGTTCTGTGGGGCCAATAGATATTTTGTTAGGTTTGTGACCATTGTAATTTGGGCCCCAAAACCTTTTTTTTCTTGTTTTTTACAAAGGGTATGACAAAGAAATGCGGAGTCTCCCTTTAAGGAACGGCAGGTCACGTGATGTATGGCAGGCTTCCTCGTACTTGATAATGAAATGGACTGGAGGAAGCCATAATACAGTTTTGGTGTGTCTTAACTCATGAAATATCACCCCAGTATAAATATACTTCAAAAGAGGATGAAGTTGAACCTGTGAAACCTGTGTATAAATTATGGGAATTGGACAGCATAGGGATCATGTAAATAGAAGAAAGTCCAGATGATTCATTTACTCAAGGACAATACCAGATGGATGTTAAATTGAAATCTGGACAATACTGGTGTGTCTTCCATGGAAGCTGAACCATCAGACCTACCAACTAATTACCAGATGGGTTATGGACAATTAAAGGCACAGCTCCATGAACTGCGCAAGAACAGAACTGTGACCTGCTTACGATGAGATAATTAAATGAGCAGTTAAAATAATAAATTCATAGAGGAGGTACCTCCCGAGCAAGCCCAGATTTATGGTCACTATTTGCACATCACGTGAGTGAAGAAGGATTTCTAAGACACTCCTATGAGATTGTGTTTAATTGTAGTGCCAGGAGAAACAAAAATGTACCTAGTTTGAATGACTGTTTGATGACAGGTCCGTCGTTGACGGGGAAAACTGGGAGAATTTATTAAACTTCAGGGTTAAGAATTATTGCCTTTACGGCGGACATAAGTAAAGCTTTCCTGAGAGTGGGTCTGCAGGTGAGGCTCGGAACGGATTGTGCAAGGTTCTTATGGCCCGAGAATTCCTAGTGACCACTTAGTCCCCTGAAGACTTTTCCGCTTCAGGAGTGTATTGTTTGGTTCTACCTCCAGTCCGTTCTACTCCAGGCATCGAATAAATGACACTTAAGGCGTACGGGGGGTCCATGGTGGAGTAATGGGTAAAACAAATTTTATGTGGACAAATTTCTGGGGTGACGTTATGAAGAGGAACCTAATGAGCATATATGAAAGGGCTAATGAAATATGCAAGGTGCAATATGTCCCTGAGGGAATGAACAGTAATTCGTCTCCAGTTTTAAGGGCTCAAATAAATAAAGAAAACATGGAGTTGAAGTGTCTAAAATATAGTATGTGCTGGGGGATGACTTGGGACACGAGGCGAGACTTGTTATCGCATGCCCAATAAATTAACCAAGAGATCTTACTTGCGGAGTTTCAAAATGCTCGATCCACTAGGTTAGTGTCACCACTTGCCATTAAGAGGAAAATTGGTTGATTACAAGAAGCATGGAAGTTTAAGAGTGCTTGGGATGTAACCCTGCCTGAGGAATTTGTTGGAAAGGTGGGAAGAAATTAATAGCGTTGAATATGTAAAATTACAAGTTGGAGTTCCCACCGTACTGTGCAGTCAAAATGGAGAAAATGTACTACAATTTTTTGCGATGCTTGCGAAATTAGCATATGGAGCAGTCGCTTACCTTCAATTAAATAGTGCATTTCTCTTGTTTTGGCTAAGGCTAAGGTTGGCTCCAATCAAATCGCGTTTACCTTACCTCAGTTGGAATTAACGGCCATTTATTTAGTGTGTCAAATTAGCCCAATTTTGTAAGAAATAAATTGCGGGAGATTAAATATCTGCGACACGTAATTTGGGTCTGATAATGAGGGTATCCTTACATGGATTCGTAAGGTAACAGTAAGATTGTGTATGTACAGAAACAGAGTTGATGAAATCAATCAAATGCAGGAGAAATATAACAGTTTGGGTGTCAGCATCATGTTAAACTTTAATCACATCCTGGTGACGAGAATCGGCTAGTGACTTCTTGACTCGAGGCTTGACTTATGAAAAATTTGTGGAGTTTATATGGTTAAAGGGCCAAGTTGGCTGTGGACAAAGTAACTGGCGGTGCAAAAGGCAAATATTGCTCCTGTCGAAATTATGGGGAGCACCGCTCCAGTCAGTAGTCCCTCCTTAGCCATGACATGAATAGTATTCTTCCTTTCCAAAGCTGATTAGCGTTGACAAGGTTAGTGTTTAAATTTATAAGTAGATGAATATCTCATATAATTTCCCCATCCCTGAAATACTGGCTACAGAGGGTACACAAGATAACCTACAGGGATGAGATTAAATTATTGATGGACGGAAAATTTGTGAAAGGCTCAATTTAGAAAGCTGGAGCTGTATTTAGAGATGATGTAATTAGGTTGCCAGAGGCAGGCTGGTTAACAATGCTGGAATTGGGGTAATATGCTAAGCACCCTATCATGCTGAGCCCCAAAACTCATCACCTGACACTTGATTGTCTTTAATGCCCATACTTAAATCGTGATTGAACGGTTGCGGTGCAGGAAATCTTAAATGTATTTCGGGAAACCTTTGGACTTCCACAAGGACGGGCAAGTTGTAAAAAGGGTTATCAAGTCGTGTGTAATATGTCCACCGGGGGGATGCCAGAACCGAATGTACCCAGTCCTCCAACCAATGGCCCAAGGAACGCGTTGCAGTTGGTAAAACAATTTAATGTGACCGGATCGTGGACTTAGCGGGCCAATCATTTTAAACAGAGTACTTCAGATGGTGTTCCCTTGAAGTGTATGTACTGTCTATTTACTTGTACAGCTACTAGGGCTGTTTCATCTGAAGTGCCTCGGATTGTCTGCAGAAACAGTTCATACAGCTGTTCGATATTGGCAGCTAGGAGATCCCGTCCAAGATTATGATCTCAGATAATGCCACCAATTTTGTAGCGGGGGTGCTCAATCACTTGATGGAGGTTAAATAAGAGTGATGATTTGTACAGTGTCTTTGTTGACCAGCGAGGGTGTGTCTGGAAATTTATTACTCCAGGAGCCCTTCGCATGGAGGACTGTACGAAAGATGATAGGGTACTGTGAAAGGATGTCTTCGTTATAAGGTGCTACACACGAAGAGAATTAATTTGGAGAATTCCGTGCAGTGTTGGATGGAGCAGAAGAATCGGTAAACAATCGCCCTCTGTCATACATGAGCGACACTCCTGACGCGGAGATTCCTGACTCCCTCTCACCTTATATGCGGCGCAATGGTTAGAAGCTGTACTATCTATAGAGTTAATCCCGAGGGAAAAGGTTTGAGATTACAATAACGTTACCATGTTAACTGTAAGTTCAAGTTGTTAAATAAGGTCATTATTCATTGGTCCGAGTTGTGGCATTAAGAACATCTTCTTACACTACGTGAAACACTTTTATTGTGCGCAGAGGCGGAAACCGACAGAACATTCAACCAGGTGACGTTGTGTTAATTGAGAATTGAAACAACAGCGAACATGGTGGCTCTGGGCAAGGGAGTTACATTATACAGAAGCACAAGGTGTTGTCGGGAAACGTCACGTGTTGTGTCATGGTCAGGAAAGTTTGGGTTTCCATTAATAAATTAATTTCCTTAGATTAAATGGTGTTTCAATCGAGTGCAGATGGAAATTCTAAGGGAAGTGACATGAGTGATTATTGCGAACTGACCGATTAATGTTGTAAGACCCACTAGGAAAAACAGCCAGCGCAATCCAGTGAGGGCAATTTAAGTCGTTTAACAACGACTTCCGCCGGACCGCAAGTGTGGAAATTATTTAATTTCCAAAAGGCTATAGTGCCTAATAAGTGTTTAATGTGTGATTTGGGTCAAAATGTATTTGTATTTTGATGGAGCCAACTGCGTTCCCACTGCGCCTGCGAGATGTGCGGGGGTATAGGTTGAGCTGGGCACTAGGAGGCGCAGTGTTTTGAATGTAGTGCGGAAGCTGTGAAACATGGGATTCAGGAAAATTCGGCGGCCTTAGGATTAATATAGGGCATCACTTCCTAACAGGAAGTGTCGTTTAACTAGTTCCTGGTGAGAGTGAGGGAACGTGATATAACGTGACCACCGTAATAAAGTGTAAAATGAGTCGATGATTATAGTAGGACCTGGGTTGATGGGTGCGCCGCCATGGAATGTGTCCAGGGAAATTTACCCAGTGAGTTAATCCTCACTCATCGGCTCTCAGATCTTTATTGGGAGTGACCTATAATGTGTATAATATATGAGACGTTAAATCGTCTTGTGAATGGTAATATAATCAGTGATAATAACATTAAGTTAAGAGAATGCGGGAAGTGAAATAAACTGCTATGCTCCGAGTGAAACGCGTGGTTATCGTACGGAGAGATAGCGAAAAGTTTTATGGATCACGACATCTAAACCGGGACAAACCAACGGATTCCTCGTCCTTGCTGGAATAAAGTTACCATGTCGGTGTAGCAGGGACATCGAAATGAGATGGTGTGAAGGGGGAAATATGGAGTGTGCGAAAACAAATATTTTTTTTAGGGTGCTTACCTGTATTGTACTCAACATTTATACATACAAGTAATCTCATTGGGAGACAACCATATTGTTTACCGTAGTCACCCGTTGTAGACATGTGAGAAACTTAACCACCTCTGGTGGCCCCTCGGACCCTCACAATCTTGTCCACATCTATCCGAGACCAATAAATTGGGTAGCACCATCAAACACGGCGCTATATAATTAATTGTGGATGTATAGATTATATTAGTTTAACTGATGAAGGGGGGGTAGGATACACATGGATACATCCATCAAGGAAAAACATTTGTACATAATCCCACCACTTACCAGTATTCCCTGTGGTCACTTGATGTGGTGATCACCTTATACCTTTCCAATTAAAATATACCCTAACTGGCAAGTATCAGTCTGTTATAAACTAGAAGGGTTCTTACTTAACTGGGGGTGATTGATGCTCCTTATTTCCTCCTTCACTCTCATTTCGCTGGTCCCCCCACACCGACACAGTTCTTATTCCAGCAAGACGAGGTATCCGTGGTTTGTCCGGTTTTAGAAGTCGTGATAAATAAAACTTCACTATCCTCGATTTGATAATTCACGCGTTCACTCGTGAGCAGGGCGATCTATTTCACATCCGCATTCTCTTAACTTAATGTTATTATCACTGATTACATTACCATTCACAAGACGATTTAACGTCTCATACATCATTATACACATTAGAGGTACTCATTAAGATCTCGTGGCCGATGAGTAAAGATTAAACTCACGGGTATTTCTCCTGGACACATACATGGCCGTGCACCAGTCATCACCCCGGTATCGAACCATTATTCACTAAATTTTTTACCACCTTTTATCGGTGGTCCCGTAAAATCACGTTCCCTCAACTCTCACTAGGGACAGTCACGACACTTCTATTATGAATTGAGGCCTATTATTAATCCTTAAGCCGCCCGTGATGCCAATTTCCTGGTTCCTTGGCCTTTCCAGGCCCCTACTCACACATTCAAAACAATCCCGCATCCACCATGGCCCGAGTCGACCAATACCCCGCACATCCGCCGCATGCGCAAAAAAAACTCTTGGTTCTATCCTATTGTCAAATACATTTTTGACTCATATTCCGAAACATTAAACACCTATTAGGCGCTATAGCTTCGGAATCAAAAATTTTCCAACCACTGCGCTGGGCAGGAAGGGTCGTTGCTAGACTGGGGGGGGGGGGGGGACCTTACATAATGTGGAGTACAATTTTCCATTTCAGTGGCCACTGGCTTGGGAACCAAAATTGGTATATTCATAATCAACCATTAATTCTTTCACCTGTTAACTCTACAGGTATGGCTCATCCCAAAGCACAATCAGCCTCCATGTTATGTGGTATTAACAATTTCCTCCTATTGTAAGGTGTGACACTAAGTCTATGCTCTCGGGGCTAATTTGTTGGGCATACTGGCATTATGAGACTTTTACAATAACAAGTCTCTCTCAGTATCCCAAGTCAGCCCAGCACATTACATGCATATAGGCACCAACTCCATGGCCAGCCATTATTTATTGAACCCTCAATATGGACTAATTAGTGTTCATTCTCTCAGGGGGCTAAGCTATGCTCCTGGGATTAATTATTCGGCATTCTGGAATTATGAGGACTTAACAATAACAAGTCTCTCTCAGTACCAGTCACCCAGCACATTACAGCATAAGATCCAGTCATGGGTTAATGAGAATTATTAATCACTGATGATACATCTTAAAGTAGGCGCTTATAAGAGTATTTCTTGCACTTTAATCTTGTTATATATCCTAGCCACACAATTGTGCTAGCAATTAATTGGAGGTAAATATCATCCATGACACGATCGATTTAAACTTATGCACCCCTTACACCCACTTCCTTCAATCAGTCACTTAATTATTATGTAATTAATTTCAATTAATTTTTTCACTGATTGCATCCGGGTTCCAGAAGTGTCAACGTGGCAGATGTGGAAAATTTTTAGGGTGCTTACCTGTATGTACCTCAACATTATATACATACAAGGTAATCTCATTGGGAGACAAAACCATATTGTTTTACCGTAGTCACCCGTTAGACATGTGAGAAAATTAACCACCTTCTGGTCACTACAGGTGGCCCCTCGACCTCACATCTTGTCCACATCTATCGAGACCAATATAATTGGGTAGAGCACCCATCAAAACGGTGGTATTAATTTAATTGGGACTGTATGTTATATTAGTTTAACTGAATGATAGGGGCAGGGGGGTTAGGATACCATGGATACATCCATCAAGGAAAAAACATTTGTACTAATCCCCACCACTTACCAGGTTATTCCATGGTGGTCACTTGATGTGGCTGGATCACCTTTACCTATCCAATTTTAAAACATACCTAATGGCCAGTATCAGTCTGTTATAACTAGAAGGCGTTACTTAAGGGGGTGAATTGATTTGATTCTCACTTATTTACTCCATTCACCATCTCATTTCGACGTCCCGCCACACCGACACGGTTCTTATTCCTGCAGGTCGAGGTATCCGTTCGGTTTGTCCCGTTTTAGAAGTCATGATACTTAAAAACTATCACTTATCCTCGATATGATAAAATCACGCGTTCACTCGGAAGCAGGGTGATCTATTTCACATCCCGCATTCTTCGTAACTGTAATGTTATTATCACTGATTACATTACCTTTCACTAGCGATTTAACGTCCTCATAATCATGTTACACCTTAGAGAGTCCAATCCATTAAGATCTGAGGCAATGAGTAAGGATTAACTCACGGTTTTTTCACCTGGACACACACCATGGGGGGCCGTTGTCCAGCATCACACCCCGTCAAAAACCCATATTCACTAATTTTACCACCTTTTTCGGTGGTTCGTAAATCACTGTTCCCTCACTCTTCACTGGGACAGTCGACACTGCCTATTAGAATTGAGGCCTATATTATTCCTTAGGCTCCGTGAATGACCAATTTCTGGTTCCATGCTTTCCCAGCATCCTCACCACATTCAAAACACTCCCGCCTCCCCCGGCCCTCGCTGTCCGACCCTATACCGCACATCGCGGCATGCGCAAAAAACACTCTTGGTTCTATCCTATTGTCAAATAATTTTTGACTCATTTCGACACATTAAAACACTATTAGGCGCTATAGCTTCGGAAATTCAAAAAATTTCCACAAGGGAGCACAAACAACCACAGTTAAGTACCCTTTCTAGTTATAGCAGACTGTACTGGCAGAATAGGTTATGTTTTAATTGGATAGGTTATGGGTGATCCAGCCACATCAAGTGCACCACCAGAGAATATCTGGTAGGGTGGGATTATGTACATGTGTTTTTCGTGATGGACTATATCCATGTGTACCAACCATCCCTTCATTCAGTTAACTAATTATTATTTATTACAGTTCACAATTATTAGTAGCGCCGTACTTGAGGGTGCTACCTAATTATTAATGGTCTTGGATAGATATGGATAAGATTGTGAGGGTTGAGGGGCCACTGCAGTGACAGAAGGTGGTAAGTTTTCTCACATGTTACACGGGTGACTACGGTAAACAATATCGTGTTGTCTCCCAAGGAGTTTACTCGTATGCATGTAAGTTGTGGTATGTACAAGTAATCACCCTATATATTTTCCATTTATGCCTTTTACCCTCCCCCCCACAAAATAAAAAGTATTTTAAGATATTCAAAAATGTGTCATTAAAAATTCATAACACACTTTGTTTTTTTTATTGTCTGTGGAAAATAATTTCATCAATCATTAATAATGGTGCCGTTGTTAAGGAATAAGCCGAATCTTACTTTCAGAGAATCTAGGCTGGTAAACGCACCGACTAGCTAGTAGAACCTCCCACCATAAACGAACATCCATACCAATTAAAATCCTTAACAAAGGGAAAAGAAAATAAGGCTATTTGGGCATTTTTTTTTTTTTTGCATAGTAAGCAATTTTTATTGTTTCCCATGTATAGTATGCCGTTTTTCTGTAGTGGCACCAAGATAACATAGAAAATCATTCCTTATATTGGGGAACTGACGTAATCATTTCATAAAGAGTCAGCCACCACCTCGGGTATTAATATACCAGATATTATTAATTTTGGTCGGCTCTTTTTTATGCATTTAGCCAAGTTTTATTTATGTATATTTTTACTCCCTTTACTAAAAAATTACTTAAGCAGAAAAATGATATTAGTAATAATAGTGTCTGTATAAGACACCTTGTGATGGGGATTCAGACTGTTGTCATAGGCAAACTGGATGTTGCCAACATCTGCAAGCTTCGCAACCTTCTGCTATAAGCTCCTCCCACCTCTGATTATAAGCTCCTCCACCTCTGATATAAGCTCCTCCATTTCTGATTATAAGCTTCTCCCACCTTGATATAAGCTGCTCCCACTCTGATATAAGCTCCTCCCACCCTGATATATGCTCCTCCCACCTCTGCTATAAGCTCCTCACACCTTCTGATATAAGCTCCTCCACCTCTGATATAAGCTCCCTCCCACCTCTAATATTAAACTCCGCCAACCTCTGATATAGGCTCCTCCTCACCTCTTTGATAACCCCTCCCACCTTAATATAACGCTCTGCCCACTCTGATATAAGTTCCTCCCACTCTGATATAAGCTCCTCCCACTCTGTTATAAGCTCCTTCCCTCCTATGATATAAGCTCCTCGCACCTCTGATATAAGCTTTTTCCCAACTCTGCCATATCCTCTCCCACCTCTGATATAAGCTCCTCCCACACCTCTGATATAAGCTCCACCCACCTCTGATATAAGCTCCTCCCAAATCTGATATAAGCTCTTCCACCTCTGATAATAAGCTCCTCCCACATCTGATATAAGTACTCCCACCTCTGTTATAAAAGTTCCTCCCTCCTCTGAAATATGCTCCTCCCACCTCTGATATAAAGCTCCTCCCACCTCTGACTAAGCTCCTCCCACCTCTGAATAAGCTCCTCCACCTCTGAAATAAGCTCCTCACCTCTGATATAAGCTACTCCCTCCTCATGATATAAGCTACTCCCACCTCTGATATAAGCTCCTCCACAGGTAATGATATTATGTTAGTAATTTAGTGTATTACAAAGAAAAATAGACCAGAAAATAAAAAAAACTAACAAAAAATATATAAAAAATTCACCTCGCACTTACCCATATATTTACCTGGCGGGTCGTCACTTGACATGTTTCAAGAGGCTATAATTTGCTTCAGAAACATCGTATTACCATGAGGGTTTCACCAAAATGTTTGCCAGATACTTACACTATTTTTCTGTAAACAAAACCCAAAATCATATTTTTCGCATAATTATCATGACCACGTGAGAAATTCCACAGCAACGTCTGTTGTTGGGGCAATGGATGAATTCCCTACAATGTTTGTTAACTGTGGTCGGATGTACATCATCAATGTGGGATGGAGGAGGCTGTGTCTGCTGTCTTTGACTGTGTACACTCTGTCGGGATGTACATGATACCCGATTTGTTTGGAAATAAATGGTATAAAATACCGACACAATGGCAATATAAACACAAATGCGTATAATGTATCCTTATTGACTACGTTTTCGCCCCACAGGGGGCTTTTTTCAAGTCACAAACGAACTACCGGGGGGAAGAACGCGAGTATTTATAGTCCGGTTCGAATGCGGGGTCAGGGGAAAAATGTCATCTGATGAGACCGAGGGGGGTTATAGAGTCTAAAAACTTGGGTACTTGGAAAGAGTTTGGATAAGTTTGTGAGAGCCCTTTTTAACAGTGTTCTTTTTGGGGGAAAAGCGATGAAGAGTTTTTGGCAATGGTTCAGATAAGATAAGAAAGATAAATTTTGTTGGGTTTTTTAACCCGGAGGTTAGCCCCCAGGAAACCCAAGAAAGCATGCGTCATCGAGGACTGTCTATTTATTTCCTTTGGGGGGCCCTTAATCTTGCCCCCCCGATGCGACCCAACCCACCAGTCACAACCCCCAGGTCCTATTTGCTGCAGGGGAACAGGACAATAGGTGAAAGGAAACTGTCGGAATTTCCACCCGCCGGGAATCGAACCCGGGCCCTCCGGTTGAAGGGGGACTTTAGCCACCAACCCTTTTTTTATAGAACCCACTATCTGGTTGAATTTGTCGGATATAGAAATAAGTGATTTTCCCAGGTTTTCTTCGGTATTGAGGTTTTTTCTGTGGCAAAAATCTTAGTTTCTGTATTTTCAAGGGTCGTGTAAAATTCGGTGTTGTACCAGGCATTCCTTGTGTCGCAACCTGCTTGCGTATTGGTGTCTAAATCGTGTTTTTAGGGCCCTTTATGTTTCGCCCCTATAACTTTTTTTGCAGTCATTACAAGGGATTTTATAACCCCCGCGAGGATGGGGCTTTTCCGCCCCTACTGGTGATGCCTTTTTGGGTGGTTGTGGAGGGAGATATTGGAAAGATGTTTTTGGGGAAAAATTTGGGAAAATTTGGGAAGGATTGGTGGGGAAGGGCTATTTCCTTTTCGGGAGGTTTTCTTGGTTGTTAAGATTTTTAATGCTCCCGCTGCATTTGATGAAGGGCAGGTTTTGGGGTTTGAAGAAAAACACTATAATTTAAAAAATATTTTCTAAACTCCAATATCCCCTCGTCACTTCATCAGAGACTGCAGACCGCGAGCATTAAACATTTTCTCCAACACACCCAGAGATGACACTGCCGAGAAGAGATACATAGTCCCTTCCCACCAACTCATTGCCAAACATGTTTCCAACATCATTGCCAAAACATCATTCCAAGTATCCTACCTCCACAACCACGACATCAGACATCCCCAGTAGTAGGCTAGGACAAGCATCCATCCTCTGCAGGGGTAGACATCATCCCTTGTAATGACTGCAACAAGTTATACGTGGGCGAAACACAAGACCTCCAAACACGTATTTCAGACACCAAAACGCAAGCAGGTCTGACGAAACAAGGAAAGCTGCGTACAAACACCGTAATTCACACAACCACTTGATAAACACAGAAACTTCAAGACTTATCGCACAGAAGAACACACTCAATACCGAAAGAATCCTGGAATCATCACTTATTTCTATATTCCACAGCTTCAACCAGAAATAGAGGCTTCTATAAATCATAGCTGAACCACTTGCCAATGAAACACTTCATCGCTATCCCACATAAGAACACTGTAGAAGGTCTGCTCACAAACTTATCCATCTCCCTTTCCAAGAGCACCCAAGATTTTAGACTCTATAACCCACTCGGTACATCATCAATGCACATCTTCACCTTACCTCACGATTCTGAAACCGGACTATAAATACTCGCGTTCCTTCCCACCCCAGGTAGTTCTGTTTGTGCTTGAAAAAGCCCACTGTGTGGGCGAAACGTAAATTCAATAAAGGATCACATTATACTTGCAATTTGAGTTTAATAATTGCCGATTTGTTTATATATATGTGTAATTCTCTTTGGTGGCTCCAACAAGTTTGAGTGGACCCACATGTAAGACTTAGGACAGATCATGGGGATGGGAAAAGGGGAGGTATGTACCCACACGTAGTTGTGAGGTGGTGTGCTCTGCTTGACGACGGCAGGGTAGTATACTATTATGGGGTTATTTCATGTTTTTAATATTTATTTCTGTAATGTTCAGTTTTAAATAAAAATATGAATAAAAAATGTTAACTGATCACTATTCTGTAATTTCCATGGTGTAACAATGTATTAACATGTTCACGATTCTCTTTCTATAAATTTTGTCATGAACAGTGACCACTCTACCTGGGCATATTACCTCGTAAATTCTCAATATTTTAACCAGATCCAGTTCATTACCTTTGTATTAGTCATGAGTGTGACAACTCTATCTGGAGCTCATTACCATTTGTAACTTTGGTACGATTGAGGGTCACATCTAGTTCCATTAACCTTGCAACTTGGTAAAGATTGAGAACCACATCAGTATCAGTACCTTGTAACTTGTAAAGATTGAACCACATCTAGTTCATTACCTTTGAAACTTGTTCCAGCTATCAAAACTTTCGAGTCCCAGACCTCTGAAACCAATTATGTACTCAATCTTTAGACTTCCGCACACAGGATGGTTGTGGGGTGACTACCGCTCACAAGGATGGGTATGGTGTGACTCTACCGCTCACAGGATCGGTATGGGGTGACTAACCGCTCACAGATGGGGAATGGGAGACTGGCCAACTCACAGGATGGGTATGGGTGACTAAAGGCCCACAGAGGAGTATCGGTGACTATCCGGCCCACAAGACAGTATAAGGCGGTGACTACCACCACAGGATGGGATGGGTGATACCGCTCAGAGGATGATTATGGTGGGGACTACCGATCACAGATGAGTATGGGATATTACCATCCTCAGATTGGGCAGGTATTGACTACCACCGGCCAACAGGATGGGTTGTGGTCGTACCACGCCACAGGAATGCGTATGGAGTGAAACGCTCCCTCAGAATTGGATGGGTTACTACTGCACACGAGAGAGGGTATGGGTGACTAACCACTTACATGAGGGAATTGGGAGACTACCGCCCACAGGATGGATATGGCGTGACTACCGCCTCACAGGACTGGTAAAGTGGTGAGCTACCGCCCACCAGGATGGGTTTGGGTGACTCCCACACTCAGGAGGGGTATGGTGGTGACTACTGCCCACATGAAAATATGGTTGACTACTGGCCTAATGGATGGGTATGGGTGACTACCACCCACAGGATGGGGGGGGTGGGGGGGGTTTAGGGGGGGGGGGGAGGTATGGGGTGACTGTCACGACCACAGGATCCGGTTAAGGGATGGTTACGGAGAACATAAAAGGTAATGATGACTACCACCCCAGATGGGTATGGGATGACTGCACCCACAGGTGATATGGGTGACCGCCACACACAGGATATGTATGGGTGACTGCCCACCACAAGGATGGGTATGGGGTGACCTACACTCACAGGATGGGAAGGGTGATTCGCCCAAAGGATGGTATGGGGTACTACCACCCACAGGATTGGGATGGGGTGACTACAACCCACAGGATCGGTAGGGTGACTACCGAACCCACTATGATATGTATGGGTGACCTACCACCCATAGTATGGGAATTGGGTGACTCTCACCCACATGGTGGGTATTGAGTAACTACCGCCCACATGAGGGTATGGTGTGACTTCCAACCCCAGATGGGTATGTGCGACTATCACCCCAGGATGGGGATGGGTGACTACCACCCACAGGATGTGGTATGGGGTGACTACCACCCGCTAGGATGGGATGGGGTGACACTACCACCCTCAGATGGGTATGGGGCCGACTTCACTCACAGGAATGATATGGCGTGAAGTACCCACCCACAAGATGGGTATGATGTGACTACCACCCACAGGATGGGGATTGGGTGACTACCACCCCACAGGATGGTATATTGTGACTAACCAATACGCAGATTGGGATGATGGGGTGACTACCACCCACAGATGGGTATGGGTTGACTACCACTCCCGAGGATGGGGATGGGGTGACTACACCCACATGATGGGTATGGGGTTACTACTACCCACAGGAATGATTATGGAGTGACTACCACCCACAGATGGGTAAATTGTGACTACCAATCGCAGGATGGGGATGGGGTGACTACCACCCACAGGATGGGTATGGGTGACTATCACCCGACAGGCATGGGGATGGGTGACTACAACACAGGATGGGTATGGGGTAACACACCCACAATGGTATGGGTACACCACCCACAAGGTGGGTATTGTGTAAGATCTACTGCCCACAGGATGGGTATGGTGTGACGTTCCACCCACAGATGGGTATGGTGCGATTATCACCCACAGGATTTGGGATGGGGTGACTACCACCCAAGGATTGAGGGGATGAGTTGACGTACCAGCCCACATGGATGGTATGAGGTGACTACCACCGCGCAGGATGGGGATGGGGTACAACCACACTCAAGATGGGTATGGGTGACTACTACCCTCAGGATGAGTATGGGCGTGACTACCACCCACAGAATGTATATTGTGACTACCACACCTGCAGGTGGGAAGGGGTACTACCCACCGCTCAGGATGGGTATGGGTGTCTACCCCCACAGATGGGTATATTGTGACTACCGCCCAGAGGATGGGGATGGTGGCTACCAGCCACAGGATGAGTATGTGGGGGTTGATTACCACCACCAGAAGTGTATGGGGTGACTACCACCCACAGGATGGGAATGGGGTGAACTACCACCCACGGATGTGTATCGGTGACTATACCACCCGACAGGATGGGTATATTGTGACTACCCACCCACATGAGGAATGGGGTGACTACCACCAACAGATGGTTATATTGTGTCTACCACCCAAAGATGGTATGGGTGACTACCGCCCACGGGATGGTATAAACGGTGACGTACGCCCACCCAAGGATGGTATATTGTGACTACCACCCACATGAGGGTATGGGGTGACTACCCCCAACAGGATGGGTATATTGTGACTACCACCCAAAGATGGTAATGGGGTGACTACCGCACACCGGAAGGGTATTGGTGACTCCGCACACAGGATGGGTATTAGGGTGGACCTACCGCCCACTATTATATGAATGGGGTACTACCGCCCACAGATGGGTTACGGATTGACTACCGCATCGCCCACAAACATGAGTATTGGTCCACTACAGATGACAGGCTGGTATAGGGTACTACCGCCAACAGGATGGGAATGACGGACGAAACCACCCAACAGGAAGGGGTTGGGTTTGATTACTGCCCACGAGATGGGTTATGGGGGACTACCACGCACAGATGGTATGGAATGACTCTACCGCCCACAGAGAGGGTATGTAGTGACTAAAACCCACAGCATAAGTGTGGTGTGACTACAACCCACAGGATGGGTATGGGGTGACTGCCGCTCACAGGATGGGAATGGGGTGACTACCGCCCTCAGGATGGGAATGGGGTGACAACCGCCCACAGCATGGGTTATGGGTTGACTACCTCCCAACAGGATTGGTATTGGTCACTACAGCCCACAGGATGGGTATGGGGTGACTACCGCCCACAGGATGGGTATGACGGATACCACCCACAGGATGGTATGGGTTTGATTACTGCCTCAAAGGATGGTATGGGGACGACCAAGCACAGATGGGTAATGTGTGACTACCGCTCACAGATGGGTATGTGGTGGACTAAAACCCCACTGCATAAGTGTGGTGTGACTACAACCCACAGGAAGGGTATTCGTGACTACGCACACAGAGCGATATGGTGTGACTACTGTCCACAGGATGGAGGTATGGGGTGACTAATGCCCACAGGATTGTATCGAAATGACTACCGCCCACATGACAGTTTATGCGGTGACTACCACCAACAGGATGGGAATGGGTGACTACCGCACACAGGAAGGGTATGGTGGGACTAACCGCCCACTAGGATGAGTATGGGGGTGAACTACCACACACAGGATGGTTAATGGTGTGACTACCACACACAGATGGTAAGATGTGACACCGCCAACAAGATGGTGTGGGGTGACTACCGCCCACATATGCTATGAGTGAAATACCCCGCAACAGGAGGTGAATGGTGTGACTACTCAGTCACACAGGATGGGTATTGGGTACTACCACCTACAAGATGGTATTGCGAGACTACGCCCACAGGATTGTACGGCGTGACTACAGCTCACAGGACTTGGTACAGTGGGAGTATCCGCCCACAGGATGTGTATTGGGTGACTCCCATAACACAGGATCGTATGGTTTAAGTACTGCCCACAGGATAAGTATGGTGTGATTACCGCCTAAAGAATGGGTAATGGGGTGACTACCACCCACAGGATAGTTGGGTGACAGTCACCCCATGATGGTAAGGGATGGTTACCACCCACAAGAATGGGTAAGAATGAATAACCATCCACAGGGAGGTAGGGATGGCTTGCCAACCACATGAATGGAATGGGGTTGACGCCACACATAGTATTTGTATGGGGTGACTGCCACCCACAGAAGGATTTGGTGTGAATACCACCCACACGATATGGGGTCTGGGTGACTACCACCCACAGATATAGGTATTTGTGACTAACACCCACAGGATGGAATGGGTGACTTACCACCAAGCAGGTGGTGTATTGTGTAACTACCACCCACAGGAGTTGGTATGGTGTGACTCCCCACCCACAGGATGGTATAGTGTGACACCACCCACAGGAAGGGTATGGCGTGACTACCACCAACAGGATGGGGTATGGGGGGACTACACCCACAGGATTGAGTATGGCGTGACTACCCAACCCACAGGAGTGTATGATGTGACTACCACCCACAGATGGGTATATGCGACTACCACCCACAGGATTGGTGGCTACCACCCACATGATGGGTATATTGTGACTACTACAAACAGAATGGGTATGGGGTGACTACCGCCCACAGGATGGGTATGGGGTGACTACCGCCCACGGGATGGGTATTGGGTGACTACTACGCACACAATGGGTATGTGGTGACTACCACGCAGAGGATGGGTATGGGGTGACTACTACCCATTGGATGGGTATGGGGTGACTACCACCCACATGATGGGTATGGGGTGACTTCCGCCCTCTGGATGGGTATAGGGTGACTGCTGCCCACAGGATGGGTATGGGGTGACTACCAACCACATGATGGGTATGGGGAGACTACCACCCACAGGATGGGAATTGTGAGACTTCCGCCCACAGGATGGGTATGGGGTGACTACCACCCACAGGATGGGTATGGTGTGACTACCACCCACAAGATGGGTATGGTGTGACTACCACCCACAGGATAGGTATGGGGTGACTACCGCTCACAGGATGGGTATGGGGTGACTACCGCTCACAGGATGTGTATGGGGTGGCTACCGCCCACAGGATGGGAATGTGGGTGACTTCCGCCCACAGGATGAGTATGGGGTGACTACCACCTAGAGGATGGGTATGTGGTGGCTACCACGCACATGATGGGTATATTGTGACTACCACAAACAGAATGGGTATGTGGTGACTATCACGCACAGGATGGGTATGGGGTGACTACCACCCACAGGATGGGTATGGGGTGACTGCTGCCCACAGGATGGGTATGGGGTGACTACCAACCACATGATGGGTATGGTGTGACTACCACCCACAGGATAGGTATGGGGTGACTACCGCTCACAGGATGGGTATGGGGGTGACTACCGCTCACAGGATGTGTATGGGGTGGCTACCGCCCACAGGATGGGAATGGTGAGACTTCCGCCCACAGGATGGGTATGGGGTGACTGCCACCCACAGGATGGGTATGGTGTGACTACCACCCACAAGATGGGTATGGTGTGACTACCACCCACAGGATAGGTATGGGGTGACTACCGCTCACAGGATGGGTATGGGGTGACTACCGCTCACAGGATGTGTACGGGGTGGCTACCGCCCACAGGATGGGAATGTGGGTGACTTCCGCCCACAGGATGGGTATGGGTTGACTACAGCCCACAGGATGGGTATGGGGTCTCTACAGTGCACAGGATGGGTATGGGGTGACTACCGCTTTCAGGATGGGTATGACAGACTACCACCCACAGGATGGGTATGGGTTGATTACTGCCCACAGGATGTGTATGGGGGACTATCACGCATAGGATGGGTATGACGGACTACCACCCACAGGATGGGTATGGGTTGATTACTGACCACATGATGTGTATGGGGAACTACCACGCATAGGATGAGTATGGTGTGACTACCGCTCACAGGATGGGTATGGGGTGACTAAAACCCACTACATAATTGTGGTGTGACTACAACCCACAAGATGGGTATGGGGCGACTACGGCACACAAGACGAGTATGGTGTGACTACTGCCCACCGGATGGGTATGGGGTGACTAATGCCCACAGGATGAGTATCGTGTGACTACCGCCCACATGACAGTTATGCGGTGACTACCACCCACAGGATGGAAATGGGGTGACTACCGATCACAGGATGGGTATGGTGAGACTACCGCCCACAGGATGAGTATATGGTGACTACCGTCCTTAGGATGGGTATGGTGTGACTACCACACACGGGACAGGTATGATGTGACTACCGCCAACAGGATGGGTGTGGGGTGACTACCGCCCACAGGATGCGTATGGAGTGACTACCGCCCACATGATGCGTATGGAGCGAACACCGCCCACAGGATGTGTATGGTGAGACTACTGCAGACAGGATGGGTATGGGGTGACTACCACCTACAGGATGGGAATTGGGAGACTACCGCCCACAGGATGGGTATGGCGTGACTACCGCTCACAGGACTGGTATAGTAGGACTACCGCCCACAGGATGGGTATGGGGTGACTCCCACACTCAGGATGGGTATGGTGTGACTACTGCCCACAGAATAAGTATGTCGTGCCCAAGAATTAGGCAAACGAAGAATTCCTAAGTATTAAGATCCCAAGAAGTTGCAGTGTCTGACATGTTTACCTGGAGTTTACCTGGAGAGAGTTTCGGGGGTCAACGCCCCCGCGGCCCGGTCTGTGACCAGGCCTCCTGGTGGATCAGCGCCTGATCAACCAGGCTGTTGCTGCTGGCTGCACGCAAACCAACGTACGAGCCACAGCCCGGCTGATCAGGAACTGACTTTAGTTGCTTGTCCAGTGCCAGCTTGAAGACTGCCAGGGGTCTGTTGGTAATCCCCCTTATGTGTGCTGGGAGGCAGTTGAACAGTCTCGGGCCCCTGACACTTATTGTATGGTCTCTTAACGTGCTAGTGACACCCCTGCTTTTCATTGGGGGGATGGTGCATCGTCTGCCAAGTCTTTTGCTTTCGTAGTGAGTGATTTTCGTGTGCAAGTTTGGTACTAGTCCCTCTAGGATTTTCCAGGTGTATATAATCATGTATCTCTCCCTCCTGCGTTCCAGGGAATACAGGTTTAGAAACCTCAAGCGCTCCCAGTAATTGAGGTGTTTTATCTCCGTTATGCGCGCCGTGAAAGTTCTCTGTACATTTTCTAGGTCGGCAATTTCACCTGCCTTGAAAGGTGCTGTTAGAGTGCAGCAATATTCCAGCCTAGATAGAACAAGTGACCTGAAGAGTGTCATCATGGGCTTGGCCTCCCTAGTTTTGAAGGTTCTCATTATCCATCCTGTCATTTTTCTAGCAGATGCGATTGATACAATGTTATGGTCCTTGAAGGTGAGATCCTCCGACATAATCACTCCTAGGTCTTTGACGTTGGTGTTTCGCTCTATTTTGTGGCCAGAATTTGTTTTGTACTCTGATGAAGATTTAATTTCCTCATGTTTACCATATCTGAGTAATTGAAATTTCTCATCGTTGAACTTCATATTGTTTTCTGCAGCCCACTGAAAGATTTGGTTGATGTCCGCCTGGAGCCTTGCAGTGTCTGCAATGGAAGACACTGTCATGCAGATTCGGGTGTCATCTGCAAAGGAAGACACGGTGCTGTGGCTGACATCCTTGTCTATGTCGGATATGAGGATGAGGAACAAGATGGGAGCTAGTACTGTGCCTTGTGGGACAGAGCTTTTCACCGTAGCTGCCTCGGACTTTACTCTGTTGACGACTACTCTCTGTGTTCTGTTAGTGAGGAAATTATAGATCCATCGACCGACTTTTCCTGTTGATAAATTAGACACATGTGCAACTCTTGGGTATCTTTACTGAGGAAACGTTTCGCCACACAGTGGCTTCATCAGTCCATACAAAGGAGAATCTTGAAGAACAGGAGGAGAATGAGGTAATCAGTCCCTCAACCTAGAGTCGATGTGGTCAGTCCATCAATCTTGAATAGAATACGGCATACGTGCTAATTTATCAACATGTCGGTTCTCTGAACCATTCATCTACAAACCTGTCAGACACTGCAACTTCTTGGGATCTTAATACTTGGGAATTCTTCGCTTGCCTAATTCTTGGGCACAACCTACTTCCACATTGAACAAATGTGACACGACCTAAGAATAAGTATGGTTTGATAACCGCCTAAAGGATGGGTATTAGGTGACTACCACCCAGAGGATGGGTATGGGGTGACTCTCACCCACAGGATGGGTAAGGGATGGTTACCACCCCAGAATGGAAAGGGGTGGACTACCACCCTAAAGGATGGGATGGACTCCCCCCACAGATGGGTTGGGGTGACTACACCCACAGGAGGTATGGGTGACTCCACCCCAGGATGCATATGGGTGACTACCCCCCAAAGGGGATGGGTATGGGGGACTACCACCCACGATGGGTATTTGGGTACTACCCCCCAGATGGGTTATGGTATTACCACCCACAGGATGGGATGGTGACTCCCCCACAGGATGGGTATGGGGGATTTACCCCACAGGATGGGTATGGGGTGACTCCCAACCCACAGGTGGGTATGGGGTGACTACCACCACGGGATGGTAGGGGGTGACTACCACCAAAGGATGGTATGGTGACTACACCCAACTGGATGGGTTTGGGGTGACTACCACCCACAGGTGGGTTTTGGGGTAAATACCACCCACAGGAGGGGATGGGGGTGACTTCCACCCACAGGATGGTATAGGTGACTACCACCACGGGATGGGGTATATTGGCTACCACCCCGGGATGGGTATTTGGACTACCACCCACAGGATGAGATGGGGTGACTACCACCCACGGGATGGTATGGGTGATACCACCCAAGAGGTATGGGGTGACTACCACCCACGGGATGGTATGCTGACTACCACCCACAGGATGGTATGGGTGACTCCCAAACCAAATTGGTATGAGTGACTACCCCCACAGGATGGGATTTGGGTGACTACCACCCAAGGGATGGGTATGGGGTCTAACCCCACAGGAGGGGGATGGGGTGACTACCACCCACAGGATGGTTTTTGGGTGACTACCACCCCAAGGATGGGAAGTGTGACTACCCACAGGATGGGTAGGTGACTACCAGCCACAGGATGAGTATGGGGTGACTACCACCAACAGATGTGTATGGGGTGACAACCCACTGAAGGGTATGGGGTGACTACCACCCACAGGATGGGTATGGGGTGACTCCCACCCACATGATGGGGATTGGGGATGGGTGTACTCCCCACCACAGGTTTGGGTATCAGTGACTACCACCCAAGGATGGGTATATTGTGACTACACCCACAGGAAGGGGGATGGGGTGACTAACCCAAGGAGGGGTTTTGGGTGACTACCACCCAAGGATGGGTATATTGGTGACTACACCCCAGGATGGGAATGGGTGACTACCACCACAGGATGGGTATGGGTGACTACCACCACAGATGGTATGGGTGAAACCACCCAAGGGTAATGGGGTGACTACCCCCACAGGATGGGTATGGTGACTACCACCCTAGGTATGGGTAGGGTGGGTTACTACCCCCCACAGGTTTTGGTGTGACTCCCCCACGGATGGGTTTTGTGACTACCACCCACAGATGGGTATTGTGACAAACCACCCAAAAGATGGGTTGGGGTGACTACCCCCACAGGATGGGTATTGGGGTGACTACCACCCACAGGTGGGTATGGGGTGACTACCACCACAGATGGTATGGGTGCTACCCCCACAGATGGGTTTGGTGAACTACCACCCACAGGATAGGTATGGGTGACTACCGCCCACAGGAGGGGTATATTGTGACAAACCACAAATGGATGGGTATGGGGTACTACCACTAGAGATGGGTATGGGTGATTACCACCCACAGATGTATATGTGACTACCCACAGATGGGAATGGGTGACTCCCGCCCAGGATTGGTATGGGGTGACTCCCACCCACGGGAGGTATGGGGACTACACGCCACAGGATGGTATGGTGGACTACCACCCACGGTGGGTTGGGGTGATTTCCCAACCCAAGGATGGGTTGGGTGACTACCCCCCAAACAAAAGGGGGTATATGTGACTAACCACCCCCAGGATGGGTATGATTTGATTTACCCAAATGGATGGGTATGGTGGGGACTACCACCCACAGGATGGGTATTTGTGACTATCCCCCACGGGAAATGGGTATGGGTGACTACCCCCCAGGATGGGTTTTGGTGACTACCACCCACAGGTGGTATGGGTGACTCACCCCACAGGATGGGAAAGGGGTCAACCATCACGGGGGGGGCACCCACAGGATGGGTGTGGGTGACTACCCCACAGGATGGGATGGGGTGACTAACCCACAGGAGGGTATTGGGTTTCACCCCCTGGATGGTTTGGTGGACTACCCCCAAGGATGGGATGGTGGGTGACTACCGCCCCCCGGATGGGTTTTGGGGTACTACCACCCCAAGGATGGGTATTGGGTGATTTACCACCCACAGATGGGTATGGGTGATTTCCACCCCCCGGGTTTGGTTAAAGTGACTGCCACCCACAGGATGGATGGGGGTGACTACCAACCCCCAGATGGGTATGGGGTGACTCCACCCCAGGAGGTTTGGGTTTGGTGACTACCACCCACAGGAATGGAGTATTGACGGTGATGGCCACCCACAGGTTTGGGTATGGGTGACACCAACAAGATGGGTATGTGTGTGACTACCACCCAAACAGGATGGGTATATGTGATTTTACACCCCCCAGTTGGTAATTGTGACTACCGACCACAGGATGGGGATGGGTGACTTCCCCCACCAGAATTGGGTTATAAGATGGATGGGACTACCACCACAGGATTGGGTATGGGGACTACCACCCACAGGATGGGTTGGGTGACTACCACCCAAAGGATGGGTATATTGTGACTACCACCCACAGTTGGGATGGGGACTACCACCCAAGGAGGGGGATGGGTGACTATACCCACAGAATGGGTTTGGGTGACTACCACCCACAGGATGGGATGGGTGACTACCACCCACAGAATGGGTATGGGTGACTACCACCACAGGATGGGTAGGAGTGACTCCACCCACAGGATGGGTATGGGGAGACTCCACCCACAGGATGGGTATGTGGGTACTAACACCCCCCTTGGGTATGGGCGACTACCACCACAACGGGGGGGGGTATCCACCCTGGGGATGGAAACACCCACAGGATGGGATATTGTGACTAAACCACCCACAGATTGGGTATGGGAGACCACCCCCCACAGAGGAGGGTACACCACATTGGGCAGGGACCCCCACAGGATGGGTATTATTGTGACTCCCCACCCAAGGATGGTATATTTGACTGCCACCCACAGGATGGGTTTATATTGTGATACTGCCACCACCAGGATGGTATATTGTGACTGCCACCCACAGGATGGGTATATTGTGACTGCCCCAAGGATGGTATATTGTGATGCCACCCACAGGATGGGTATATTGTGACTGCCACCCACAGGATGGGTATATTTTTGACGGGCCACCCCACAGGATGGGTATATTGTGACTTGCCACCACAGGGGTTTATGTGATCCACCCACAGGATGGGTTTTATTTGTGACTGCCAAAGGGGAAACTGCCACCCACAGGATGGGTTATTGTGACTGCCACCCACAGGATGGGTATATTGTGACTCCACACAGGATTTTGTCCCACCACAGGATGGTATTGTGACTGCCACCCACGGGAAGGGTATATTGTGACTGCCACCCCACAGGTTTGGGTATATTGTGACGGGCCACCCACAGGATGGGTAATATTGTGACTGACACCCACAGAAGGTATATTGTGACTGCCACCCACAGGATGGTATATTGTACTGCCACCCACAGGATGGGTAATTGTGACTGCACCACGGGGAAACGCCACCACAGGATGGGTATATTGTGACTGCCACCCCACAGATGGTAAAATGTGACTGCCACCCACAGGATGGGTATATTGTGACTGCCACCACAGGATGGGTATATTGTGACTGCCACCCACAGATGGTTATTGTGCTGCCACCCCCCACAGGATGGGTATATTGTGACTGCCACCCACAGGATGGGTATATTGTGACTGCCACCTACAGGATGGGTATATTGTGACTGCCACCCACAGGATGGGTATATTGTGACTGCCACCCACAGAAGGGTATATTTGACTGCCACCCACAGGATGGGTATATTGTGACTGCCACCCCACAGGATGGGTATATTGTGACTGCCACCACAGGATGGGTATATTGTGATGCCACCCCAGATGGGTATATTGTGACTGCCACCCAGGAATTTATATTGGATCCCCCCAAGGGGGAATTTGGACTGCCACCCCCAGGATGGGTATATTGTGACTGCCACCACAGGAGGGGTTTTATTGTGACTGCCACCACAGGATGGGTATATTGTGACTGCCCCCCCACAGGATGGGTATATTGTGACTGCCACCCACAGGATGGGTATAGTGTTTATATGATGTACAGTCGCTCCTGATTGAGTTGGTTTTCGCGCAGTTTACGTCTTTTCATTTGGATACCAAATGGCGAACTTTCAGGACGGAGGATAAATCTGTCTGCTTGAGCTGTTCGTGGTACATTAAGTGGCGCTACGATGAACGTCTTTCTCCCTGGCATCATAAGGGATGCATATGGTATTCCCAATGAGGGTTTGTATGGTGTCGCTCTGAATGGTTTGACAAAAATCTTCGGAAATTTGTACGACCGGCTTCTACACGTGAACCGCGAGAATTACCAGTAACAACGCGTGAGTGTGAATTCAGCGGTGGATGTCGTTTTACACGACTCTAAATACTTCACATGGGTGAAGGTACGAAATGTACCTTTGGGAGGCTAAGGCGTATGGTCTACAGGAGTTTTTCAGCAGTTATGGGACAGTGCATTCTGAAAACCATGGGAGTGTGGAGCGATGGTCCGTATAAAAGGGGCTGCCGGAGGGTTTTCTTGAAACCCTAAAAATTTTCTTTAACAAGGCCTAATACCATCCTACATTACGATGACCGGTTATAGGACAGTTTTTTTTGTACTATGCTGGTCAGAGGAAAACCTGTCTTTTTGTGTAGCTCCTATGAGCACATGCAGCCCCAGTGTCCTGGGGATGCAGGCTCTCGAGTTCTGGGGCCTCCATTTGGGGATTCTGCAGCCGTGTGATTTGGTGCCTAGCACTGGTGCTATGGGAGGACGGAGGACTGATCCTCTGGAGCGAGGAGTCAAAAGGGGAGGTGGCGGCGGCGGAGACTGTGTCACTCTCTCAGGGGCGTCCGGGGAGATGCAGGTGACACCTGAGGAGTCTTTATTTTCAGGAAGCTACGACCCAGGATGGTTTATTTGTGGATGTGATCAAGGTTTTTTTGGATGGGGAGGAGCCCTGTACAGAAGGTGTTCTCAGTTTATGTGAGGACGGAGTGCGGGAGGGACAACAAAACGTGGAGAAAGCCTTGAGTAAGAAAGGAAAAGGAGCATGTGGTGGGGGTCTTGGGGGGACCCCAGGAGGATTCGAATGATAGTGATATTGTGTGTAAGCAGAAGTTCTAGGAAAAGAACTGCTGTGTCAGAGATAGACGAGGTCATAAACCCTGGGGCAGACCCCGGGGGAAGAAGTCATGGGCAGGTGTGGTGGAGCCGATGGCTCATAGTGGTAGAGGCGAGCCTGAGTGGCACAATGGGAGGGGGAGGGGGGGGGGGGGGGGTGAATGTACAGGAAAAAATGAGTGCCACACTTAATGTTAATGCCCTTAAGACAGAGGTCAAGAAAGTTTGGTTGGGCAGGGTTTTTTACGGAGGTTTGATTTTTGACATTTGTTTTTTGCAAGAGCATAATCATAGGACTGGAAGTGATTTGAGGTTGAAAGGATATCGGATGTATTTTAAAGCAGTGGTTTGCAATTGAAAGGTGGGGTAGCAATAGCGGAAAAGGAGACCACCCCTTGCGTGTCATGGGTTGGGAAGAGGGGGGGTGGGAGGGTAGGGAGGGTGGATGGTGTCTGGGGTGACAGTCGGGCTAGTTTCGTAGGAGTTTACATTGCCAGCAACTACAATACCCGGGGTAAAGTAGATTTTTGTCAGGGAGGTTTTGCTGTATCATTTTGAGAGGTTTACCTGCTATAACAGTAATAGGAGGTGATTGGAATTGTGTGATACGGAGTGGTGATGTCGAACCGAGAGGGGCGGGTTGTGCGTTGAGTGTTCTGAGGGATGTATTGCGGGATATTGGGGCTTTTGGGTTTGTTGTGGGGAGGGGAATACCTAGTGGAGCATACGTTCGTCCGTAGGGATATGAGGCACGATTGGACAGAATCTATGTTAAGAAAGGGTTTATAGATTTTGGTGAGGGTGAGAGCGTTCGATGTGGGTTTTCTGATCACAGGCGGTAATTGCAGATCTGATGTGGGATGGAGTAGTGCGTATTATTCTGGTCTGGAAAAATACTTCTAAAAGAAGGGCCTTTCTTAAGGGTCTTTTAGCGGGAGCGGGGAAGGGCCATTAATTGTGAATTTTTTAAGGTTGGGAGGGGAAAGGGGGATTGGGGAAAATAATTTTGGGGGAAGGCAAGCCTATGATGGGAATTAAGGGTTAGGGGGACCGAGAAAGGGGATCACTGTGGGGTTTTATGATCAGGGTTTAAGGGGGGGTTGAGATGTTTGTGGGGGAAAATTGGGGGTAAAATAATTTCGAGATAATGTAACCCCATATAGTTTGAGCAACGGGTGGGGGGTAGAGGGTGGGTTATAACCCCGGGTTTGTTCTATTAATTTGGAAGGGAAAAGGAGTAAATGGGGGTCCCAAAGAATTTTGGAGCCAAGTTTTTGTGGCAGGTGAGGGGGGTTGGGGGTTTAAATAACCAAATGAAGGGAGTTTTAGGGGGGATACCTGGAAAAGGTAGAATAAATGTTTTATGAGCCTGGGGGTGGATAGGCAATTTTTGGGGAGGGGAATCATAATGTTTATAGTTGCAAAAAGTTGGGTGTAAGGTTTTGGGGAAAGGAGGGGGGGAGAGGAGTGTTTTGGGAATTTCGATAACCCGTAAGGTTTTTCCAAAATTTTTAAAAGACAGGGAAAGGGATTGGCAGTCTTTGGGGGGGGTTTGAAAATTAGGAGAGCGGGTTGGCCATACATTAGGGGGTTTTTGGGTGTAGTAGGGGTAATCTAGGTCTGTTGGGAAAGCTTATGATCGGGATAGGATTTTTTGAGGTTGGGGAAATTTTGGGAGGGGGGAAAAGGGTTTTGCAAAACTTAGATGATGAAGAAGGTAATGGGTTGGTAATGGGGTTTTCCCTAGCTAGGCATGGAGGTTAGGAGGGTTTCTGTTAAAACGGTTTTCAGTCGGATTAAAAATTTGGTTGATGGTGGGAAGGGTGTGGGGAGAGTGAGATTTTGGGGAAATTGGGGAGGGTGGGAACAAGTTCTAAAGAGATGAAGTTTAGTAAATGGGAGGGTACTTAGTTTTGGGATGTAGGGTGGAGTTTGCAAATACGTTGGGGAGATTGTAGGGGGACCTTGGAGAGAAGGTTTTGGTGGTAACTAAAAGGAAGATTGGGGATTTGTTTTGGGCAAATCGGGAGAGAGATTTTTTTATGGTATTTGGGACAGGAGTAGTAGGAGTTTTGGAGCCTGAGTAAGAATCAAAGGTTTGGAGATAATAACTATTTATATAAGGTGTGGATGGGAATTTACCCTGAAGAAGATATTAGGAAAACAAGAAGGAATAAGGTATTGTGGTTTTTGGGGGTTTGGGGGAGAGGGTAATGAAGGGTAACAGATGTTGGGACGTGGTTAGGACTGGTGGGGACTATGTGAACAGAGGTTTGGTGGGGGAAAAAATCTTAGTGGGGGATGGGAAATTTCAAAGTGGAGTAGGTTTATGGAATGTAAGAAGGAGTTATGATAGGTTGAATGAAAACTAGGAAATTATTATTTTTAAAAGGAAACCTAAGCCACGGGGATTAGCGTGCAGGGAAAGAAGCAGGTTTGGATGGCATAAGGAGAGGGTGTAGTAGGTTGAAAGGGGAGGGGAATAGGGGTTTTAAAGGGGGCAAGAGATTGAAATAAAGGGCTGGGTATAGAATTTGAAGTAAGTAGTGTTGTCAAAAAGGAATGGAGATTATGAAAGGTGGTCCAGACGAGAAGGGAAGGGGAAAGAAGCGAAAGGACAGGAGGTAAATTTGGTCCCCGTTTATAAAGGGCATTCAAAGAAGGGCTGACAAGGGCTTGAAAAACGAGAGGAATGGAAAAGGAGAGAGGCTCCCACTCGACAAGGGTAAGAAAGGCGACATATCGGTTTTAAAAGGAAGTTGTTGCAAATGAGACAGTTGTTGCCACGGTTGAGTTGGAAGTAGCAAAATAGTCTGTAATGGGTACTTATGAAAGTGTCATGTAACGCTAGCGCAGAAGTTCCTTTATTCCTGTACTCACATACCAGGACCCCAAAACACATACTTTGCTTTAAAATTCGCGAGCCAGTGGTCGTAGGATAAGGGGGAGGTGATCAAATTTCTGATACGAAGAAGGGATCTAAACCCCCAAAGAGCCAGGCAAGGGGAATACGTAAATGCGTAAGAGGACAATTAGAGAAAAACTGCGAAATAAATGTTTTAAAAGCTGTTCCGAACATGTGCAAACTATGGTCAAAGATTAGGGTGTGAAAAGAAGGCCATAGGAATGAAAAAGAAAAGAAGGGAGCAGAGCATTGGCCGAGCGGAGGTAAACCCCCACGAATTTCCAGGGGGAGGAAAAGAATGCAATGTACAAAAAAGGGGAATTGAAAGACAAGAGGAATAAGTGAAAGAAGGGGAGGAGTAAACGGTGGGAACAAAAAAAAAGTCACTAAAATGGACCATCAAATAAATGGGAAACAAGAGAGTCGAAGCAAGGGATCAGGGGATCAAAGGATGGAAGTTCGCTTAAAGCCTCGAAAAGGGGAAGCAAAAGGACAAGCCTTTAAAAAACCCTTTGGGATATGGGGTTTTGCAGAGAAGGGGGAAGCCGCTGTGACTGGTCCCCCAATCATGATAAGTAAGGGTGGGAAAGGCGGGGGGACGGAAAAAATTCTTTAAGAGCAAGGGTTTTAAAAAGGTTCCCCCTGGGGCAAGTTCCTCAGGATAAGGAGTTTCAATTCTAATAAAAGGGGCCCGAAACGAAGATCAAAACAAGAAGGAGCAAGGGCAAGATGATCGGGGTAAAGCGTAGTGAAAATTGGGGTTTATCGGAAAATTAAACCCTTGGGGGCCCTTGAAACACGGTCCTATCGAAAAGGAACGAATAGTGCATCGCCGCAAGGCAAAAGGAAGGATAATGGGGAGACCAAAATTTTAGGAAGGCGGGCCAAATCTTAAACAGGAAAAAAGCGCCGAACCACCTGGGGAAACCTCAGGGTAAAAGGGAAGCACAAATTACCCGAAGGGAAAAGGAAAAGCAAGGAGGAAAGCCCCGAGCCCCAGGGTGGCGGCAAAATTCCTCCTTTTTCAGCCTTCTCAAGTCAAAAAGGCAAAACTGAGGGTTATGCAAAAGGGATCAACAAAGCCAACGGATAAGGGGTTTTTGAAAGCCCCCCAAGAATGACGAAAGACCGTTGTATCTGAAAAATAAAGGGATTTTTTAAAGGGTTCCAAAATTTTTCAATAACTGGTGCAAATAAAGTGGGTAAGTGTTTTGGGTTGAGGAAGGGAAAAGGTGGGTCCACATGGGAAGAATTTTGACAAAAAGGTTGAAGACGAAAGGCTCAGAGGGTATGTGAAATTTTGGTAACATACGAAAAAAGGGGCCCAACTGCGATACGGCAAGGGGGAAGGGGCCTAAGTTTAAAAAAGTAAAGACATACCTGTTTGTCTTGAGAGAAAAAGTAGGAAAATTAACCCCTGGGGGCATTGGAAAAATGAGGGCAAGGATCCTGAAAAAGGGGAAAAAAGTTAATATTGGCATCAGGTTTTCAACAACACCCCAACCCAAAAAGGGGCCGGTAGAGAATAACCAATCATTTTCATATTTTAAGAATATTAAGGAAGCAAATGGGGAGACATATCTTGGAAAGTGCGAGGCATTATTAAACCCCAACGAGCTTCCTGTTATAAAAGTTCCTTGGGGTTTATTGCCGGAACCCCAAGGGGGGTTTAAAATATAACCAAGGGTTCCAATGCCCTAAGGGAAATTGGCCCAAATGGGTTAGTTAAAGCGGTTAAAAACGGACCAAGGATGTAAGGGTCATGGAAGAAGGGCCCTTCAAACCCTTAAGTGGAGAAGGTTGATTGCCTGATCCAACCACGTGGGATAAGGGTTATATTCCCCAAAATTAAAAAACAATGGGACCATATGCAAGTTACGGCCCGTGTGAATGAAAAGAAAAAAAAAGGGAAAAAAAGAAACATAAAGAAGGCCTATATCCCACAGAAAGGTCGGTAAAAAAACTGAAGAGAGAAACCCGTGAATGTTTGTAAGTAAAACCACAAGGGGAAAATGGGGGTAAATTGAATCAAAGAATTTCCGGGCCCGTCCATGTAAGGGAGATTGCAAAAAAGGGAAATGAAAGGGATAAGGGGTTTCCGAGGAAAAAAAGTCCAAGCGGATAAACTCCGGAGAAATTGGGAAGAAAGGGGGGGCCAAGGGAGTTGGGGGAAAAGGAACCCGAGGTGATCAATTCCATTGGATTTGGTCTTGCATAATTTAAAAGGCCCAATTTCGAAAACAGAGCGCGTAGGGAAAAATATTTAAATTGGGGGTTTATTTTTTAAGATGAAAGAAAGGAGGGGAAGGTTGGAAACAGAACAAAGGACAGAAAAAACCGGGGGGAGTTTGTTTAAAAAAAAGAGTTTTTGTGGGTTTTTGGGGACCCCATGAAAGCGGGGCAAACTGAGGCAAGAGACAAAGGAGCTTTGAGAAGCGGGGGAGTTTGGTAGAAGGAGTGTTTTAAAAATTGACGAGAGAGGGAAGGGGGGATAAGAAAGGAAATTTAAAACAGGAGGAGAAAAGTTAATTGGTGAAATTGAGTGGGGAAGGGAATAGAATTAGCCGGAGAAGGGAGAAAAACAGAGGTGTCCCTTTTGGGGTACGGGTGTGTTTTTTAACACGAAGGTAAAAAAAGGGTAGTTTGGGCGAGAAGAAAGGGGATTCATTAAAAGGTCCCCCGGTAAAAATTATGAATATAAATTAGCCCGAGGGAGGAAAGCAAGAGTATTAAAGCTGTAAAAACGGACGGGAAAGGGGGGGAAAAATTGGCTCCCCTAAATGGCCTACACTGTTTGGGCCGTTGGAATGTAAATCCTAAATAAGGAAGGTTCCCCAGCTGGGGTTAAAGTCCACATTGGAGGCGGAGAAAACCAAGGCAAAGGAACGTGCCGGGAGAGGATGGAATGGAGTTAAAGGGGAAAAAAAAGAGTGCATGTCCAATGGTTGGCTTGGAAAATTAAAGTGTTCCCCCAGATTAGGAAAGTTATGTAGGGAGAATATTGGAAATGGGGAGTGGTAAATTGGGCCCGTGAATTTTAAGTAGGGGGGCGAAAGGTGGAGGATGAGAATGAAGGACGGAGGAGAAACCTGGGAGTCGGGGAAAAGAAGGGAAAGGGGGGGATGGTTTAAGGAGATGACCTTCATTGAAAGGCTGAAGGGGGAAAGTCGACAGGGAGGGAAAATAGGGGTTGGGAGGGTGGAGTTTAAGGCCTTTTTTTAAAAATTTTAAATGGGGAAATTGGAAATTGCAGGATTTTTTACAGGTTTTTTAAGGAAAAAATAAAGTCAGGAAAACGTTTAAGAGGGAGTCTGAGCCGGGAAAAAAATTTTTTTAAGGGGGTTTGGGAGGTACCCAAAAGGGGTTTAAAAAAATTACAAATGGGGGGAGTTTGAAAAAGGGAAAAAAACAGAGGGGCCCCCGAAAGGGGGAATAAAACCCCAAAAAGGGGGGGCTTTAAACGGGGAAAATATGAAGGGTGAGCCTCATGACAATTAAGGCAAGAGGGAGGTCGATTGCAAGACGTATTAGAATGGTCATCGGCACCACAGACTGGGCATTCGGCGATAGATCTGCAATATTTCGCTGGATGGCCAAATCGCCAGCAATTTCTACACTGTTGCGGTGTAGGGATCACCTTTCGAACCTGTAACCGATGTCCTGCTACATAAACTGAGGATGGGAGTTCACGGCTGTCAAAAGTTAAACGAGCCACATTGCTAGGGTATCGTCTCTGCCGGCAGGCAGGAAGAACTTAAGTGTCTACCTTGAGGATTGGGAGATCTTGGAGTTCCAGCTGTTCAAGAATGTCAGTGCCACATGTCTGGAAATTTTGTTGAACTATGGCATGGGGCAGAATGATGGTACCACTACAAGAATTGAGGGAATTATGTTTTTCAATAGTTACAGGAACAGTATCGATATGGGAAAGACGAGAAAGCTCATGAGCCTGGGTAGCATTCTGTACGGTGACGATGCGCGTACCGCTCTTAAGAGCATGAAAAGAAATATCTTTACCAACATGGCGTAGGAGTGCCTTGCCAATACTGTGGTCAGAAAGATAGGCAGTAGAGGAAGTCGGTTGTAAAGTGAAGAATTTAGTCCATTGTGCAGTCTGAAACTGAGTGTGGAAAGGTAGTGAAGGACGTGTCGATCTTTTCTGAGAAGACCGAGAAGGTGGGGAAGTATCATCAGCAGGTAATTGTCGTTGTCGTTTAGGCGTGGGACCAGAGTTGGTCTGACGTGGAACGGGCCGGCGATTTGAAAATTGCTGCACCGTAGAGGGAGAGGCCGGAAGCATAGTCAGAGGAGAGCGAAGGTCAGATAAATCGAAGGAGTCAGTTGAGGCCTCAGTACCTGAAGCGGGTGAGGGAACAGCACCGGCAAGAGGTACAGAGGCATGAGGAGTGTCCGAAGAGTGGTCCAAAGATGAGGCGGGGTCAGAACGGGGTGCGGTATCAAGAAGGGGCCCGGGGGTAGCAGGTTCATGGACTAGGGCTGCCATGGTTAGGTCACTTCTTTCTTTTTGTTTTTAAGAAAAAAAAAGAAAGAAAAGAAAATAAAAATGAAAAAAGAATAAAAAAAGGGGGGACCGGGGAGGGATAGTTCCTAGGAGGAATGAAAGGGCCAGAAATCTCCCTCCGCGCCCAAGAGGACCTCAGCACCGCAAGTAGCGCAGATGCAGCATGGAACCCGTGCCATACCCTACCCATCATGCCAGTAAACCGGCAATCCGGGATAACAACCTCACATCTGCCGAGCTACCTCGGTGGACATAAGAGAGGGCGGCCGGAAATCCGCCACAAAGCATACCTCCTTCGGCCACCACCCCCGGAATCCGAAAGGTGGCTTCCAGAGACACACCCGTCGCCCGAGAGACACTCAAAGCCACCCTCTGGGATACCGGAGAGGGATCAGGACATCCCCAGGCAATCCAGATTCCACGGCAAACTACGCCACTGCCAAGAACCTCAACGGAATGGGATGGACCCCGGTACCCTTTCCCCTACCTAGGAACTAGCGTGCCTGGTTACCTGGATTACCTGGAGGGTATTCCGGGGATCAACGCCCCCGCGGCCCGGTCCATGACCAGGCCTCCCGATGGATCAGGCCTGATCAACTAGGCTGTTACTGCTGGCCGCACGCAGTCCGACGTACGAGCCACAGCCCGGCTGATCCGGCACTGACTTTAGGTATCTGTCCAGCTCTCTCTTGAAGGCAGCCAGGGTTTATTGGCAATTCCCCTAATGCTTGATGGAGGCTGTTGAACAGTTTTTGGGCCCCGGACACTTATGGTGTTTTCTCTAGTGTACCAATGGCGCCCCTACTTTTTATTGGCGGCATTTTGCATCGCCTGCCCAGTCTTTTACTTTCGTAGGGAGTGATTTCTGTGTGCAGATTTTGGGACCATTCCTTCCAAGATTTTCAAAGTGTAGATTATGATATATCTCTCCCTCCTGCGTTTCCAACGAGTACAAGTCAAGTGCTTCCAAGCGTTCCCAGTAGTTAAGGTGCTTGACAGAACTTATACATGCAGTAAAGGATCTCTGTACACTCTCTAGATCTGCGATTTCACCTGCTTTGTATGGAGATGTTAATGTACAGCAGTATTCCAGCCTAGAGAGATACAAGTGATTTGAAAAGGATCATCATGGGCTTGGCATCTCTCGTTTTGAAAGTTCTCATTAATCCATCCTATCATTTTCTTTGCACGTGCGATCGTGGCACTGTTGTGATCCTTGAAAGTGAGATCCTCAGACATTACTACTCCCAGGTCCCTTACATTATTTTTCCGCTCTATTGTATGGCCGGAGTCAGTAGTATACTCTGTTCTAGTTATTATCTCCTCCAGTTTTCCATAACGGAGTAGTTGGAATTTGTCCTCATTGAACATCATATTGTTTACCGTTGCCCACTGGAAAACTTTGTTTATATCTTATTGGAGGTTAACCGCGTCCTCAGCAGATGACAACCTCATGCAGATCCTAGTATCATCCGCAATGGATGATACGGTGCAGTGGTGTATATCTCTGTTTATGTCTGATATGAGGATAAGGAATAAGATGGGGGCGAGTACTGTGCCTTGCGGAACAGAGCTCTTCACTATGGCAGCCTCCGATTTAACTCTGTTGACCACTACTCTTTGTGTTCGATTTGTTAGGAAGTCGAAGATCCATCTCCCCACTTTCCCAGTTATTCCTTTAGCACGTATTTTATGGGCTATTACGCCATGATCGCATTTGTCAAATGCTTTTGCAAAGTCTGTGTATATTACATCTGCATTCTGATTTTCTTCCAGTGCATCCAAGGCCATGTCATAGTGATCCAGTAGTTGTGAGAGGCAGGAGCGACCTGCCCTGAACCCATGTTGCCCTGGATTGTGCAGATTTTGGGAATCCAGGTGACTTGCAATCCTGCTTCTTAGCACTCTTTCAAAGATTTTTATGATGTGGGATGTCAGAGCAATTGGTCTATAGTTCTTAGCTAATGCTTTGCTGCCACCTTTATGGAGTGGGAAAAAAAAAAAAACCCAAAGGCCAAAAAGAAAAGGAAAAAGGGGAGGATGGGGAGGAGGAGGAGGAAAGGAAAAAGGGGAGGATGGGGAGGATGGGATAGGGAACGGGGGATTGTGGGGTAATTAGGTTCAGTCTGAGGAAGTAGACCGACAGGTCTAATTCCTCAGACCAAGAGCCTCTTCACCACGCCAAGGAGCCCCCCTTGAAGAGGAACTCAAGGTAAAACAGTTGGTGAGAGTGGGTCGTCTTAAGGAATTACTGCAGAGGATGGCAGTGTATCCCACTTATGATTGGCGAGTGATATGGGTGGAATTTAGTAAACTAAGAATACAGGCAAGAGTGAGGGAATTAGTATATAGATTTCTTATGGGGACTTTGGCATCGAAAGAGGTGCTAAGACAAATGGGTTTTGTGAGAGGCGTCATGCGGTTTTTATGGGGGAGCTGAAACTGCTTTCCAAGTAGTATATTTTTGTTCTGCTTTGGAGGTGGTAAGATTGTGGTTGAAGAGGGTTTTCCTTTTATTGGGGGGTCAGATATCACCCCTTAGGGCTTTAATGTTAGATATGGGAGGGGTGCCCAACGAGGTGGGGAGGGCTATCAGATACGTAATAGTTGATTACTTGTATGTCTCTTGGGGGATGAGGGAGGTGGATAGAAACATTAGGATAAAAGCGTTGGCGGCGTGTTTTTATAGGACAGCGTGTAGGAACAAGCAATTATATGGGGGAAGGTGGGTAATGTTTTTCCGAGGGTATCGTGGATTACTGTTGAACGTTACTCCGCTTGGTGACGGGGTGAGAGGCAAGGGGTTGGTCTCTTCAGTGGTGTGTCCTCTTGGAGTGATTGAATGCCTGATGAGGAAGGTTGATGGTTTTGCAATGGTGTTTGATGTGGGTAAGTTTTTTGCAGGGAGCCGTCGGGGGCTCCGGGGTATGTAGACCATTATGAATTTGTAAAAACCACAGAGTTAAAAGTTGTATATGATTTTCTGTTTTTTCTTTTATTGTTATAAGAACCATTTTATATAGGGGGTTTATATTCATATGTATATGTGAGGATATGTTTTATATATTCGAATCTGATGATAGCTTTATTCTTGTCATAAGTCTTTTTTTTATCGTATTGAAGGGGTACATTATGAACTATGTACGAGAATATATAAGCATTTTATGGGGTTTATGTATACCCTTCTATTTGTATGGAAGGTCATATTATATATTGAATGTTAATCGGTAACATTAACATTGTGTGTGTGTAGGTGTGTTTGTGGGAACCAATGTCTTAGGTATAGTTCTATTATTGGATGTAATATATATTTAGTTTATATAGTTACAAGTCATTTTGCGTTTTATTTCTATGTATAATCCAGTCTGTTCTGTATGAACACATGTGCACATGCACGTATGTGTGTATATGCATGTGTATATATATATACATACATATGCAAAACAACCACTCAGAGTGGTTGTTTTGCATATTCTGAAATCACCTGTTTACTGTGATCTTATTGCATTACATACATATATATATTTATATATATATATATATATATATATATATATATATATATATATATATATATAATATATAATTATAGGACTTATTCCTACATGTTTTATAATGACTCCGACTGTTTGGAAATCGGTATGTTTTTTCCATAAACTGATTGGGTTTATTTCAGTAGAATTTTGTTATATCAATGTGTTAAAATGTATTTTGTTTTTTGTGTGTACTGACATTGTCTGTCACGGTTTTTTGATTTGCTAATTGTCGGCTTGTGTTTTTTTCTTTTATGGTTTATGTATATGTTGCTTTTAAATAAAACAAAAAAAAATATATTCCTGTTAACATTCCTGTCAGCATTCTTCCTTTGTATAAAGGCAAAGGGGACAAAAGAGAGCAAAATTTATAGAGGAATAAGACTGTTGAGTATACCTGGTAAAGTGTATGGTAGAGTTGTTATTGAAAGAATTAAGAGCAAGACAGTAGGATAGCAGATGAACAAAAAGGCTTGAGGAAAGTAGGGAGTGTGTGGACCAGGCGTTTACAGTGAAACATCAGTGAACAGTATTTAGATAAGGGTAAAGAGATTTTTGTGGCATTTATGGATTTGGAAAAGGTGTATGACAGGGTGGATAGGGGGGCAATGTGGCAGATGTTGCAGGTGTATAGAATAGGAGTATGTAGGAAAGAGGGAGATTATTTCCCAGTAAAAGTAGGCCTTAGACAAGGATGTGTGATGTCACCGTGGTTGTTCAATATATTTATAGATGGGGTTTTAAGAGAAGTGAATGCTAGGGTCTTGGCAGGAGGTGTGGAGTTAAAAGATAAAGAATCAAACGCGAAGTGGGAGTTGTCACAGTTGGTCTTTGCTGATGACACTACTTTTGGGAGATTCTGAAGAGAAGTTGCAGAGGTTGGTGGATGAATTTGGAAGGGTATGAAAAAGAAGAAAATTTAAAGTGAATATAGGAAAGAGTAAAGTAATGGGGATAAAAATATTAGATGAAAGATTGAATATCAGATTGGAGGGAGAGAGTATGGAGGAGGTGAATGTATTCAGATATTTAGGAGTGGACGTGTCAGCGAATGGGTCTATGAAGGATGAGGTGAATCATAGAATTGATGAGGGGAAAAGGGTGAGTGGTGCTCCGAGGAGTCTATAGTGAGAAAGATCCTTGTCCGTGGAAGCAAAGAGGGTAATGTACGAGAGTATAGTTATACCAACACTTATATGGGTGTGAAGCATGGATGATGAATGTTGCAGCGAGGAGAAGGCTGGAGGCAGTGGAGATGTCATGTCTGAGGGCATTGTGTGGTGTGAACATGAAGCAGATAATTCGTAGTTTGGAAATTAGAAAGAGGTGCAGCATTACCAAACCTTTAATCCAGAGGAGTGAAGAGAGGTTGTTGAGGTGGTTCGGGCAAGTAGAGAGAATGGAACGAAACAGAAAGACTTCGAGTGGAGGGAAGGCCGGGTAAGGGTTGACTGAGGAAAGGTTGGAGGAAGTAAAGGAGATTGTGTGTGTGAGGGGGGTTGTACTTCCAGCAATCATACACGAGTGTATTGATAGGAGTGACTCGAGACAAATGGTTTTTAATACTTGACATGCTGTTGGAGTGTGAGCAAAGTAACATTTATGAAGGGATTCAGGGAAACCGGCAGGCCGGACTTGAGTCCTGGAGATGGGAAGTACAGTGCCTGCACTCTGAAGGAGGGGTGTTAATGTTGCAGTTTAAAAACTGTAGTGTAAAGCACCCTTCTGGCAAGACAGTGATGGAGTGAATGATGGTGAAAGTTTTTCTTTTTTTAGCCACCCTGCCTTGGTGGGAATCGACCGATGTGTTAATAAATAAATATAAATAATAACAATAACAATAATATCTACTTCTACAAGTACATGTACAAGGTATAGAGGCCTAGCTGATATCAGTGACATACTACTATGTAGAAAGCCACTCGATATTCTGAGCATTTTGGGCAAATTACGTCAGTTTCGTCCCAGGATGCGACTCACACTAGTCCACTAACACCCTGGTACCCATTTTATACTGAAGGGTGAACATAGACAACTGGAGTAAGGAAACACAGGCAATGTTTCAACCCTCACCAAAGCGAGAGGTATTGCCACTAGGACACGGTGGTATCATTACTGAAAGTGTTTTCACTTAACTGGAGTATACCTGAAGAGGTTTCGGGGGTCAACACACAACAGCTCGATTTGACAAAAGGCTTCGTGGTAGATCAGGGCCTGATCAACTAGGCTGTTACTTCCAGCCACACGCAAATTGATGTGCAAACCACAGCCCGGCTGGTCAGGTACTAACTTTAGGCGCATGTCCAGTCCTTCTAGAAGAAAGAAGGTGTAGCAGATATCCAAGTTGTGTTGAAGGAAGGTGTAGGTGATATCCAAGTTGCGTTGAAGGTGTATGTAGGGGATATCCTCGGATGTGTTGAAGGAAGGTGTATGTAGGGGATTGTTGCGAATAAGAAATTTTATAAAGAACTTCAGAATGTGGTCTGTTAATATTTTCTTCTTACGCAACAAGATATTGGATCAGAGTTAGTTAAAGGTATTTTAGAGTCTAGGGGAAGTAATTTCGACTGGGAAACTCCATAGAATAATATTAAAATTTATTAAAGTATTTAAATACAATACTTATATTCTCTCTGTACCTAATATTATATCTAAATACTTTATGTACAACAAATTTACAAGGATATATATATATTTATATTTAGTTCAAATTCATGGAAATATCACATTAAGATGGAAGATTAATTTTTTCTTCCTGCAATAAAGTCTTCACTAACACCTACGTCTTTGTCTTAAGACAGTGTAAACTCAAACTACAAAATGTACAAGATTCAACAAGACCTTTGAATCCGGCCGTAAAGGAGGCATAAAGCCAGAGTTTGTCTGAGTAGACGTATTTCTAAGGATTACTGAACTGACCAAGAATATAAATATCAAAACAATCTTCAGAGCAATGAAAAACTAATTATGAGTCAGCTCTAGAGACTAATTCTCGAACTCATTCAAACTGTATACACCTAAGAGAGAACCAATATACGATCAGTTGTCAAGGCTAGAACAGGGAGCGGACTGACTACCTGCCAGTCTGTTGACCCGTCATCAGGTTGGATCACCTGATCCAAACGTGAGTCAGCCAGACATAAACAATTGAACAATTTACTTGATGGTTCCGAGACTTTTGTATGTTCTATATACATAAGAAATCCTACCTAACAATAATAATAAAAATAATAGCTAAAAATTATTGATATCGATAATAATAATAATAGTGATAATACCATGGTACATTTTATATATTAACAGATAATAATATAACGCCGAAAGTCTCTATTTTAGCTATAAACGGGGACTTTCGCGCTATAATATTAAATGATAATCATATTCTCTTACAATAGTTAAATATCACAGGATGATCAATCTCCAAGATATAACAGTGATACCCTAGGATGTGTTGAAGGAAGGTGTAGATGATATCCTAGGACGTGTTGATGGAAGGTATTTTTTTTTTTATATTTTATTTAAAAACTTTACAGCTTGATATTAAATTAAGATATAAAATGGATACAGTAGGATCCTCAATCCTACACAACATACACTAACCAATTATTAACAACACATTGTAATTGACATAAAAGAGGTTACCCATATACACACAAAATTTTCCATATAACATACTATGATAAACAATATAAACTATAACTATATAAACTATATAAAATATAAACTATATACAACTTTCAGATTTGTATAGTTAACATACTATGACGGACATATGACAAAGGTTCACAACCTTCACAGGAGATAATCAGAGTAATAACCTACATCACAATCTCAGTTAAAAACAATCACATGCTCTTCCCAAAATTAACCCCTATACAATAAGAAGTACCTAAGCACATACATACGTGCCTCACTACAATCTCTTTTTAAGCATTGAAAAAAAATCAAAATCAAATCCTAAATCAAAAATCAAATCCTAAGCCTCACACTTATACTAAATAAATATTAACAAATATTACTAAATATTAATACAGCCTCTTCCACCGGCTGAGCACATTATATAAAGAGACTAAACCATACTGTCCCATTACAAACTTTTAACGAGGCATTACAAATTTATGAAAGTCATTATCGTTCCATCTAGCAGCAACTGGATGAGCACTTTATATAAGGCTAAAATAAAGACAGTACACTCGCTAAAAACCCACAACACTAAACACAAACATAATTTAAAAAACCTCTCATTGCGATACAATTATCGCACAATTGTTCGCATCGCTGTTGGGCCGTGCGGACGCACTGCGCAGTAGCTCCTACTACACCTGGTTACTGCGCATTTTCACTGTTCAGACATGGCGGAGTACACCGGCAGGAGAATTAATACAGTCTGCATTGAGCTGTTGAAGGGTTCTCTGAGCCCTGATTCGACGAACGTCCTTCTTCCTGCGATTATTAGGGATTTATTGGAATCCCTAATGAGGAGCTGTATGGTGTGGCTCTTAATGGGATGAGACGAGTTTTTGTGAAGTTCCTGAGGACTAGTTACTACAGCAGTGTGGTGGAGGAGTATCAGGAACGCCGAATGTGCCTCAACTCGACGTTGGATGTATGCATGCATGACGTGTCTACATACTACACGTGGGTACGAGTGAGGAATGTACCCTTTGAGGCAACTAAGTTTAGTATAGTGGAAGTTTTTAGAAAATATGGAGTCATTCATGAAGCGAGAGGAGGGGTTTTTGGGGGGAAGGGGACCATATGGGGGCCCTTCCCGGGAGGGTAAATAAAACATCAAGATGACCTTAAAGGACCCCTTTATACCTTCGATGTCATTTTTGAGGGTACCAGAAATCAGGTATATGTCTTTTAATGTGGGGCAGAGGAGAACTTTGTCGTCTTTGGGGCTCTTAGGGAACCATTAAGCGGCGCAATGTGCACGTAGATTTTGCCCCAGGGGGTGTCAGCCCCGGTAGAGGAGGCCAGCAAGCGAGTGTGGTGGAGGCGGCGAAGTCTGGGACCCCTCTATGGGGGTTGAGGGGGGTTGGAAAAAGGAGGGGGGAAAGTGGGGACGTGTGTCACTCCCCCCGGTGGAGGAGGGAGATCCAAACTCCAACCCTGTGGTGGTGGGGGGAAAAGGGGTTGGAGTCGACACAGGGGTGTCCTTGGAGTCAGTGTCCAGGAAATTCTTGGAGGGGGTTTTGGGTTGGAGGGACATGGGTGGACAAAAACCAGTGAAAAGCAGAAATTTGCAAGGGCAGGGGTGAAAAAAACCGGAAAAGTAGCAGGGAATAATAGAAAGGTTTACCCTTGGTAGTGGCAGGGGTGCACAGGGAGGATGTACTAAAGGAAGAGATGGTGGGGGAAGGCAGCTAAAGGGGAACGGCCAGGGGGGTAAAGAATTAGAGGGATTTTTAACACCTGGGCAAAGACCGGGTAAAAAGGCCCATGGGCAGAGGTGGTTTCGCAAACCCCCTACAGGGGGGGAGTCAGGATAAATCGGGGGGGAAAAAAGAAAAAGGGGGGGGGTTGGGGGTCTTTTTAAAAAATTTTAAAAAGGAAAGTGTGACCCAGCTTGAAGGGGAGTGTAAGCAAGCCCACGGCACGGGGGTAACCGCCTTTCCTTGCCAAATTGGGTTTTTTAAAACTTTAAAAAGTTAAGGGGCCAAAAAGGACTGAAGAAAAAAGGGGTATGGTTGGGGGGGTTTCCCTAAAAAAGGTTTTTTAAAACGTGGATGTTTGTTTTTTTTTTACAGGGGGCATAACCATAAGGGGAGGTGTGAGTTGCGATTGAGAGGCTATTAAAATTGTTTTTTAAGGCATGGGAATGCTTTTAAAGGGGGGGGTGGCGTTTAGTAAAGGGGACCAGTCCATTGCGAGTCTGGGGTGGGAGGAGGGGGGAGGGGGGAGGGTTGTTCGGTGGTGGGTGGGGGGGAGAGCCGGGTATGTTTTGTGGGAGTTTTTTATGCCCGGTTGGTAACGTGCGGATTTTAAAAAAGACTTTTTTCGGGTTTTAATTTTTTAACTATCTCAGGGGTTTTCCTTCCCATCGCGATTTAATTTTGGGGGTGAAATTTGGGAAATTTTGGGATTAGGATGCAACGTTTCCTGGGGGGCGGGGGGCGTGTTTTGGGGGTCTTACGGGATGCATTGGTGATGTCCGGGGGTCGTAGATGTGGTCGGAAGGGGGGGGGGTTTTTTGGTCGGCACACCCATGAAAAAGGGGGGTTTTTGAAGGGAAAGGGTTTGGGTAGGGGTTTTTGTGAGGCCCGGGGTAGGAGTGGGGGGTTTTGAAAGTTTGACGTGGGTTTATCTGACCAAGAGCAGTGTTGGCTTTAAACCCTTTGGGTGGAAAGGGATTCCCAGAATATTCAGGTTTTTTGGAAAAATTTAAAAGTGAAGGCCTTTTTTCAGGAGGAAGATCAAGGGTTTGGGCCTTTCAGACCCTGGTGGAAAGGGTTTTGGGAGGCTAGGGATGAGGAGGTGGATTTGGGTAGATTGGTGGGAGTTTCAGGGAAAAAGGTTTCAGATTGCGGGGTTTTTTTAAAAAAGGGGCAGGGAACGGGCACGCGGGGGGTTTGGATTTTTCGAATTATTTAGGGGGGCCAGTTTTAATGATTGTTAAAGGGGGGGGGAGGGAGGGTGGGGAGGAGTTATGGGGGACCCCCTTTGAAGTCGTTTAGTGGAGATGCAAAAGAACGTTTTGAAAGCACTTTAGGGTTTTGGGCAGGGTTGGAGGGTGTACTAAAAGGTGATAGGCCCCAAACCCGGGTTTTTTGTTCTCCGAAAAAATTTAAAGACAGAAAAGGGGAGGAATACGGGGGCACATATTTTTCGTGGAGGGGGGGAGGGTTTTAAAGTGCGGGGGACAGGGTTTTCTCTGACACAGAGTTTATCAGTAGGTTGCTGTTTTTTGGTTTAGGAAAATGGAAGAAAGGGAGGGGGGGTTGGGTTAGAATTTTTAGAGCTTAGGGGTCGCAGGGTGGGGGGCGGGGGGAGGTTTTTTGTTGGGGGGAGGCATTAGGGGGGCAGAGGGGGGGGAGGGGTTAAAGGGTTGATCGGGGGAAGGGCAGGGGAAATAAAAGGTTTTAATGTTTTTTACAGACACTTTGGGGGACTCAGGGAGTCCCTAGTGCGGTTTTGTTTTAATGAGAAAGGGGTAGAATGGCAAAAAACACGAGAATGGGGTTTTGTTTTGGTGCCAAAGAAGGGGGGAGAGGAGAAGGGTTTGGGGTTTATCGCCGTTGTCGTTAATTGCGGTTTAAAAAATTTTGCGAAGGTATTGGGTAACAATTAAAAAAGGGAATGGGAGTCGTACTAGGGGCGTATGGGAACCCGGGGACGGACTATGAAGAATGGCCACAGTGTGAAAAGGGGATTTTAAGAAATGCCGGGGGGGGGCGTCCTTGGATTGGATTGGGCTCGGGCCTATGACTGTGTGAGAGGGATTTTTTGGGGGGTTTGTTTGGAAAATTGGGTTTTGGAGGGGGGGGGTATGAGGTGGGTGCGCACTCTGTATGAGGGGGCTGTCATGAGGGGCAGGTTAAAGGGAAGCTGGGGGGGGGGGTATGATGGAAAAGGGTTAAGGCAGGGTTGCCCGCTGTCCAGTTGCTTTTGCATGTTTGCAACACCTTTCTTTGGGTGTGGAGGCGAATGCGGGGGGAGGGGGGGGAAGAAAGGGGGGGAAAAAGATTTATGTGAGAACAACTGTGTTAGTTACGAGGGGGAGGCTTTAAGAAGGGGGGGTGAGGTGTAAAATTTTGGGGGAAGCTTTCAGGAATGGCAGTTAATTTAGAAAATCTGGTTTTGGAAGTAGGGAAATGGTTGGGGGGAGATTGGGGGAGGAATGGGGTGGATGATTTGTGACGAATTTTGGGGGTGATGGGATATGGTTATGAAGCAGTTGCAGGATGTAGGAGGCTTAACCAGAAACGTCACGAATAGGGTTATAGGTAAGTTAAAAAGGTTTGGAGGGTCAGTGAAGTGGCGTTACAGCAGAGGGCGTTGTAATTAACTCGGTGGTGCTTATAGTTACGGATCTGGGGTTATGGCGGAACGGTGTTCCCTTTGAGGGTGAGGATTATACAGAAAATACGAGGAGGGTGTATGAGGTTTGTGTGGGGGTTTGGGGAGGGCCTGGTTGTCCAAGGATGTGGTATGACGGAGGAGAAACGGGGGGGGGGTTAGGATTGTTGGCCTTAGGGCTAGGGTAATGGCAATTTATATCTAGCAGAGGTATCTAAGAGTTTGAGGGGGGAGGGGGAGGGGGTTTTAGGGTGGATAGGGTGATGAGGGATGCTAGAAAATGTGGTGTGGTAGGGATTTGAGAAAGTGTGAAGATGTATAAGATTCATGTGTCAGTGGGGCAGGTTTAAAAGTTTGAAGGTAACACGGTTGTGGGGTGTGGTGTGGGAAAGGGGTTGTATTGCAGGGGGGGTCGGCAGTTAGACCAGTGTATAAATGGAGGGTCATATGGGGGGCGGTTCAGGAAGTTAGGATACCAGACGGGTTAGGGAGATGGTTATACCGTTCCTCATGGGTGTGTGGTTGCATCTAAGCCTGTTGCATTAAGATGGGGTTGGTTGAGAGAGGCAACATGTTTATTCTGTCGGGGGAGGAGGAAACTGCCTATCATGTGAGTAGTTTATATTTTTGTTCATCTTTGGGCGTGGTGAGAGAGGTTGGATGGCGGGGGGCTTATTAGGTTGTTGGGGGGGGGAGTTTGTCTTTTCTTAGGTCTTTGTCGATGGATGTTAGTGGGGTTGGAAAGTGACGTGGGGAGGCTTTGATGTATGTTATGGCCAGATATTTGCAGTTTCTTGGGGTATGAGGCAGATTACAGGGCAGTTGAGGATAAAAAGCGTTAGCAGCAAGGTTTCTGTAGGACAAGGTTGTAGGAATAGATTTTATATATGGGGGAAGATGGGAATCAAGTTTTTCGGTAGGTTATCGTAATCTCACTGTAGCACAACTTCTCAGGGAAACAGGGCGGGGGGGGGCCAAGGGACGGTTCCTTTTATGTGAGGGGGCTGTGTAAGTTGTGCTAGTAGTGTGAAGGTGATGATGAGAGTGAGATTGTGAGTGCGATACATTCGTGGAACTGGTTATGTTCTGAGGTTGATTTGGATTTGCGTTCAGTACATGTTTCATTCAATAACACCTGGAACGTCATACAATTACATTTTTTTGGTTTTGGGGTATTATTGCATCATTGTCAAGGATAGGTGGCTTACGCGGCTGTTATGGTGTTTTATGTCAGCAGTTACTAAACATGTAAAAAATGGTACTGCTAGTACTGCCTTTTATTGATATGAGATGTGTAAAATAATTAAAAATTAAAGCAGGGAAAACACTGTACGTCAAGAGTACGTTAGTATAGATGATGCTTGTTTATTTGTAGGTTTTAAACAACATATTCATGATAAAAGTACTTTCCTTTCAAATTGTACTCCTATATAGAGAAGGTTTGTAATACTTTTCACACATTCCATGTAGTGAATTTACATGTCATGGATGTTTAATTTGTGTGTCATGCATAGGGATAGGATTTTTGCAAGTTTGGATCTTAAGCCAGGATTAGTTTAGTTGTTAGAGGAATGTTTCAATTATGATAATCTAGTCTTGGATTCTATTTATTACGTTATATAAGCTATTTTCCTAAACGGAGCCAGCATGAAATGTATTCTCTTTATTTTACGAGGTAAACTCCTGTTATGCAATGTAATGGACAGTGTGAAGTTCATGGTTGATGCTTTATTATTATTGATATTAAAAAATTGTGGGTGTATAGCCTTCCGCTTTATACAGGTGTGGTATAGCAATGTTAATGTCCATATTTGTTTGCCTATGTACTTTCTTTTGTTTATTTAAATATTAAACTATTTTTTTTTTTTTGTGATTTGTTTTGTTTTTGCATTCCAACTTCTGGTTTAAATACTCATGAGTGGTTTAAATGAGGGTGAGGTATAACCCTAATTGTAGGATCCTTTATACAGGTATTTCTAGAACGGTGCATGTAAATTATTTTTGTCTGCACCTGGCTTTATTAATTATTGTAAGAGGAGGATTTTTTAGGACATGTTGGTGGATTGTGTAGCTGGGGTAATATGGCTCTTACAGCTATAGTGTTATTTAAGTACGTGGATTGATTTGGTTATAGTATTTAATGGTTAACATTGTCTTTGGTTATGGGACGTATGAATAGCTTAATTATGTATATGTGTATGTGTTTTTTAAATACAAAATATTAAAAAAAAAATTCTGATGGTTGAGGAAGGACCTGAGTGAACGGGTCCCGGGGCCTCAGGAATCAGAGTCTGGCATGTTGCAGGTGCAACATCCAGACTCTGACTCGGACTTCGTCGGATGACGACGTGTATTACTCCAGCTCAGCCGTACTGGTAAGAAGAGTAGGACGAGAGTGATAACGAAGGGGCAGGGGGGGGAGGGGGTCCAGGTGGTCAAAGAGTGCATGGGAAAAAAAACCAGGCACAGCAAAAAAGTGTAATGGACGGCCACAGAAAACCATAGAGAAAAGCCCCCCTTTCCTGAATCTTTAAGTGTTCTAACGAATAAATGTTGAATGGTCTTAGGGCTCATGTAAAACGTGTATGGTTAGAGGATGTTTTGGGAGTTTAATGTTCGATGGTGTTTTATTCAAGAACCACAATTTTAAGTGTGGTAGAGAGTTGAGGCTGAGAGGTTTTAGATGTATGCCAGCAGCTCAGGAAATTAAAGGGTGGGGTGCAGTGGCACGTGAGGGAATCCTGCCCATTCCAAGTGCTCGTGTGGGAAGAGGGGGGGGGGGGGGGAGGGGAGGGGGTGATGAGGGCTTTGGAGGGGCTATGGGGGAGTTTAGGTGTGTTTACTAGGGATATATATGCCGGATGATTAGCAATATAAGGGTAAAGGTGACTTTGTAAGGGACGGTTTTGCTTTTTACTTGCGGGCGGTTTACCCCATGGTTTCTACAGTAGGAGGGGATTGGGAACTGTGTAATCCGAAATAGGATGTGGAACCAAGAGGGCAGGGTGTGTGCTTGGGGTGTTGAGGGATTCCTTGTGGGACGTCTTGGGTTTTTTTTTTACATAGTCAGGGGAGATGGGGTGGAGAGTGGAGCACACGTTTATGAGGAGGGGTTATGCAGCTAGGTTGGACCGTATATAATAAACTTGAGAGAATACAGTAGACAGTTTTGTTAACGACGATTTATTTAGGTTTTTCGGGACCATCGAGCCGTTTTTTGCAGAGGTTGCATGGGACGGGATGGTTCGTAGGTATGTGGTTATTGAAAACTGAATGTGGGGTTACTTCGGGGGGAGGGGGGGGGGTTGGTTTTTAGAGAATGGTGGTGGCACCTTTGGAGGACCAAAAAAAGAGGGGGAGTATTGGAATGGGGGGAGAAGTATGCAAAATTGAAAATTAAGGGTTTTATCGCATAGGGACTGGATGAGGCACGGTGGGGTTTGGTTTTACAAAAATATTTTGGGGGCAGCTCAATGATTTTTATAAAGGGGTGTGGGGGGGCTAGAGAGGGGAAATAGAGGTTTTGGGGGAAGATTGGGGATACAGGAACCTTCAGGGCGCGCATAACGGAGAAAAAACCTAAATTTAGGGAGCGTTTGAGGTTCCTAAAACTGTTTTCCCCTGAACGCGGCGGGGAGATTCATGATTATAAAACCGGGAAAACCCTAGAGGGACAGTAGAATTTGCACACAAAAATCACTCATACAAAGCAAAAGACTTGGCGACGATGCAACATCCCCCCCAATGAAAAGCGGGGGGTGCCCAAGCACGTTAAAGACCAACAATAAGGGGTCAGGGGCCCGAACTGTTAACTGCCCCCCCGCATACTGGGGGGTTTTCCAACCCCCCGGCAGTCTTCAAGCTGGCACTGGACAAGCACCAAAGTGGGTCCTGACCAGCGGGCTGTGGTCGTCGTGGTTTTTGTGCAGCCAGCACAAAACCCCCGGTTGATCAGGCTTGTCCCCCAGGAGGCCTGGTACAGACGGGCCGCGGGGGGCGGAAACCCCCCCGGGAAATCTCTCCAGGTAAACTCCCGGTAATATACAAAATTCTCGTTTTGATATGTTTGTGTAAAGGGAAAGGTTTTTGAGGGGGGCCTTGGGGGGAACAAACCCTCAGGATTTCATTTTGAGGAATTTAGGGGAAAGGCAGAAAATAACTACGATTATGGGGTTAGAAGTGAGTCAAGGGGTGGGGGGGTTAGGGTGGGGCAGGAACTTACAACCCCAGATGCAGATTATTGGTTTGGGAGTTTTTTAAACGGGGAGGGTGAGGAAGGGAAGAAAGATTTTAGGGGAGGGGAATTCAAAGGGATTTTAAGGAAGGGGGAGAGAGGATGATAGAGGGTAGAATCAGCGAGGAGGAGGTGGGGGAGGGGGTTTTTGAGTTTGAGTAGGGGGAAAAGGCCCCGGGGGGTTTATGGAATTCCAACGATTTTTTTTATTACACATTGGGGGTTGTCTAAAGGGAAAGTCTGGGCTCGATGCTTAATGTATGAAGGCGGGGGAACCTTGGGGGAATCGCAGGGGACAGGGGGTAGGTTTTTGGTTTACAAAGGAGGGGGGGAAAACCTGGGTGTATAGGGCGATTCCCTCAGTGTGCTGATTATAAAATTTTCGCGAAGGTTTTAGGTAATCGCATGAAAAAGGTGCTTGACTTGTTTTACAAAAGGGGGGGCAGTGTGGGACCCCGGGTCGAAGTATGTGTGGGGGCTGGGAGAATTAGGGTTTTTGAAAAGGGTTTGAAAAAAGGGGGGGAATTTTGGGGATTGTTTGGGTAGCAGGCTGTGTGAATGACGTATATTGGGGGATTTTAAAAAAAACGGGTTTTTGGGGAGAGATTTGCGATGGGCAATACTTTGTATGCGCCTGCGAGGGTCAGGGGTTAAGGGAAATTTAGGTTTGCCAGTGAGTGGGGGGGGTTTGCGACGGTTTTTTTTTTGCCTTGTCCAAATCCTTTTTGCATGCATGCAAGACCCATTTTATGGGCTTATAGAGAAAGGGTGGGGAAAGGGGGAGGACGGTCCTGGCAGTGTGGAATTGGGGGTAGTATCCCAATTTTGGTGGGGGGGGAAAAGAGGTTTGGGGGAAGTGGGACGTATAATAAGTTTTTGAGGGGGCACAGGGATGAGGGTTTGGGGCAAAGTCAAAGTTTTGGGAAGTAGGTACGGGGGGGGGGTGGAGGTGTAGGGGGAATGTAGTGGATAGAATCAAGATCTGCGGGGTTGGTCAGGGCAGATGTGGGGAGGCACAGAAAATAAACAAAAAGGATGCGTGAGTAGAGCGATCGGCGGATGTAACGGGGGGAGGGCCGGGATTAAAATTGCGAAGGGTGGGGGTATAAACACATTGTGTATAGTAAAAAGTGGGGATAGCAGAAGATATCCATGAGGGCGTGTGATATTCAGGAACGGAGAGGGTGGGTTTTTAGGTTTGTGGGGGTTATGGGAGGCCATGGGTAAGGGAGGAGGAGGAGATGACGGGCATGAGCAGGGTGGATGGGTCTTATACCCTTTGGGCACATGAGTGAAAGGGGTGTAGTGAAAAAGCAGTCCCGAGGGGGGGAGGGAGAAAAGGGATAAGGGTGGGAGAGGGCATGGAGGGTGTGAGGAAAAGGGGAAGGGGAAGGCTTTTATTGTTGTGAAAATATGGTGCATAATTTGTTGACAATACGGGGTGCAAAAAAGTAAGGGGTCACTAACTGGGGAGAAAAAGATAGGCAGGGTGGGGTGCACAGGGGGTTGTAATATCCAAAAGTAGTTTTGAGGGGCATTTGGGAAGTTTTGGAAAATTAGATTAAAACCCAGGTTCGTGAATGTTATATGTTTTTTTTTGGAATTTAGCTTCAAGGTCGGTGCTTATCGAATGGGGTAGTGGTGAGGGCCTTTTTTACATTGTGGGGAGAGGAACAGGTTTCATGCTGTTATTTTTTTTGAAAACTTGGGGATTTTTTTTTTATTTTTTTTTTAATTTTATTTAAAAAAAGACATAAAAATATGATCACTGTGCCAAACCGAAATACATATAAACCATAACACAAAAGGAAAAAACATTACATCAATAAAAAAAAACACTATAAACAACTAACATTAACTATAAAAAGGGGAAAAAAACCTTACCATAAACAAACAATTTAAACACACTCCACCTAAACACACCAAACATAGCATATTATTAAAATTATTAGAACCCCCTCAAACCTATTCATCATGGTTGGTTCACAAGAAAAGTACAAAAGTGTGTGGTATAAACATAATCAACCGGGCCCCTACACGGTATAAAGACAAGCACCTGAAAAACACAAAGGGTTTTCCTAAAAAGCAACCACCCAAAAAATACGAGCAACTAGTAAATGTTTTGGATACAAGTATTTGGGCCCCTGCTCCTCTCCATAACCCCCCCCAATGTAAAAAACAAAATTATGAAACCTTGTGACCAACCCCAAAGCATACAACATAAACCTTACTCCATACTGGCATGCAATGTTCACTCATCACAATTCCACTTTATGGTATATACACATGGAAAAAAAGTATATTTGCGATAAACATATCGCATTTGAACAACTGCATTAACCCTATGGGGTAGAACCAGCACCATAAACACAAACCATAAAAATGCGCACACTTGTCTAAAAACATAATGCCCTTCATTATACCTCTATGTTATGAAGACGTCGCACGATATATGCTAACGCTACAACACACATAGAAAACCTCAGACTTCATACCCATACTCTCACAACCTACACACCATAAAACATCATTTCTCTTGTTAACATAAAAATGCAATTTCCCCATTTTGTCATAAAAAGCACACACAGGTTACACGAGTTGAATTCACGAGTATACAATGAAGAACAATCTCACATAACACTTCTCCATAATTAAAGAAGCACAATATATCCTTACACTACAACACACATAGAAAACATCATACCTCATACCCAATACTCTCTCAACCTACACACCATAAAACACCAATCCTCTTTGTTAACATATAATAGGTGTTCCAAACATACTCTCACTCACTAGCCCCCCCCCGGGGAGACCAGCCCGCTGCATCTCCTTACCCCCTCCACCTCTTACATCCTCAAGAGGACCCCCACTGTTAAACCACGATAGCTTACAGGGAAATCCCACTCCCGCCATATCCCATAAAGAACCCGATTTCGACACAACGTACGATAAAAGGTTGCCGCCAACACTCTTTTATGCACCCCACCTCCACCTGACTCCTCATAGCCCACGACACAAACACAAAATCCACAATAATGTAACCAAGTGCCCGCTGCACAGGGATACCCACCCCTCCCACATCCAAACTTAAAGCCCGCAAAACCGAAATCTCCCCTCCCACCCATCGTACTACCCTCCCCATCCATTCCCGTAAGTCCCCCAGTCGTTCACAGAAATAGACTGCATGAAAGGCTGTATCCTCACCCCCACAAACCCCACAGATGCCCTCCTCTCGAATCCTCCGGTCTCTAAGAACCGTACCTGATGGCAGGATACCATGCAGGAACTGGAACATCTCCCGCCCCAGCGGCCAGATGCGTAGCCTACACAACCTACCCCAAATATCCCCCCATGCATACATTGGATACGCTCCTTCCACTGTCGCCACCTCCCTTTCCCCCACCACTTTCTCTAAAACCCTCACCCTCATGTGTTTCGCATCCCTAACATACATAAGTACCTGCATCATGTCCTCACACACACATAAATCCTTCCCTCCCCACCATCTTCTAACATCCTCATACAAAAGGTGCAGCCCACCACCTATACACCCCCCTATCGGAGGAACCCCCTCTTCACATATACACCCATGATCCTACTCTTTAAATTAATTAACCTCAGCCCACCTCTGTGCACTGGGAGAGTCACAACCCCCCTCTGCAACCAATCACATCCCGACCTCCAAATAAACCTAAAGACTCTCCTCAATAATACCCCAATATCTGACTGCAACAATGGGTACACAGCGACCACACGCCAAATTTTACTATATAGTAAGACATTTACTACAATGACCCGCTGATGAAGCGTTACATGTCCTGGCTGCAATCCTTCCAATCATCTAGTCACCTGCTCCACGACACTCCCTGAATTAACCAACCCTAGTTTTCTGTGAAATCCTGCTATACTAAATCCCACAAATCTTGACTTATCCACAACCCCCCACCTCCCACTACCTACCCCTCCCATTTTTTCCCCTCCCAATCCCCAAACCCCATAAAACTTAGACTTCTTACATTTCCCTCATACCAGTCACCTCCCCAAACAGGTCCACAATCCTCCCCAACCCTTTCCCCCCTCCTGCACAAGAATCGTTGTGTCATCTACAAAACCCGACAATTCCTGGCACGCCTTTTCCCTACCCACCCTGTGCCCCCTCACACATACCTCCACCGCTCAAAAAATGGATCCTGCAAACTTTGAAAAAAGTAATTGGGATAAAGGGAAACATCCTGCCACAGCCCTTACCTATAGGGATCCACTCCCCCACCCTCCCATTCACCTGCACCCAAAAAACCCACTTATAATACATGTTTGCATTCACCTCACAATCTCATCCCCAAACCCTTGCCTCCTCATTATCCACCACAATATAAGGCCAACACTCCCCCACCCTCCATCCCTTGCACACTCTCCACAAATCCGAATCACCCATCCCCTTCATACACGGTCCTTCCGGCACCCCATAATGGTCCGCTGCCACCCCTGTGATCACACACTTCAACCTATTCCCAATATTTTAGCGAATAACTTTAATTTCCACACAGTAAAGCCCTAACCTTTAGTCCTTCACCGTGTGCGGACTGGCCACCCTTTTGGGCCAAGATACCACTGCCGTCACCTGCAAAACCCCCAGCTCACCCCTTTTTTTCATTTCATTCAACAACCTCACCAAGAACTCCCTTAAGTATGTCCAATTTTGTAAGTAAAACTCACATGGCAGACCGTTGATTTTCCCGGGGATTTACCCCCACTCATACTCGATAATGCCCTCCACACTCCCCTTTTCAATGTCCCCCCCCAGTGCCATACGGGTTCCCTGCTCAGGACATTGACCCCATGCCCTTTCCCAACTGCCCCAACGCTTCCCCCTGCACACCTACACTCCTCAAAGAAGTCTCGAACCTTCATCCACATAACAACCATCCCTTCCGTCGTACAAAGCACCCGCCCCACGAAACCCTCCGACCTCCTCTTACATAACAAACATTCATCTCTGTGGCCCACTGATGCTTCTGCTGCCCCCCCAGAACACACCGATGGCCTGTCACCCCACAAAACTTCCTCTAACTCACCCTTAACCTGCACTGCATTAAGCTTCTCATTCTGCAATTCCCTGATGCGTTGCTTCAGCCCCTTTTATTTCCTCTGCAGGATAGCCCCCGCCCCACCCCTCTCCCATATAATCCTGCAACTGCCCCTCTAAATATTTATAAGCCCAAAAGTCATCTGAGCCTCCCCCTTGCCTTGTCTAACATATTACGCCCTGATCCCTTCCTTTGCCCTCCATCCCACCATGCCAACTTTTCCCCAACATCCCCCTCCCTGAGCACAATCCCTTCACCCCTCCCCTCCATCTGCAAGGGGGCCGAGCATTCAATTTCCAAAAACTCCTATGTCCTAGGCAACCGTCCCACCCCACTTCAACGAAAAACCCCCGATGATCTGAATATGCTACTTCCAACACACACCCTTTCCCCCTTGCAGTCTGCGTTACATACAAATGGTCCAGACAAGCAGCATACCTCCTCACACAAACGTGTGCTCCACCTCCCACGCCTCTCCTGTAGCCACATCCTGCAACTCCGCCCCTCGCAAAAGATCCCCTAACACTATAGAGTGAAACCCAGCCCCTCGAGGCTCCACATCTTTCCTTTCACCACACAGTTCCAGTCACCCCCCCCAAACCCCCAGGGGGGGAGCGACCAGAGGTGGTACACTAACACATCCCTCACAAAGGCAGTCTTGACACGTACATCCACCTCTGCTGGCCCATATACACACGCTAGCTCCACCCTCACCCCAATCCATAGCCCATCCACTCGCATGACCCGCCCCTCCTCCCCTACCTCACTATGATACACAACAAACGGGCTGGTCTTTCGCAGAAGGATGGCGATCTCCCTTTTCAATCGAGTTGAATGTGCAACAAACACCCGAAATCCATTCAGTACTAACTCACACTCTACGAAGAAAACCCACAAACCACATACACTTCACTCTGTCTCGCAACCCATTTACATTTACTGAGACACACTTCAAGCCATCTATACCTTGTGCCCTGTCGGCACTGATCTGCTTTTAGATGCCTGCCGGCATCTACCACCATGTACACTACCAGACACTGGAGGTCTTCCAGTATCCTGCACCAGACCCCTTGGCCCCTTAGGGCCACCCCATGCCACCTCTGCCCACACCTTCTTGCCTGGCCTCTGTGCCAGGGTGAGGACATCATCAGAGTCTGACAATGCCGCCGCCCATTTGCATGACCCTCCCACTGCCTCCATAGCCACCTCCAGAAGGCCTTTGTTATGCACCACCACCTCCACGGTGATGACATCTATTACAACCCAGGAGTCCAAATGGCCTGTTATCCTGGGTGTAAAGGTTACATACTCTTTGCATGCCACACTCCCACCCCGAGAAGGCTCAGGATTAGGCTGCCACCTCCCAGTGGTAACCGTGCAACCATGGCACAAAATAATGCGACCGCCTTTCCTCTCAACCATCCAACTCTTAGATAGAGCTTAGCTTTTCTCATGACAAAAAGCCAAACCCTAAACTCAGAGCGAGACAGCAGACAGTCGGGCTAGCTTAGGTCCAAGACACAGGCGGACGGTAGCCCGCATCCCCTCACTAAAAAAAAAACCCACACCAGGGGATAAAAAAAAAGAGCATGGAAGGGGTGGTAAGGGGTTACCACAAGTAACCTAACATCCTAACCTAATATATATAATTAAATAATATAGTTAAACTCTAGATAAAGAGTCTGCCAACATATTTGCTGGCAATATATTTAATTCTGAAATAGTAGGGTTGCAGTCTTAAAGCCCAATGCATGAGCCTTGTGTTGTGGTTCTTCATGGCTTGGAGATGTACTAGAGGATTGTGATCACTGTAGAGGGTGACCACTTGCAATGTCTGGCCCACATAAACATCGAAATGCTCCAAAGCCAGTACCAGCATGAGGGCTTCTTTTTCAATGGTAGAGTAAGCCCTCTGATGCGGCTGGAACTTGGCTGAGAAGTAGGCTACTGGCTGCAACTCCTCGTTCTCGTTTTGCAATAGTACTGCCCCAACCCCAGACTCACAAGCATAAACCTGTAATGAAAAAGGTTTGAAGAAGTCTTGAGACAAAAGAATGGGTGCAGTACACAATAATCTTTTTGCTTTATCAAAAGCACTTTGACATTCTAGGGTCCAATTAAATGGAACTTTGTGACTGGTAGGAGAGGTATGAGGGGCTACAAAATCTGAGAAATTCTTACAGAATCTTCTGTAAAATCCTATCATGCCTAGGAAACGTTGAAGAGATTTCCTATCATGAGGAACTGGATAATCTTTAATGGCAAGAACTTTAGCAAGTTTAGGAGCAATTTTACCACTACCTACTTCATGGCCTAGAAAAGTAACAGTGGCCTGGCCAAAGGAAGATTTAGATAAATTAACAGTTAAATGGGAGCTCTGAAAGGTCTCAAAAAAGAGCCTTAAGTCTAAATAGGTGTTGATCCCGAGTATCAGACACCACAACAATATCATCCAGGTATGCTGCAGTGCCTTCCAGTCCTTTAATAGCCTGATGGATAAGTTTCTGGAATGAAGAGGGGGAGTTTTTCATTCCAAAGGGGGTAACTCTGTATTGATAATGACCTCCTGGAATTACAAAGGCAGAAATTTCCTTCGCCTTATCTGTCAAAGGTACCTGATAGTAACCTTTAAGAAGATCTAATACAAAAGTAGTCTTACCCACTAAGTCAATTACATCATCCAGACGAGGAAGAGGGTAAGCATCTGTGATTGTGACCTCATTCACCATACGGTAGTCTGTACACATACGAAACCCTCCATCAGCTTTTTTAACAAGGATGCACGGTGAAGCCCATGGACTAGATGACTCCTCCACTAAACCATGCTTTAACAGAAATTCTACTTCCTGCTGAAGCAGCCTCTGCATTTCAGGATTAGCTCTGTAGGGGGAGAGTTAAATAGGTTTAGAGTTTCCCACATCTACATCATGATAACCTAACGTACATTTTTTCGGTACATCCGAAAAAAACATTAGGGTATGACTGTAGAAGCTCAGTTAAACTTGTTGCTTGCATTTCAGATAGTCCCTCCATTAAAGAGGTAGGGTCCTTGAGGAGGACAGAATTTGAAAGTTTAACATTAATTTCAGAAATAGAGTGCAAAGAATCAGAGTCGTCCTCAGAGGTAGAGGACAGAGTCATTACTGGGACTTTATCTGGTGTATGAAAAGATTTTAACTGATTAATGTGGTAGGTTTTAGTTTATGAGGTCTTATCAAGAGGAGCTACCACATAATTCGCATCAGATAATTTACTTACAGTTTGCATAGGTCCCATAAATCTAGCTTTCAAGGTGTGGCCAGGTATAGGTTCCTGCACCAACACCTTGTCTCCTGGATGGAAGGAGCGGAATTGTGCACTTCTGTCATACCTCTGTTTCATCTTATTTTGAGCTGCCTTTAGGTTAGTCTTCGCTAACTGACGTGCCACCTGCAACCTTGAAGACGGGTTGTAGAGTGTTGAGCTAACGTCTTCTCCCATCCATCCTTCTTTGAGCACCCGAAGAGGACCTCGTACATTGTGCCCAAAGATCAGCTCAAGCGTACTATACCCGGTAGACTCTTGCACCGTTTCTCGCACTGAGAATAGCAACAAAGGTAGTGATTCATCCCAGTCTGTAGGAAAATGCATGCAAAAAGTTCTCATCACAGTTTTTAACGTCTGATGGAAACTTTCCAAGGCGCCTTGGGACTGAGGATGATAGGCAGTGGATAAGTTGTGGATTATCCCTAACCTAGTTAATGCTTCCCTAAATGCTTTGGCAGTGAAGTTAGTACCTTGATCACTTTGAATAGTTTTAGGAATGCCAAAACAAGAAATTAATTTTGTTAAAGCTTTGAGAATAGCTTTAGTATTAATACTGCACATAGGGATTGCTTCAGGATATCTAGTTACTCTATCCATAATGGTAAATAAATACTGATTTCCCGACTTTGACCTAAGTAGTGGACCTACACAATCTATAATTAAATCTGCAAAAGGTTCTCCATCAGAAGGTACAGGTTGGAGAGGTGCAGGTTTAATGGAATGTCCAGGTTTCCCTACTTGCTGACATTCTCGGCAACACCTGATATGATTCTTCACATCCTGCTTTAATTTTGGCCAATAAAATTCTTTTGTGATTCTATACAAGGTTTTAGCATTTCCTAAGTGACCTCCTAATGAAGTATTATGAGCTATATTCAATATTTGAGGTCTAAACTTTGTTGGAACCACTAACCTGTCAGACAATTGCCGGCCCTCTATCTCCTTACCAGTCTCAGTGCAGATCAAATAATCGTTTTTAAGTTCATACTTGACCGGATGATCCAAAGAGGATTTACCCACGGCTGCCTGAAAAAAAAGCGAATTTTAAAGAAGGGTCCTTTCGTTGTTCCTCCCGGAAGGACAGTCCCTCGGGCATGGAAACAGAGATATCTGGCAATCCTGCAACCTGGGAATAGGAAGGCTTGTTCGGGGTCTGTTCACTTGATTTATGAGGCTCCGGCCGGTGTGCCTCGTAAAACAACGTGGCTTTTCCGAGATCGGAGTCGTCCAAGGATAGGTCAACATTCTCGCCAGACAACCCTTGGGATGTTGCCCGAGTTATGGCGAACACCGGAGAAGAATTAATCATTATAGGTTCAGGACACACACTAACAGTATTAATGTTATTACCCAGTAATAACATGGCATCTTTCTTCGGGAATCCTTTGGATACATCCACAGTCAAGTACCCAGTGTAATATTTGCACTGTACATAAATTTTATGCAAAGGGACAGAATATATAGCTCCTCCAAATGTTTTCAATAAAACAGAGGAATTCAAAGAAGTGTTCTTTGAAAAGGGTAATATTCCTTCTCTTATAAGTGAACAATATGCTCCAGTATCTCTAAAGGTTTTGACTTCAGTTGTTTCTGAGTTTTCCTGAAGGGAAATAAGACTCTTACAATAATAAGGGGCCATCCCTTTTTCTACTTCTCTCGGGGACATGTTACTAGGGATATTAGAGATTTTCCCAATGGGTTGGGGTTTGTGGGGGCAGTTGGGACGGATGTGACCTACTTTGTTACAGAGGAAGCAGACCACAGGCTTGCCCTTTACTCCCTGCTGACGTTGCAATTGGTGTCGTTCTGGCTGGCGTCTCTCTGAATACTGTTATCGAGATGCACCATGTTGAGTAGTTTGTCTCTCAGCAGGTGGACCATAAGTTGAGAAGCGTGGCTCACCAGGTGACTTAGTTGGCTGACGTAGACGTTCTCCCTCCGACTGGCACTTCATTCTCCAAGGTTGACGATCTCTGCTCATGCCAGGCTGTTGAAAAGAGAGACGGGACAGCTCGGACAAGGAGCGGTTAGTTTCGAAGGTATCAGCCAACCTGGCTGCCTCCAATGCAGTGGCTAAGTCACGATCCTGCAGAAAGACTCGAACCTCTGGTCCCACGGACTCCAGCAGGTTGTCAATCAGAATAAGCTGCACCAGATCCTCAAAAGTAGCGACACCACTTTGCTTTATACCAGCTGGTAAAAGCTTTGGTCTGCTGTTGGACAAAATCAACCAGGGATTGACCAAGCTGTCGCCTGCCTAACTTAAATAATTTACGATATTTAGCTGGGATACAGGTATATGCTCCCAAAACTGTGGTCTTCAGTACTTGATAATCAGAAAATTCAGTGTCATTTAACACTGACGTAAATTCCTGTGCCTTACCAAACAATGCTGTGTGAACCAATGATGCCCAATCAGCATACATTAGCTGCCTGACTGCGGTGGAGCGCGGTTGTGTTCTGCACCCCTCTGCTGTTTTGTCAGGAGAGCTCTCATAGCAACAACATGGCGCTGAGTATCTGGCGTAGGGTGAACACTGTCGGCGTTGAGCTGCTTCGTGGGGCGATTTCCCCCTCTACGGCGCAGGTGTTACTTCCGACAATCATCAGAGAGACGTACGGAGTACTGGATGATGAGGTATATGGTGTGGCCCTGAATGGGGCCTATTGCATCTTCGTCAAGTTAAATTCGACGGCTGTGTATGAGTCGTTGGTGAAGAAATTTGAGCATGTGAGTATAGATGCAACCCCAGCTGTCAGGGTGCGTCTCATAGACGTCTCTCGCCACTATACGTGGGTGAAGTTGCGCAACGTCCCCTTCGAGGCTGACGAGGAGGACTTAAGGAACGTGTTTGCAGCTTATGGTACCGTGCATCTGGCAACCCAAGGCAAGTGGGCGGCAGGTGCGTACATGGGACGTCCGGAGGGCACTTTCTCCCTCAAAATGACTCTGAGGCATCCGATCCCGTCCTACGTCGTGATGACAGAGTTTCGGACCCAAATTCTAGTGTCTTATGCTGGGCAGCGACGTACATGCAGGCTGTGTGGGGAGTACGATCACATGGCAGCGACGTGTGGGCGACAGTGGAGGGGAACGGCGCAGACTGGTGAAGCACCAGTTACAGGTGTGGATGCCGTAGTGGAGAGTTCCAAGGGAAACCGAGGAGATGGCCGTCTGTGGAGTGAAATTGTTGAGGATTCCCTTGTGGTGCATGATGGGCGAGGCATGAGTTGTGTGGAGCCAGAAATGGCCACTTTGCGGTGACAGGGGAGGAGAAGTGCTAACCCAGCAGGAGGTGCGGGAGCTGGAGGAGGAGCTCGACGAGGTATTGAAAACTTTACCTCCTTCTGGGGAGGATGATGGCTTAGTCCGAGAGATGGTTCCTGAGCTGCAAGGAGAGAGTGTCGGGACAGGCACAAGAAGGAAGGAGGAAATCAGCAGGCACAGAGAGGAGTCACGTGCTCTTTTGCAACGTGACACAGTAGTGGTTGACGTTCACTGTGAGGAATCGTCGGAAGACAGCATGGCGGTGGAGGGCGTCACGAGGAAGAGGGCTGGCAGCGTCAGACTCAGATGACGTCCTGACGCCAGCGCAGAGGTCTGGGAGGAAGGATGCATTTATCGAGATAGCCAGGATAAGCGGCATCGGAAGAAGGGGGGTGGGGTGGATGGTGAGAAATCATGTGTTGACCTGGGGCAGGAGGCCCTGGGAAGGTTGAGAGGAGGAAGGGTTGGAAGCTTTAGGAAGGCCTTAGGTGTATGACTGTGAATGTGAATGGACTGTTTTACTGGGGTGAAGAGGGAATGTTTTCATATGCTCTTACGTCGATATAGAGTGGACGTCGTATTTCTACAGGAGCACAATTTCAGGGAGGGAAGAGTGCTAGAGGTGCAGGGTATAAGGTTTTGACTCTGCCATCTGCACGTTCGAAAGGTGGGTGGGTTTATTGATAAAGGAGGCGAGCCCGTTGTGTTGCAACGATGTGAGGGGGGAGGGGGGGAGGGTGTTGCGTGTGGATGGGTGGTGGATGGGCAGAGGGTAACCTTTATAAGTGTGTATGCACCAGCTGGAAAACGATATGAAAGTAAAGAGGGATTTTGTGTGTGATGAACTAGTTTTCGCCTTCCGTGGTTTACCTGCTGTGGCCATCGTTGGTGGGGACTGGAATTGTGTTATCAGGAGAGCTGATGTGGAACCACGTGGGGCGGGGCACACGTTGGCAGTCTTACGTAATCTCTTGGTGGATGTTCAGTTGAGGGATGTGGTAGGTGGGGGCACGTGGGAGGTGGAGCATACTTTCGTGAGGAGAGGTTATGCAGCTAGGTTAGATAGGTTGTACATATCTCACAAGGTATTGTCAAAGTCTGTCCGTACTATTGAAGTAGCTTTTTCCGATCATCGGGCGGTAGTAGTAGAGAGGTCGAGTGGGATTCACTAGCTAGTATCTCTAGGGGATACTGGAAATTAAATACGAGTGTGTTGGAAGATGAGGAGGGGTTGGTGGGTTTCACAGCGCTGTGGGAGGGGTTAACTGAGGAGGTAAAAGGGGTCGAGGACGTGGTAACGTGGTGGGATGGTGTGGCTAAGGAACGGATTCGGCATTATTATGTGCGGGAAGGGAAAAGGATCAATTCTTTAAAATTTGGGCTTCTTAATTATTTGGAGGGACAGGTTAAGGGGTTGTTATGTAAAGGGAGCGGTGGAAGGTACCTATCCTATGGACAACTTTTATGGTCCTTAAAGAGAGGTTGCGGGAAATCCAGGACGAGCGGTTCCAAGCGGTGAGAAAAAATGGCGGGGGTGGAGGAGGTGTTATGGGGAGATGGCCATCGTCGTGTGTGTTGCGCAGGCAAAAAAAAACGTCAGCAGGCAACAGCTATTCCATGGTTGGAGGTTCATGAGTCGGTGGGAGGGTATAGGGTGGTCAGGTTATCCACACTACAGATGGGATGGGGTTGTTTGCGGATAAAGTGGTATGAGAAGTATTGGCAAGAGGAAGGGGTAGGAGTTGGGGATTTAGAACAGGTGTGTGGAAGTGTGACATGTCGGTTGGGAAACAGTGATAGGGAAGCACTGGGTGGGAAATAACTGAGGAGGATATATGGAGAGCTTTAAGTGACATGCGTAAGGGCAAAGCGCGGGAATCGATGGACTACGGCAGAGTTTTATCAACAGCATTGGGAGCTAATAAAGGGTTTTTTGGTGAGGTTATTAAACTTGATGAAGAAGAGGGGCACGTTGGGAGACAAGCAGGCAACAGCTGTAGTTTTTCTTGGTACCGAAGGGTAAGGGACAGCATTCGCTTCGGGACTACTGGGCAATATCGTTGTTATGCGCGGATTATAAGTTGTTTGCTAAGATTTTAGGAAATAGGATTAAGTGTGTTGTAGGGCGGGTTGTGTCGGAAACCCAGTTTGGGTTGCCAGGTAGGTCTATGGGGGTGGGGCATGGGTTACTAAGGGATTTCGTGGAAGAAAAAGGGGGGAATGGGGGGGGTTTGGTTGCACTAGACTGGCAAAGAGCATATGATAGAGTGGAGCGAGAAGCATTGAGAGTATCCTTAGGAGACAGGGTTTTGGGGAAAAAAGAAATAGTGGGATGGGTAGATGCGTTATATCAAGGGGCAATGGCGAGAGTACAGATTAATGGAAGATTAGGGGGGAGGATTGTAATGGGTAGGGGACTTAGACAGGGGTGTCCTATGTCACAGCTTTTATTTGCATGCATACAGGACCCCTTTTATAGAATGGTGGAGCACCAAATGGGCATTAGTGAGGGGGAAGAGAGTGGAGTGGGGAGGGTTTGGCCAGTTCTAATAGGGTATGTAGATGATACTACTGTTCTGGTTAGGGAGGGGATGTCATTGAACGCCTTAGATGGGGTAGTCGACACGTTCGCACGTGCAACTGGTATGAGAGTGAATTCAGAGAAGTCCATGGTCATGGGGTTAGGAGCTTGGGTGGGGAGGGTTGAGTGGGGTAGTGCAGTTGTGACGAAGCGGGTGATGTCATTAAAAATTTGTGGTATTATCTATGCAGATGATCTCGATGTTGCACGTGCAGACAACTCGGTCAGGTTGGTAGACAGGATTCGGGGTCGCTTGGGAGCATTGCGGCCCTATCATTTGACCCTTGTGCAGCGTGCCATTGTAATTAACGTCTTATTGTATAGTAAGGTTTGGCACGTGGCAGCCGTGTTCCCTTTAACTGGGACGGCAATTGCAAATATACTTAGAGGGGTTTTTAAATTTTTGTGGGGTTCAGGCTGTGATTGGCTTAAAAGGGATGTGGTAATGTTACCTGAGCGTCAGGGGGGGTTGGGTTTAATGAATTTAAAGCGGAGGATCAAATGTATCTTCATTAAAAGGGAGGTGATGAGGGTGTGGGTGGGGGGGGGGTTGGCCAAGATACACAGTAGATTGCAACACATGTTTTCTGGGATAGAGTTGCGTGAGTGTGAAACTATTTTGAGGGCAGTGGTGTTGGTTAGGGATCTGGGTAAGGTAAAAATAAGTAGGCTGTGTAGGATGTTAGTGGAGAGGGTTGTGGCACCGGTGGAGGGGATTTTCCCCATGTATGACTGGGGAAGTATATGGAGAAGGTTCAGTAGGTTAAGGTTACAACCCCATGGGCGTGAGGTGATGTATCGTTTTATGCATGGGATTTTACCATCGGGAGTGGTTTTACGGGCTAGACGGGTGGTTGATGGGGGGATCTGTGGAATATGTGGAGGGGAGGATTCTGCGTTCCACTTAGTGTATTTTTGTGAGGGGATGGGGAGCGTCAGGGGCTGGTTGAGAAGGGTGCTGCATTGGATAAGTGGTTAAAAACTTTTCTGTTCTGCGGGCATTAAGTCTTGACGTGGGGGGTATGGATGAGAGTATTATTAGGGCTGTGGAGTACATTATGGTAGATTATGTGTACATAACGTGGGGAATGAGGGGGAAAGGGGTCAGTGAGGTGAAGAGGCGGGTATTGGCAGTTACGTTTTATAAAACGTTGTGCCGTAACAGAGAAATTTATGGGAGAAGGTGGGAGCGGGCTTTCACAGAGGGATATAGAGACCTAACATTAGAGGATTTATTAAATTTGTAAATTCGGTGGGAGGGGCAGGGTAGGAATGGTAAATGCTAATGTAGGATGGGCTGTCAGGGGTAGAAACGGGGTCGTCTCCTTGCATAATGTAACGGGCGAATGTGTATGAACCTGTGCGTATGATGTGTATTCAAAGTCTGGAGAGTGTAATACCACTGTATGTGTTTGACCTGGCAGTGTTACATTGTTCTATGTAATATTACTCTTTTGCATGTATTTAGACGACCTGGTTGAGGTGTCATTGTGTTGGATTCTTGTGTTTAATTCTGTTCTTTGTTTTATAATCATCTTGTATTTGCATTACTTTCAATAAAATACGTTAATCTATTAAACGTATAAGGATTATTAATGTATAAATAACAAAGTGGAAAATAAAATGCATATTGTAGGCTTGGTGCGTCTTTGTTAATAATAATAACAATGCATATTGTAATGTAGTCGTGTTCTTGCTTAACAAAGGTGCATGGGATATAAGGCATTGGGGATGAGGGACAGTTTGTGTTAGCACAAAGTTACATGTCTGTGTGTTTTGACAATGCAATTTATAAATTCTGTGTAAGAACTGATAATGTGTTCTTTTATCTATTTAATGTATTGTATTGTTTTAAATAAAATATAAAAAAAAATGATGCCCAATGCTGTTCCGGCCACCTCAAGGCTCGAGCCTGATTTTCGAAGCTTCCGAAAAATTGTTCTGGTTCGGCCTCATTGAAGCGGTAAACAAACTGTACTGCTTTCTGTAAACTAAAATCATTTACAGAATGCGAAAACTGCCTCCTTTCTCTTTCCCTATCAAATTCTTCTTTTGCAAATGTTCTCTGTTCCCTAGTCTGCTCAAGATTGATTTTTGCCAGCTCAAGTGCGAACGCCGCTGATTCACCTTGAGACAACCCTGCTGCACTAGACTGACTATTTTGCTCCGTTGATATATCATCTTCCTCCTGCGAGAACATAGTAGTTTTTGCCCTAGCTCCCATAAAGGGAGAAGTCTGATGTGCCGTCTCTTCTTCTCGAAGTCTGTCAGTAATTAGTGAACGTAGTTGCGCAGCTGTGAGAGTGCGTTCGTAATTAATGCCAATGGAACGAGCAATTTGCCAACAATGCTGTAGGGACAATTTAGGTAGGTTATACAAAGTATATGCAGACACCAGACTTCTGACTCGTCTAGGTGGCATACCACGATGTACAAGTTATTCGCTATGCACAATACGATTACAGAATACCCCAACGTAAAACGTTTATTTGCAGAACACGCTTAGCTATGCACAATACGATTGCAGAATACGCATACAAGGTGGATACGCAATAGCAAAGCTGACTGCAAAATTCTTCACACCGAACAGGCTAGTAGCAACTGACACGCAAAATTTGTAAAGCAATGCCAGACAGAAAGCTACACACTGTTCTCCAAGATTGACCCTAGTGAAACGAGCACACCGAACAAGCTAGTAGCGAGCTGTTGAACGATCACACAATAGCAAGGCTGACCATAGCAAAGTAACTGACACGCAAAATTTGTGAAGAGTTGGCAAAGCTAATGCAATGCCAGACAGAAAGCTGCACAATGTTCCTGCTACCAGCTTCACCCTAGGCTCAACCCTTTCTCTAAGTCCAGCTCCAGCTCTCGGACAGGCTACCCATATTACAACCCAGGAGTCCAAATGGCCTGTTATCCTATGTGTGAAGGTTACGTACTCTTTGCATGCCACACCCCCTCCCCGAGAAGGCTCAGGATTAGGCTGCCACCTCCCAGTGGTAACCGTGCCACCATGGCACAAAATAATGGGACTGCCTTTCCTCTCAACCATCCAACTCTTAGATAGAGCTTAGCTTTTCTCATGACAAAAAGCCAAACCCTAAACTCAGAGCGAGACAGCAGACAGTCGGGCTAGCTTAGGTCCAAGACACAGGCGGACGGTAGCCTGCATCCCCTCACTAAAAAAAAAAAAACCCACAACAGGGGATAAAAAAAAAGAGCATGGAAGGGGTTACCACAAGTAACCTAACAACATCCATCCCAGCAGCCTGTTTCTCAACTAGCTCCTCTACATCCTGGGACCGTACACAAGACACATTCCCAAGGGATAATTCAAGCCCCTCCTCTTCCACCTCTCCAGGTGTGTCCAACAATCCCTTCAGCACAATTGCTAATGTGTCGTCCACTCTCTCTTCCATGACCATCCTAACCTCCTCACCCAGCGTAACCGGGCCAATGGAGGAAGGATCTCCAGGTAGAGTCACACAAGACCCCTCAATCAGCTCCTCTTGTTCCACCTCTTCACTCCACAATGACGTCTTTGGATGTGCACCCGACTCAGGCACCACAGTCACCTCCTGGATGGGCTCTTCCATTTGTGGCTGCCTTACGTCCTTCTTCCACTGTTGGCGACCACATTGTGCTGCAAAGTGATCGTACTCTCCACAAAGATGACAAGTGCGGCATTGCCCAGCATAGGACACCATCACTTGCATACGAAAATCGTCCATCACTACATACGACGGTATGGGATGTTTCAAAGACATCTTCAGTGAAAAGGTACCTTCAAGGAGGCCAGCATATGCACCCTCCGTCCACTTGCCGACAGTCGCCACATGTACAGTTCCATATCTACTGAATACCTGCCGTAAATCCGTCTCATCGGCTTCAAAAGGCACGTTTCGTACCTTAACCCAAGTGAAGTAACGTGATACGTCGATGAGCCTCACTGTGACTACCGGGTTGACAACCACACAACTATCCTGATATTTGTTGACCAACTGCTCGTAGACACTCGTTGTTCGGAGCTTAACGAAGACCCTATAGGCCCCATTAAGTGCCACTCCATAAAGTTCTTCATCAGTGACACCATAAGTCTCCCTGATGATGGCTGGCAGGAGAACAGAAGCTGTTTGGGCTGTCACAGCCCCACGCACCAGCTCAAAACAGACAGTGTTGATCCGCCTCCATGGCTGCACCGCTATATTGAGAAAATCTCAGCTTGCTTCAATGACCAGCAGAGGGCAGTGTAACGCACGTCCGCTCACTACAGAGGTCGAGCGACGAATACTTGGGGATTGTAAGGAAATGGTTAGCGAGGGTCCTGGGTATAGTGGGGGGGGAGGGGGAAGAAGCATTTCGACTTTGAGGGCTTTGCTTTTTGATGTGGTCTGGGTTTCCAAGGGCATTCGGAGGGCAGTGATGTATGTGGTGGCAGATTTTTTGTATGTGTCTTGGGGCATGAGGGAGGTGGGGGGTGAGTGTAGGGTGCGGGCGCTTGTGGCGAGTGTGTATCGAACGGTTTGCAGGAATAGGCTATTATATGGGAGGTTGTGTGTAAATAGTTTTCCTTTGGGTTATCGTAATCTGACGGTAGGTGAAATGTTAAGGTTGGGTGTAGGTTAGAGCTGGAATGGTTTGTTTTCCCGTGGAGAGTGAATGTGGAAAGTGTGTGTGGTAGTGGTGTATGTGTGTGTACAGTCTTCAAATATGAGGGGGGGCATAGGGGGGTGAACTGAAGACATACGGCTGATAGCCTGGGGTTTTGACTTAATGACTTTAGGTAAGGATGTGAGTATGAATAGGGAGAGTGAGGTTGGTATAGTGTCAGGGGATGGCAGGGGGAGGGGGCTTTCTGAGGTGTCTTGGACCTGGATGTTGTTTTTTTGTGATGTGGAAGAATCTGGTTAATATAATTGACTACAGGAATTTGTTATAAATAATTTGATTTTGGCGATACAGGTGTTACAAAATAAACTGTTTACATGTTTATATCATGTATTTGATGTTTAATTTGCTTTATGTAGTTTTTTTATGTTTTCATATGCCTATGTAATGTTTTTTTGCTTACTTTTGAAAAGCTTCATACATGTGTTAGGGTTAACACATTATATCGTGCACTCTTGTAGTCCGAAATCAGGTTTGGTTTTTTCTCAGGTAGGGTGAGGAGGTCTGACTGGGGTAGGAGGGTGTTGAATTTTGAAGGATGTGACGGTATTACTCACATTATGCTCTTTTGAGCTGGTACCATATGATGTCAAGTCATGGTAATGAATAACAGGTTTCACTTTGGTTTTTAGTTGTACAAGAATATGTATCAAATTTCTACCTGAGTTAGTTTTTTGTTTGTGTTTTTCTTTAGACTTTTTTGTTACATGATAGTATAATTTTCATGACGAGATTTTTTTTTGTCTGCGTACACGCAGAGTTAAAATGTGCAGTGTGTTAAATTTTGTGACACTGTTTGCTCTTATATAGTATGTGACGATCCGATACTTTGTTCTTGTATTAATATCATTTGTGATGTGAGAATAACAGTCGGTTTTTATAACTATTGTGATGTAGGTAACAAAATGAACAACGGTGAGATGTTGTACAATATTGTGAAATGGGGTTAAAAGGGGTGGTAGGGGTTTTACTGTTTGATTTTTCACTGACTGCCTTTCTTCAGTGTGTATAATGTAATTTAGCAGCTGGGAAGGGGTAAGAGGTTTGTTTTTTATTTTCATTAAATTTTACACGTTCTTTTTTTTTAAATTAAAGGGCTTTAGAATTAAAGGAAATAATGCATCTATAATTTTGCTTAAGGGTGTAAATTTTTTAACATATTACTGAATCTAAAAATTTAAAAATTTTATTTTTAAAGAAGTTTTTTTCAACTTTTTAAAATTTTGGTAAAAGTTATTGTTGGTCCATTTTTTTGGCCAAATTTTGATATTTTGTTTTTCATAGTGTATTCTGTTTGTTTTTTTTTATATAAATTTAAAAGAAAAAGTAAAATTGATTTAAAAGCTAAGATCCCCAAGTTAGTTTTGTATGTACTAACGTCAATTTAAAAAACAAAGATTCTTTTTGATTTAGGTTATAAACGTTGTCCCTGTCCCAAATATAATATTTCACATTGTTTTAGGGGTAAGTATATACAAAGGCGGGGGTTTCCACAAATTTTGTGGCTGCCAGGGTTTTTTCCAACCTCACAATGAAGGGGTTTGAGTGAGGGCTACTATTTGTAAAAGTTTTTAGTTCAGTGGGTTTGGTATTTTTTGTGGGGAATTTTTAAATTTTGTAAGTTTTTTTTTTTGGGCTATTTTTTTGGGCAAAAACAGTCCGATAACATTTTCCTTTTCAAAAAATACAGGGGTTTAAAACCAGCAACAAATAAAAAAATACCTTTTTATTCCCCTGGGCTGGGTTGCAGAGGGAAAGGCAATTTTTCGCGGCTTTCACGAGACCCCACATAAAGGAACACTTGGACAAAGAAATAAGGGTCCCAGGTTACAACCCATACAGATGTGACAGAGTGAACAGGCAAAAGGGGGGGGTTGGCCTGTACATTGCAGAGTCACTTGTTTGCACAGAACTGCTTAATGCCTCAAATGATGTAGTGGAAGTTTTAGCAGTAAAGGTCGAGAACCAAAACCTAGTCATTGAGGTAGTCTACAAGCCTCCGGATGCAACATCCCAGCAATTCCAGGAACAGCTAGTTAAAAAATTGACCACTGTCTGGAAAATCTTCCAGCTCCTGCACCCACATCTTGCTCCTGGGGGATTTCAACTTAAGGCACCTAAAATGGAGGAATATAACAAATAATATTGTTGCAGTAATAACACCAGGAGGCAACTCTGATGAAAACTCACACTCACACGAGCTTTTAAATCTCTGCACAAAATTCAATTTAAACCAGCAAATAATAGAGCCTACTAGACTGGAGAATACACTAGACCTCATCTTCACTAACAATGATGATCTGATAAGAAATGTCACCATATCAAAAAAATATATTCAGATCACAACATAATTGAGGTTCAGGCATGTATGCGTGGAGCCCCAGACCGACATAATGAGACTAGTCAAGAGGGAGCATTCACCAAATTCAACTTCAATAACAAAAACATAAAGTGGGGACCAAGTAAACCAAGTCCTAACCGATATAAGCTGGAAGATATACTAAGCAACACAGACCCCAACTTATGCCTAGAACAGATTAACTCGGTGGCACTCGATGTATGCGCAAGGCTTATTCCTCTAAGAAAAAGGAGGAGTAGATGTAAAATAGAAAGAGACAGGCGCTCCCTTTACAGGCGACGGAAAAGAATAACAGAGCGGCTAAAAGAGGTCAATATATCTGAAATGCGTAGGGAGACACTGGTCAGAGAAATAGCAAGCATCGAACTTAAGCTAAAAGAATCCTTTAGGAGTCAGGAATCGCGGGAAGAACTAAAAGCCATAAATGAAATCGAGAGAAACCCAAAGTATTTCTTCTCCTATGCCAAATCAAAATCGAGAACAACGTCCAGTATTGGGCCCCTACTTAAACAAGATGGGTCCTACACAGATGACAGCAAGGAAATGAGTGAGCTACTCAAGTCCCAATATGACTCAGTTTTTAGCAAGCTGCTAACCAGACTGAGAGTCGAAGATCAAAATGAATTTTTTATGAGAGAGCCACAAAATTTGATTAACACAAGCCTATCCGATGTTATCCTGACGCCAAATGACTTCGAACAGGCGATAAATGCACTCTGCCCCAGGGCCAGACTCATGGAACTCTGTGTTCATCAAGAACTGCAAGAAGCCCCTATCACGAGCCTTTTCCATCCTATGGAGAGGGAGCATGGACACTGGGGTCGTCCCACAGTTACTAAAAACAACAGACATAGCCCCACTCCACAAAGGGGGCAGTAAAGCAACAGCAAAGAACTACAGAAGAATAGCACTAACATCCCATATCATAAAAATCTTTGAAAGGGTCCTAAGAAGCAAGATCACCACCCATCTAGAAACCCATCAGTTACACAACCCAGGGCAACATGGGTTTAGAACAGGTCGCTCCTGTCTGTCTTAAGTATTGGATCACTACGACAAGGTCCTAAATGCACTAGAAGACAAAAAGAATGCAGATGTAATATATACAGACTTTGCAAAAGCCTTCGACAAGTGTGACCATGGCGTAATAGCGCACAAAATGCGTGCTAAAGGAATAACAGGAAAAGTCGGTCGATGTATCTATAATTTCCTCACTAACAGAACACAGAGAGTAGTCGTCAACAGAGTAAAGTCCGAGGCAGCTACGGTGAAAAGCTCTGTTCCACAAGGCACAGTACTCGCTCCCATCTTGTTCCTCATCCTCATATCCGACATAGACAAGGATGTCAGCCACAGCAACCGTGTCTTCCTTTGCAGATGAACACCCAATCTGCATGACAGTGTCTTCCATTGCAGACACTGCAAGGCTCCAGGCGGACATCAACCAAATCTTTCAGTGGGCTGCAGAAAACAATATGAAGTTCAACGATGAGAAATTTCAATTACTCAGATATGGTAAACATGAGGAAATTAAATCTTCATCAGAGTACAAAACAAATTCTGGCCACAAAATAGAGCGAAACACCAACGTCAAAGACCTGGGAGAGATCATGTCGGAGGATCTCACCTTCAAGGACCATAACATTGTATCAATCGCATCTGCTAGAAAAATGACAGGATGGATAATGAGAACCTTCAAAACTAGGGAGGCCAAGCCCATGATGACACTCTTCAGGTCACTTGTTCTATCTAGGCTGGAGTATTGCTGCACACTAACAGCACCTTTCAAGGCAGGTGAAATTGCCGACCTAGAAAATGTACAGAGAACTTTCACGGCGCGCATAACGGAGATAAAACACCTCAATTACTGGGAGCGCTTGAGGTTCCTAAACCTGTATTCCCTGGAACGAAGGAGGGAGAGATACATGATTATATACACCTGGAAAATCCTAGAACTTGCACACGAAAATCACTCACTACGAAAGCAAAAGACTTGGCAGACGATGCACCATCCCCCCAATGAAAAGCAGGGGTGTCACTAGCACGTTAAGAGACCATACAATAAGTGTCAGGGGCCCAAGACTGTTCAACTGCCTCCCAGCACACATAAGGGGGATTACCAACAGACCCCTGGAAGTCTTCAAGCTGGCACTGGACAAGCACCTAAAGTCAGTTCCTGATCAGCCGGGCTGTGGCTCGTACGTTGGTTTGCGTGCAGCCAGCAGCAACAGCCTGGTTGATCAGGCTCTGATCCACCAGGAGGCCTGGTCACAGACCGGGCCGCGGGGGCGTTGACCCCCGGAACTCTCTCTAGGTAAACTCCAGGTATGTATGTTTTTAAATAAAATATACAAAAAAATATGCCTTTTTATTCTTTTTAATTCTATTGTAGTTTTGAGAAAGATTAGTATGAACAACATGCAGAGGCGGATCTTTGGTCACCACCCGTGGATCTAAGTTTTCCAGCTCTTCTTCCTTGCAAGTTAAATAATCCCCTTAACAATTCCACACCGGAAGCTACATTGTCTCATACTGTTCATTTGGTGGTGGAAACAGATGATACAGCTCTCGATAGCGAGGTAGCTGGATCACCTGTCCACTCGTCAGGTGAAAGTTTTTTTTTTTTATATTTTATTTAAAACATTACAATACAAGGTGGAAATTATATTAAAAGGTTCACAAAATGAGTTAAATCACAAATTCGCAATTCACCCTTACAAAAATGATTACAACAGACGAAAGTGTTCTGACACCCTAATACCACACACCATATACACCCAGTTATACCAGAGTTATATACCTGTGAAGGCTGAAACTTTTGTCACAATTTCACCCCCCCCCCCTCCCGCAAAATTAAAAACCCCCCCAAAATTGCATCTTAATTAAATTAAAAGGTTTAATAGACAAAAAGCAGAGGGATCGTAAAAACGGGCCCCAAAAAATATAATAACTTTTTAACGGGATAAAAAGTCTTTTTTAAACAAGACACCTCAACCGGAAAAAGAAAAAAAATTTAAAATTTTTTTTTTTAAAAATTCAAACAATGAATTAATAAAGGCAAAAAATTATCCAGAAAATTAAACCCTTACAAAAATATAAAAAAATTTAAAATTTAAACCACACAAAAAAAATTTATAAAGTAAAAACCGACCTTGCCTCCCCCCCAAAAAATTCCACAACTTTCCCCTAACACAAAAAACAAAACAATTTTTGGGTGACAACTGACCTAAAACAACCCTATCATTGCTTAAACAGAATGACTAATTAAAAAAAAAAGACTTAAAATATTTTCTAGATAACAACAATAATTACTTAAACGCTAGTCATAGAAAACAACATAAAAATATATTAAACAAATTATAAAACAACATAATAATAAAAATAAAAGAATTACGTAAAAAAACAAATAAAAGATAAAAAAACAATTGTACAGATAACAACAAAAATATGACTTAAACAGATGTACTAGATAACAACAAATAAAACTTAAACGTATTACAAGAAAACAACAAATAAATGACTTAAACTGCTATGACAAAGAAACAACTAAAAGCTTAAGACTGTAGTACTGAAACAACATAAAAAATGACAAAAACGTAGTACGATAAACAACATAATAATATATTTAAGACGTATTCTAGATAAAAAACAAAATAAATGACTTAAGACGAAGACAAGTAAAAACATAATAAAAAGATTTAAAGACTGCTAGTACATAGATAACAACATAAAAATATGATTAAACTGCAGTACATAATAACAAATAAAAATTGGGCTTAAGACTGCTAGTACATAGAAACAACATAAAAATATGACAAGACTGCTATGTACAAATAACAACATAAAAATATACTTAAGACTGCTAGACAAAAAACAACAAAATATTATGATTAAAGACGCTAGACAAGATAACAACAAATAAATGACTTAAGACGCATTACTAGATAAAAACAAAAAAAATTCTTAAACTGCATGTACTAGAAACAACATAAAAATCTTAAGACGTATGTACAAATAAAAACATAATAATAGACTTAAGACTGCGGTACATGATAAAAACAAAAAAATATTTAAAGACTGCATTAAAAATAAAAACCCAACAAAAAATTAACGCATAAAAATAACAACATAATAAAATACTTAAGAACGCATTCCCCATAAAAACAACATAATTATATGACTTAACCTCTTTCATAAAACCCCCAACAAATAAAGTTCGCAACATAGATAAACAACAAATATAACTTTAAGACGCAACCCCCATAAAACAAATAATACTTAAACTCACCCCAAAAAAACTAATAATAATTTAAAACACTTTTTACTAATAACAAATAAAAACTAAACCTTTAAAAGAACCATAAAAAACTTAAAACGCTTTTACATAATAACAAATAATAATTACTTAAAACTAAAATTACATAAAAAACAAATAAAGACAAACCCCAACAATAAACAACAAAAAATAACAAACTCAAGACAAATAACAACTAAAAAACAAAACTGCATACTAAAAAACAAAAAAATTAAGACTCTATTACAAGAAAACAACAAAAAAAATACTTAAACTGCATAAAAAATAAAACAAACAAAAATTAACTTAAACCATTAAATAATAAAAAATATTATGACTTAAACTGAAAAGTACATAGAAAAAACCAAAAAATTTTATATTTAAACGCTATTACAAAAAAAAAAACAACAAAAAATAATGACTTAAGACTGCAAAGTCATAAAAACAACATAAAAAGACTTAAGACTGCTATGTACATAGAAACAACAAAAAAATATGACTTAAGACTGCAATGACATAGATAACAACATAAAAATATGATTTAAACTGCTATGTACTAGAAACAACAAAAAAAATGATTTAAAGACTGCAGACTAGATAACAACAAAAAATTGACTTAGCTGCAATGACAAAACAACATAATAATATGACTTAAAAAACTGCTAGTACTAGAAAAACATAATATAAAAATTTAAGACTGTTTGTACTAGATAAAAAACATAATAATATGACTTAAGAACGCTAGAACTAGAAACAACATAATAATACTTAAGACTGCATACATAGATAACAACATAATAAAATACTTAAGACTGCTAGTACATAGATAAAAACATAATAATATGACTTAAACGCATTACAAGAAAACAACATAATAATATGACTTAAGACTGCTATGACAAAAAAAACAACATAATAAATGACTTAAGCTGCTATGACAAGATAACAACATAATTTTATAATTAAACTGCTAGTACAAATAACAACAAAAATTGACTTAAACGCTTTTACATAGAAACAACATAAAATTTGACTTAAGACTGCATTACATAAAACAACATAATAAAAATGATTTAAAGACTGCTATGCATAGATAACAAAAAAAATTAAGACTTAAACGCTATTTACATAGATAACAAAAAAAAATTAAGACAAAAAATAAAATCCCCTATAACAAAAAATAAACAAAAATAAATAATACAAGACTGCAAAATAAAAACAACAAAATTTTTTCAAGCGCTTGACAAAAATAACAACAAAAAAATTTGACTTAAGACTGCTTAAAAAATTAAATAACAACAAAAAAAAATGATTTAAGACGCATTAAAAAAGATAACAACAAAAAATAATTAAAACTGTATTACATAATAACAAAAAAATAAAAACTTAAGACTGCTATGTACATAATAACAACAAAAAAAATAAAAACTTAAACGCTATTTTACTTTTAGATAAAAAACAAAAATAATACCAAAGCTGCAGTCATAGATAACCCCCATAAAAAAACTTAAACTGCAGACATAGAAAACAACAAAAAATTGATTAAGACTGCAAAAACCTAGAAAAAAACATAAAAAAATTTAAAAAGCGCAGTACATAGAAAAACAACTAAAATAGACTAAGCTGCATGACTAGAAACAACATAAAAATTACTTAAGCCCGCATGACAAGATCACAAATAATTGATTTTAAAACTGCTATGTACATAGAAAAACAAAAAAAAATTTTTTAAAAAAAACTGCTTGACATAGAAACCCCCACATAAAATATGACTTAAAAACTCTATGACATGAAACAACATAATAAAAAGACTTAAAAAGGCTATTTAAAAGAAAAAAACATAATAAAGTTTTAGATCTATGTACAAGATAACAAACTAATAAATATTTAAGACTGCTATTACATAGATAACAAAAATAATAGACTTAAACTGCTTTTACATAGAAAACAACAAAAAAAATTTGATTTAAGACTGCTGTGACAAGATAAAAACATAAAAAGACTTAAACGCTTTTTACTAGAAAACAACAAAATAATTTGACTAGACGCTATACATAGATAACAACAAAAAATGACTTAAGACTGTTTTTACATGATAACAAAATAATAAATGACTTAAAGACTGACATTACATAGAAACAACATAAAAATGATTTAAGACGCTATGTACATAGATAACAAAAAAAATATAAACAAGACTGCTTTTCTATAACAACAAAAAATATGACAAGACTGCTGTGTAAATAGAAACAACATAAAAAATGACTTAAGATTTTCTTGTACATGATAACAACATAATAATATGACTTAAGACTGCTATTACAAGATAACAACAAAATAATTTGACTTAAACTGCATGTACAAGAAAACAACATAATAAATGATTTAAAGACTGCTAGACATAGAACAACAAAAAAAATCTAATTTGAAGGGATCTTTTTATAAATCAGCCAAAACCCATTTTAGGCGTTAGAGACTAATTCACACATACAAGCCAATCCAACAGCGTTAGTCCCATCTTTCTAATACAATAATATGCGTATTTCGCACATAAAACACAACACACTGGACAAGCAAATGTCCATCCTTTTCCCAAACAATAACTGCCCACCCCCACCCCACGTGATGTAGGGGCCCCCCCCCCCCCCTTGGCCTTTCCCCCCCACCCCTCACCCGGGGAAAAAGGTACTATAGAAAAATTTAAACCATTTCCCAAAAAAACTGGCCAAATAAGGGTTTTGCCCCTGTCCATAAAATTATTCACCGCGCATCAGTCATCCACCTACGCAAAAATTTTTGTCATCCCTTACCGGGGGGGCGACCCTGTTTTCACCCATGACTTCCCTGCCCCCAAACACTTTCCCAAACGTACCCTCCCCCCCTCGTAATTGCAAGTCTAAAAAACCTTTAACGTAATTGCTTTTATCCCTCTGAAAAAACCCTCACCCCCTCCTCCCATAAATTTCCTTTTTTTCACAACCCTTTTTATAGAACGTTTCCCCCTAACACCCTTCTCTTCACCTCCTGCCTTTTCTCCCCGCAAAACCCCACACTATAAAAATAATCTGCCATAATGTACCCCAAGCTCTGATTATACTTTTTCCCAACCCCCCACTCGAGACTTATGCTCTCAATACAAAATTCCTTGACCTCCTATCCTATATTCACCCTATTTAACCCCCCTTGACCTCCCATCCACACAAAAATATCTAAAAAAGCCACTCCCCCCCCCAATATCCCGCACACTTCCCCGTCAACGACCCGTCTAAAACCCGTAAAACCACACCCGACGGTAAAAGCCGTGCAGAAAAAGATACATTACATCCCGAACACGAGGGTTCAACCTCACCACTCAAACCCATTCCATATACTTCCCCCCGCATACATGGGGGAAAATTTTCCCCGACGGGCCCACAACCCTCCCGGCTAAAATCTACACAAACCCACCTATTTTTGGGCCTTTTTCCGGCTCCGATCCCCGCCCGAGCCCTCAAACAGTTTTCACACTCATACAACTCAACTCCTGTATACTCCTTGCAATCTTTATGGATCCTGGCCAAACTCCCCCCCCCCACACTTTCCCTCACACCCCCCTTTTAAATGAAGACACATTTGACCCTCCGCTTTAAGTCCACAACCCAGCCCCCCTTTCTTACAGGAACATTACCCTGTCCCTTTTTAAACCAACACAGCCGAACCCCCCAAGAATTTAAAAAACCTTTCCAATATGTTCGTTATTGCTGGCCCAGTTATGGGAAAAAAAAACGGCCCCCGCCCCTGCCCTACTTTCATACTGTAAGATATTAAAAACAATGGCCGCTGCACGAGGGGGCAAATGATAAAGGGCGCAATGCACCCAAGCGCCCGAAACCTTTCTACCATCCAATCAGTTTTCCATCTGCCTCAGTTAGATCGTCCCCGCAAAATAAACCGCAAATTTTTAAAGAATTCGCCTGCCTCCCCACAAGCACTACCCCCAATCAAACCCACCCGCCCAAGCCCAAAACCCCCTGACCATGGATTTACAAATTTTCCCTCATACCCGTTGCCCCCCGAACATTTGTACTACCCCCCCCTAAAATTTTCCATTGTCATCCCCTCCCTAATCAGAACAGTTGTACCCATCCACATACCCAATAAAACTGGCCAAATCCTCGCAACCCACACCCTGGTCCCTCTACGTGACACATATGCTGCTCCACCATTCTATAAAAGGGGTCCTGTACGCTCGCAAACAATAATTGTGACATAGGAACACCCCTGCCTAAGTCCCCTACCCTTTAAAAATTTTCCCCACCCAATCGACCATTAATCTGTACCCTCGCCATTGCACCCACATACAATGCATCAACCCAACCCACTATTTCTCCCCAAAACCCCCTGACCCCTGAGGATGGCTTTCAAAGCTTTCCTATCCACTCTATCGTAAAGCCCCTTGCCAATCGAGCGCCACCAAACCTACCCCCCTCCCCCCCCTTTTGCCTTAAAGAAATCCCTAAGTAACCCATTTCCCCTCCACCAATAGACCTCCCTGGCAAACCAAACTGAGTTTTTTATACACCGCCCCACCCACAAAACTTGACCCGATTTCCCAAAAACTTCGCAAACAATTTGTAATCTGCGCATAACGACAAGATCGCCCGGTAATCCCGAACGTAATGCTGCCCCTTAAACCCTTTATACCAATACAACGACAGCCGTTGCCTGTTTTTCCCCCAGCTCACCTCTCTCCTTCATGCAATTAAATAACCTAACCAAAAAATGCCACATTAATTTCCAATGCTGCTGATAAAACTCTGCCGGGAGTCCATCAATTCCCGGTGCTTTGCTCTTTGCATTCCACTTAAAGCCCTCCATATTTTCCCCCCCAGTTATTTCCCCCCCCCAGTGCTTCCCTATCACTGTTACGCAACTGACATACCACACTCCCACACACCTCTACCCCTTCTCGTTGCCAGTACTTCTCATACCACTTATCAGCAAACGCCCCCATTCCTTCCGTAGCTTGTATGACCTGCCCCTCCCTGTACCCTCCTATCGACTCATGAACCTCCAACCATGGAATAGTCATTGCCTGCTGTCTTTGTTTCTCACCCCCTAACACCCCCTTCCACCCCCCCTGTACCCGCACCCGCTTGGAACCTCTCATCCTGTACCTCCGACCTCCCGTTTAATTTTCCATAATATCATCCATTGGATAATGCCCGCCACCGCCC